>VZTB01015199.1:0-409595 GCA_013397245.1 Thryothorus ludovicianus | reverse complement strand
CCCAAACACACACACACACACACGCACACCCCGAACGCAGCCTGGGAAAGAGGGATCGGGGGAGCTGGGGAGAGGGTTCCTGCCCCGCAGGCTGAGGGATGCTGGGGCCCGGCTGCATCCCGCGCTCCGTATGCAGCGGGGAAGGGCAGCGGGGCTGGGCAGGCTCTGGAGCGCCGGTCCTGTGGCGGAGCTCAGCCCGGAGGAGCAGGGGCTCAGGAGAGGCCTCATGGCTCTCCACGAGCCCCTGACAAGAGGGTGCAGCCAGGTGCGGGTCGGGCTCTGCGCCCGGGCAGCCAGCACACGAGGACATGGTTGTGATCTGTGCCGGGGAGGTTGAGGTTGGACATCAGGAAGAGTTTATTGTCAGAAGGAGCGATTAGACGCTGGAACGGGCAGCCCGGGGAGGTGGTGGAGTCACCGCCCCCGGTGCTGTTCAAGCAAAGACTGGACGTGGCACTCAGTGCCGCGGTGATGTCGGGTCCTGGGTCGGCCTCAGAGCACTTTCCGAGGCTCGGTGATTCTGTGATTTCGAGCCCTGGCAATGCTGGCGAGGCCGGGTGGGTGTGTTGGCCGTGTCCGGCCTTTGGTGCCCCCGGGGAGGTGCTGGTGCGGCCGCTGCTCCCGAGGGGCCGCGCCGGGATCCAGCACGGGCTCATCCCGAAGTGCCTGGAAGCGTCCAGCACGGGTCTGTAGCAGCTGATAGCGGGTTTTGTTCCGTACAAAAGGTGTGATCCTTTCTCCCGCATTCGCTGTCTTTGATGGAGAGAGGTTTCAGACGTTTCGGGTTCTTGAGGCAGAGGGGAACAAGCTGTAGTAGAGCCGGTGCTCATCGATCGAACTTAAAAGCATGGATCAATGCGGAAGATAATGTGTGGTTGGGAAAAAAAAAGATGCTACGGAGAGATACTACTCTGATATAAAAGGGGTTTTTACACTGAAAGTAGTGACTTATATCAGCAATTTATCTTACATGGCAGACAGCATAAAGAACCCTTAGGCTTTTTTTTTTTTAAATATATAAAAAAAAGGCTAAATAAGGGGAGCTTTTTCTTGCATTTTATGCATATCTGCAGCCAGGCAGGTGTTAAAAGGATGATGAATTTGTCCAGTCCTTAAACAGAACAGTGAGTAGTAGATTGATCAGTTTGTATAGTCTGTATGACATCACTTGTTGCAGTCTGTTCATTGTCTTGTGTGCGATGTTTTCTTTCTTCTTTGAGCTCTGGTGGGAGCAGAGCAATGGGCAGTGTAAGTGGGAAGGGGAAATGCCTGAAATTCTGTCCTTTGGAAGTCTGTGGTGGGGACTGGGTGTACTGTTGAGCTTTGGTGCTTCATCTGTTGACATTGACAAGCAGAAGTCAAAAAATCAGATATCAGTAGGGTGTAGGACCAGTTGAGGAGAAATAGAGAAGTAGTATACTGTTGTTAGTTTCATTGGTGATGTGAGCAATAGTAGTCGTGGAAAGGATGGCCAGAAAGTTCCCTAACTGTTAAAACCCATTGCTGAACTTCAGCTGAATTTTTCTGGGACCAGTGTGGAATTGGGCTTGACAGGACAAGACCAGTTGTATTAGGAGAGCTACGAGTTGTATGAACATAGAATTTAGAGGAAGGGGAAAAGATCTGGTGTACTGGAATTTTTCTTTTCATTATAATTAAATGTCTAGGCAAATACTTACGTAAAAGTTCAAGCAGTAGAAATGGGCCATTGAGGTCTTACTTCCACGTGTGAAGCTGTTAGAAAAGCAGGAAAGGTAACCTGTGAGATTTAGGCTGTCCTCTGTTTCCCCAAATGTGCCTCCTAAAGTGTGGGAGGAATGGGGACTGAGTTTGGCTTTAGGGAATTAAGTCTTGCTTTGTATTGTGATGGCAGGAATATCACTTGAACCCTGGGTAAGAAAGGATATAATCTCATTTTAGGACAAGTGTTTGGGTGGTAGAAAAGGAAGTACGTTTGTTTGGGAGGAAATGCTGCATTGTATAGAGGTAATGCTCATTAAAGTGGAGAATAATTCCAGAATCTGAAGGACTGGAAGGAAATGCTTTCTACATTTCCTTTTGTAATTAGGAAACGGCATTGTTTTGCCATTAACATTAATCTTGACCTGGTGAGTTGTAAAATGCTTGCAGTTTTACAGGTTGGTCTAAATGCTTGGGTGACCTGTTCTGAGAAGTCGGGTGCTCCCCCTGTAACTACGTTTGAGATAAAGCTGTCGTAAAATGGGGAGCTCTTTTTCCCATGTCTCTTAGTTAGGTGCTGAAGTAATCAGGTTTTGATGTTGTATTTCAAGCAGTGAGGTTTTCCCTACAGCTGATGATTCAACAACACCGTGGGTCTCTCAGGTTACGAGTGTGTACAGCAAAGGGTGGGCACACCCTCCATGGGGATTTGTGAAATAGGGTCTGAAAATTGTACTGGATTCATGCTAAGGCCTTGTTTATTTTACTTACATTAAATTTTAATCTTATCCCAGTACTGTTGTCAGGTGAAGTAGAGGTTGGGAGTGGTATTCTGGTATAATAGCTCCCAGAATAGAAAATTCAGGAGTCTGCTTATTTGAATACACTCCCTCTATCTTTCAACACCACCATCAAGCCTTTCTTATGTGAAACTCTTACTCTTTGCTGATGGGAGAGATCACAGTGGAAGCCTCGTGAATTCCCAGGCAGTCAGAGCTGCAGACAGAGTTTTTGCCAGGAGCTTCAGGAGTTGTTTTTTGGTGAGGAAGACCGATTACCTGTGGAAACAGCGTGCAGGTCGTGGCATGACGTGAGACAAAATCGCGCAGGAACGTCTCCGCTGGGTTTTGCTCAGGCTTAAATTGGTCTGGGAAAGTTAAATTCCATTATGTAAGTGTGCTTGTCTCAGCAAGGTTCTGAGTAGAAATCAGATGGATTTCATCCCAAGATTTGAGTTTCACAGCAGAGACTCATTGACTTCCATTACTGTTAGTTGGGAAGTGACCTGAGTGGACCAGCTACTTGAGATTTGGTTCTGGAAAAAAATCTCTTACGCATGATAAAGCATAAAATTTTATGAAGTTACTGCCTTCACTAAAAAGAATCTTCATACTTGTATTTTGGTTGTAATTTAATATCCCAAATATAATTGGAAGTGATGGATTTGCTTGAAAATAAATCAAGCAGGACTAAGATTTTCTGAATCTTTTCAGAGTAACAGCCACTCTAAAAAGCAGCGTAGAGTCACCAAAAATGCTTTGTGCTCAGTTTCATTCTCTTTCTGTTTATAGAACAAATATGCAAATTCAGACCACAAATGAAAGAAGAGGTTTCTTAGATCATCTTGTAAAGTACCTTATTACTGGGAGTCTCTGTATTATATTGAACAGATGGATTTAAGATAAGCAGAAAGGTGTTGTTTGGATCAGCTGCTTCAGTTGTAACTCTTTATCTCAGCCTGATTTCTTTTCTGCTGTTTGTGTAAGTCGTGCTGCTGGTTTTCCAGATGTACTTGCAAAAACAGGAATTCTCTTTCTGAATTTTACATGTTTGGACTGGTCATCTGAAAATGCTCTCCTGGGCAGTTTATGGCTCTGAGGGGAAAATCCAGTTAATAATAGAGGACTTAGGTATTTTCTTTCCCGGATAAATGAATCAATTTCTTTTGTGTGTGTAGGTGTAGAGTAGACCACGCTGCAGGCAGAAGTAGTCATGGTCTGACTGCGGCATGCAGGTATCTAAAAAAACTGTGATGGAACAAAATGATCTGTCAGGATTAGATTTGTATGGAAAGGCTTCCAGGTGATTGTGTTAAGCTAAAAACATGCTGGAAAAAAAAATAACTGAAAAAAAAAAAAGACAGAAAAAGCAGTAACTTCAACACGGACCTGTAAATAGTAAAAATAATTGTTATGGCAAAATGTAGTTTGAAAAGGTGATTTATTTGAATATTAGGAGGTTTGCACTGTAAAATGGAGCTGAGGCTTTGCCGTTCGTGTCTGAAAGATGGCATCTGCTCGCACAGCAGCGTTCCGCCCCGAGCAGGGATCCCTCTGGGATTGGATGGGGGAAGTGGTAATTTTAGCAGGCGATAAATTGCCCGTGTAAATGTCAACAGAGGAGGAATGGAGAAATTACCGCCGTCGAGTGCTGTAATTTGGTTTACACAATCGGCTGTGTCCGCAGCACGGGGAAGGCTGAGATTTAACAGGAAAATCGAGCGTTTCGGGAGCCAGCTGATACGGAAGGTTAGCATTTTCCAGAGTCCCTTGTGAAGATGACTTCCACAGCCCTTCCCTCGCCAGGGCCGCAGTTGGCTCTGCCAGGGTGCGGCAGTGCTGCGAGGAGGAAAGGTTGCAGCTCCCAGGGGGCTGGGCTGAGGCTGGAAACGCCAGCTTTAATTGCATTTCGGTGTTCGTGGCTGCCATAGTGGCTACAGCAGGGAAAGTTGCTACAGAGCATTTGATAGCAGTAGCTGGAAGCGCTAGAGGCAGCATGTTCAGCTGTAATATCAAGCCACCGTAGGGTTATTTGAGGACACTGCTCCAGGATTAACTCTTAAATTGCCTACTCTGATCTGTCAGTGGTAACACTTGCACGTTTTGCTTGTATATGTGGGGGTGTTTTGGTGTTTGATTACACAACACGAAGTTAACATCGACAGGAAAAGCCAACTGAAATGTAGATCCTGTAATTTATAAGCTATATAAAGTTGGAGCTCTTCATTTAGATATACTACACTGCCTCAAGTGTAGGTTCTGGCTCAGGCAGCCACCTCTGCAGTACAGGCTGCTGCGGAAACTCGCTGTGACCACGCAGCCGGGATTAGAAGAGCAGGCTAAAAAGTGATAAATGCCATTATGATTAACTTCCTGTAGCTCTCCTGAAGGTGACATCCAAGGGCATGCTTTAAGAGCTGCTCAACTTAATTGTGTATTCCATCCAAAATCGAAACAGCTTCTCTGTGGGATGTTCATAATGCACTCCGGCTCTGTGAATCCTGCATGAGTCAATTGGCTGGTGTCATCTCAAATCTTCCTAAATCAGAAGCTGCAGACACGAACCGCGGTGCGTGAAAACACGAAGCGGCCCTTGTCAGTCATGCATTGTTCTCCTTAAGGATTTGAGAGGTTCCCTTTTGTTTTCCAAGGCCTGTATTTGAATGGCAGGTTTGTTGTGAATTTGATAGCGTGAGAAAGTCTGCTTCCTGAGTTTGGGGGATGGGTTGTTCCTTAAAATTTCTCTCTTCCAGTCCTGGTCAGGACATTGGCATTCCAGTGTGGTTCCTGCCCATTAAGGGCAGCTCTCCTGTAAATTAGGGTATATGGGATGGGGGAGAAGGGAAGTGTGGACAAAATCCATGTTTTATGTTGCCTGTCAGACCTTATAACAAGATTTCAGATTATTTAAGTTTAGTAAAAGCATATTAATATGGACCATTTACAGGTTGCATTTCCTTTTTGAGAAATACAAAGTACGGTGGATGCTGAATTGAGTTTTTTGTGGAGTAAAGTTGCTTGTATTGAACTTGTGACAAGGAAGTAAACTGAGGCAATTTTTGAACAAAGTGCTGAAACAGGCTTTCAGGTGCAGCTTTTTTCAAGAAACATCCAAGCCACTTTCTTTTCTAATTGCCACGTAATGAAGGCAGCTGCAAATGAAGGGGCACCTCGTGGCCCAAGTTGGGCTAATCCTGCACTGTGGCTGGAAGTTGGACCTTGCTGCCCCCACCCAGGTGCTGGCTCTGGTGTGATGGAAGGCTGTCCACTAGCTCAGGGAATTGAGTTCTTTGGAAAGTAAAGCAGAAGGGAAAGTTTTTATATCCTTCAGCTGATGGGCTCAGTGAGTGCAGCCCTGACAGGGGGAATGGGGTCAGGAGCTTTTGGGGGAGGGTGGTGTAGGCTCTTTGTGGCTGTGCAGAATTTTCTTCAGTCAGACTTGTTATGGGACAGCATCTGTGTTCTCCTCCATCACCTGAGATAGGCATGGATGCTTTTTGGTCAGCTTTCAGCAGGGAAGCTTCTGAGCTGGACTCGTTCTCTTGACGGAAGAAGGTGGTGAGATGTGTGCTAGGGAACCATGGAGAAATGGAATTTTTCAAGGTTCTTGTTTAAATAACCTTCTGTAGTCAAATCTAATCAATTCATGTGGAATTGAGGGAAAAAATGTTTGACCTGGGGTAAATGTAAGCCTTGTTCCAAAAGTCTTTAAATGCAGATGATACCTCAAGGGATACAATCTGGAATTTTCTGGAAACACGTGCTAGTAAAGATGTTGCAATGGATCAAAGCCAAAGCTTCAGGAAAAGACCTCTAAGAACATGGAATCCAACCCTTAAGCCAGCACTGCCAGGTCCACCACTAAACCATATCCACACCTCTTTTAAATACCTCCAGGGCTGATGACTCAGCTGGTTCCCTGGACAGCCTGTTCCAATGCTGACAGCACTTTCTGAGAAGAAATGGTTCCTGTCATCTAATCTAAACCTCTCCTGGCACAACTGTTTGCTCTTGTCCTATTGACTGTTATTTGGGAGATGAGGCTGACTCCCACTTCTCTACAGCCTGTCCAAGGCAGTGGAAGGCATTCAGTCACTGGTTTCCTTCCTGGGTGGGAAGCGAGGGAAACAAATCTAAACTGGGTTGCTTTTCAGCGTGGTCTTCTGTCTTTGGTAGGATCCCTACAAAGTATCTGTTTCTTGCAAATACTTGTGGACTCCTCAACCTGGTTGACTCCTCCTTTGGTTTTATTGGCACCTGGAGCGCGGGGATGAATCACAGCTGCTTGTTGGAGTGCTCTGGTTCTGCCTCAGTTTACCATGCACACGTGATTGCTGGGCATGTACATTTTAAGGACAGCTGTATGAAGGATGCTGGATGAGGCAGTGATGAATGAGGCTTTGGTGAAACAGATGACACAGGTTCTGAAAAAATCAGATTTTGGATTATCAAGCACAATATTCCACAAGATGAAGTTAGGACAAGCAAAAGACCAGCTTGAGCCTTGCAAAAGGGAAGTCTAGTAGAATTTCTTATGGGATTTCTTATGTGAATTAGAGAACTTGAGGCTAGAACACAAGGAGGAAATGTACAGCACTTTGGTTTGGGTGGAATCACCAGGAGTTTGTGGGCGATGGCCAGAGGTTATGAGACATAGTGCATGATTTCTGAAGGGCTTTTAATGAATGAAAGACCCTGTGTGACACCTGGAGGATTAGTTCAGAAAAGTTTTGGTGTTTCTATGTTAAATAGGTCTCAGCTGCAGAAATCACAATTTCCTGATAGATTATGCTTTAAACAGTGAATTTTTCTTTGTTTTTGTTTTTAATATGACACTAAAATCTCAAAGATTGAGGAGTCTGTATTTCTGGGATGGTTGTCAGTGTTCTTGGGTATTTTAGATTACAGGAACCAGAACATGGTGTGTGCCAAACCTAGTTATTTGTGTTCTGTGGGGTATGGAGTTAAATTAATTTTAATTGGGAAAAAGATGGAATATATAAGTGGTCCTCAGTGTGTGGATGTAAACATGTGCAAGTGTAATACAAAATTAGGATATGAAAGTGTCTCTTGACAACATTGTCTCCAGAGTTAGTGGGATACATCTGTCTAGCTTCAACAACTTGTCAGGTTGTATTGCCAAAACTTCATTCAATATGTATGACCTCCTTTAAAGGTACTCTTGCTGTATGCAAAAGAGTTGGGATGCATAATATGTAGGAAAACTCCATTAAATCTGTCCTACAAACTGTCAAAACAATCAAGCACTTGACATTAATGCAGTAAAGTGTATTTTGCTTCAAGGCTTGTTATTCCATCAATAACAAATTTTTGGTCTTCTGAAATCTGTTTCAAAATTAGCATTTTTTAATTAGAACTGGAAGTTTCTGCTTTGAAATGTGCATATAAACAAGTATCATGTTTCTTAGTGTGCTGAAGTACCTCATTCTTCATTGCTTTCTTGGAAATGGTGTTTGCTCCTTTTGTATGGTTTGACCCTGGTGAATAAATTCTAAAGCAAAGTGTTGGTTGGGCTGTTTCGACCTTCATATTTTGAGGAAAAAACATGAAAACTCTTCATAAACCTTTTGAAGTTTATAAACTTAAGTATAATAATGATTCAGTTGGAAGGCAGTGCAAGTTTTTCTGAGCACTGAAGGTAGGAAGAATAAGTCTGAATGTTTCAAAATCTTGTTCCTTATACAGAGTGTATAGGAGTCTTAGGGCACCTAAACCTTTTTTCTACTTGTCATTCCACAATTGCACTTTTTTAGCACAATTTTATCCCCAAGTGTGGTGATCTGACAGAGGAGGAGCTAATGTGAAACTTGCAGAGCTGATGGGCTGATGTGCAGACACCTGTGCAGCAGACAAATAGAATATTCTGCTGTGTCTCCTGAATCCTGAGCTGACTTTAGGTTGTCCTAAGCTCTAATTCAATAATCAGCTGCTTGTCCAAGCTGTGTGGAGCACTGGGAAGTGAAGAATCCAGCTTGTGTTTGCAAGGGCTTCCTCAAATGCTGCAGCTGGACTGGCTGGAAGATGCTTGACCTGTGAAAAGATGGAGAAATAATTTATTTTCAAGTTGCAGGTGTCACCCTCCTTTATCCCCCTGGAATTCTTTCAGATGGTGGAGGGAGGGTGGGAGTGAGATGGCAGTGGTGGGGTTTTTTGATTTGTTCTGTGTTTTTCTTCCCTGCAAAGGTCAGAGTTTTGTATGGTGACCTTTTAGTACTACATAATACAAAAACTGAGAATAAGAAAGTATGATTCTTATCCAAAACCTCTTAATTTGAAGTACCTTTTGAGCCAACAGATGGATCTGTGCTGGTCAGGAAGGTAAGAAAGCCAGCTGGCTGTCATGGCAGGCAAGAACTTGATAGTAAGATATAGCAAACAAGGGTTTACCTATCCTATCTTCTCTTCCCTGTGGCAAAATCAGCTGTCATGTCATATCTGACAGATCTTTGGCTTAAATTCCCTTAACGTTTCCCAAGGTTGGGGGCTCTAATGATTCTTCAGGTATTCTGTGTGGTGTTATTCTTACCCTGGAGTCTTATTTTTGCCCTGCTGTTTTACCCATGTGCATCAGGCAGAGATTTTGGTATATTATTACTTTAAGCCTTCCTTACTATTGAAAGGTTGTCTCCTGCATTCAGCAGCTCCTGCTGGGTAGATGGGTCAGTGTGTAAATGCAGGAGGCCTGCAGGAGCCTTGGTGGGGAGGGGTTGGTGACTAACTGCAGCTGGGTAAAGTGTGAGCCTGTGAAAATGGCATTTAACAGATCGTACCTTTCTTCAACCCTGATAAAGAGAGGGGAGGAGCTTCCCTTGAGCAGCAGAGGTAGCGTGGAAGGTGCCAGTGCAGTTAATTCAGAGGAGAGCTGGAGCTGAAATGGAGAAGAGACAATAGTGGTGAGGAGAGAGTTGTGTAGAGGAAGGAGCAGTTCAGGTACATGCTGGTTTTTGTGTTGGTGTGGTTGTGTATAGATCACTGGTTCAGCACAGGAGAAATGGTCAAGGCTCAACAACATGAACATTAATCAAAACTCTCAGTGTCTACCAGCTGTGGACAGAGATGTGATGGAGTTGATCATGTCTTGCTCTGCTGGAGGAAGGAGTCAACACAACTCTTTGTCAGTATCCCCAAAGACCTTCCCTGTTCTGTGCTAAGGGATTTTGGTGTTATCAGAGTTGGTGCTGCAGTGCCTGGTGCTTCCTGCAGCCTTGGGGACGTCCCTCAGGGTAGGAGTAGGTGAATGGTGCTGTGTGCTGCTGTTGGGTGCTGGGAGCAGCTGTCCATGGCTGTCAGGGTTTATTGGCCACAATGCATTGCAGGCATTGGCTCCATCAGACCTTGGACCATCAGCGGTGACACAAAGAGCCTGAGGCATTGACTGACCCCCTCACAGTTACACACTGCTGCAGAGTGGAGCTGGCTGTTGTTGCCAAGATCTTCTAGTGGTTATTGTGCAGTTTGAGTTATGTTTTTATAATAATGTTGTACAAGTAGCCTGCCCTTGTTGGCACAAATCAGTTGTATCTTCCAACTCTTGCTACAGTTGGTGGAGAGCTCAGTGGACTTCCCTTCAGAGTAAGGCTGAAACTTCTTAGCAGTAGTTACAGAATGTGCATCACATGATTTCATTGAATGATCTTACCAAGAGAGGGAAAATTACCATTACTGTCCTATCAGGATTTTGTCAGGTACTTGCCTTCTGCCATCCTACAACAAGAAAAGGAGAAATACCTCTCTTGCTATTGTTCTTGCAATTCCAACGTCCTGAGGCCCTCTGGTCATATATCTTTCAGTAGTACTGCCAAGGCAGTCTATTCCTCACCCGTTTTTTCAGCTGCTTTTGGTATTACTTGATGTTACAATATACTTAGGGTCATATTCCTAGATTTGTGTTTTTAAATGATGCCAGGAAGGGTTTGGGGACATTTTCAGAGACTTGGCCCACTGCTTGGTAGTTGGCTGTAAGCAGTGATTGGTGTATGGTGGCCACGGTGTTGGCAATTGTGAATCCTGTGGCTCCAGTCCCCGAGGTCCTTTTTAGGGAGGACCTGCATGTCAGTGGAACTGAGACCTTTCATCTTGGTAAGGCTTCTCTTTCTCTTACTGGTCTGAAAATACAAGAGAGATTTGTGGAACGAAGGGTTTATCCTGTTTCCTAATGGAACTTGAAAGTTTAACAGGCAGTGTCTGTGCAGAGAGTGGAGAGCTGGTGCTGTGACTGCAGCTGGAACAATCCACTTGAAGAAAGAAAGGCAGTTTAAGTTGTACATCCCAGAAGTCTTTAGCTGCAGGAAAGAAGTGACCAGAATTTTAGAGTTTGATCCCTTGTAGGGAAACTTAAACATTGAACATAGAAAAGGGGATTGCATGGAATGCATTAAAGCAAAAGAGATGTGTTATTTCTAATGACATAGCATTTAAAACTGATTTAATGATGAAACAATGGCAGTTCCTAAAAGGCTCTTTCAGAGACATTTCATGTCATACATACCTGATGATCCAAGGAGAGGTCAAGTTTATTCAAACACCTAATGAGCTGAAAGTGTGTATATAGGGAGAAAGGACTTGGATTCTACCCAGCAGCAGAAGTTGAATTTTGCCCCTTTGGAGAGGAAGTCAGTACAAATTTCAGGCTCTTTACCTTTACGTGTGTCATAAACTGGAATGTTAGGGTCTGATCTTTAAGCCTAATAAAATTCCCTTTAGTTATTAGGGTTTAACCCATTGCGCAGCTGAACACTACACAGCCATTCATTCACTCCCCAGAGTGGGATGGGGGACACTGCTGTGGAAAAAGAGAAGATGGAATTGGGATAAAGACAGTTGAACAGGACAGAAAAGGAAAGGTAAATGATAGTAATGCTAAAAAAATATACAAGTGATGTGCAACCGAGTTACTCAGCACCCACCTACTGATGCCATTGAATTTCTGCTGCCACCTGAAATATTTTAGGCCTTGTGCTGTGGGAAGGTGCTGCAGGGATGCACAGCTTGTGCAGGAAGTCTGAAGGGAATACAGGGGATGGTATTTATCTGAGAAAATACAGGTTGACTGTCTGGGTAGGAATGTCTGAATTTCCTTTGCAGTTAAGGAACACCAGGATTCAGTCCCCCTGACCTATTTAAAGCATCTTGGATGCAGCCAGGTATGTGTGCATTCTGTGGACAGGGCAGGTATACACCACAGAGGTTGTTTTGTTGGTTTTTTTTGGGTTTTTTTGAAGCTTTGTAACAGCTTTTCCCATCTTTGACAAATAACAGTAAACACATGGAGTTAAAATTCATTTAACTTACTAAAAAGGGAAGCAGGAGGAAAGCTGCAGCCCTCTGCTTTTCTGCCAGCAAGGGTAACAAGCAGAGGGTAACTGGGCTGTGTGCTAAAATAACCAAAAGATTTCTTCTGACAATCCTTTGCTGTAGTTACTGACTTTATTGGAGGCAAAATGGACTGCCTGGAAGAATAAGCTGTTGCAGGAATGCAATGGAATTTTTCTCTGCATACTTGTTTGGACATGTAATACATTGCAACACAGTTTAAGTGAGCATTGAGGGATGAGCACTGCTGTAGGATGGAACAAGCCTGCTGCTAAATATCAGGGAATAAAGCTCATGCTCTCTTCTTGCTTCTTTACAGGAAATATGATCTAGATAGCATTAGGACTCTTGGCTTGTGTTCAGAAGGGTCTACAAGTACTCCTGTGAGTGTGACTGATTGCTTTGAAATATGAAGAAAATAAAGGAAAGCCATGTGGCTTTGTTTCTAAATGTCTGCTCTCAGATTTCCTCTGGCTTGCAGAGGAATACCTTTGATAAACCTCTAGAAGATTGTGCAATGCAGAAGGAAGGGAAACAAGCATCTCCCAGCAAGCTCATGCTCTTGGTGTTACAGACCATCATGTGAAACTCCTCTCTTGTAGCTAGAACTATTTCTGCTGTAAAACCTTGTCTTGGACTTCAAATGTGTTTCCTTATATGCTAATTAAAAAAAAATACAACAGGAGAAGGCAGGGAACAGTGGTAGCAATGAGGTAGAGTGCCAAAGAAGTTAAAGAAGAACTTTCATTTTCCTGAAAAGCTGATCTACTCTGTTTTGTCATAAAGGATTCTGCAGTGTTTGAGGGTCCTTACCACATTTCCAAAAGATGTGTAATTGAGATCCTCTGACTTCCACTCTTGCAGAATTACAACCTTTAGTCTGTCCTCCAGAAAGCTCAGAGAGCATGTTGAGAGAGGAGTGCCACGATAACCAAGCACGAGTATTGTGAGCAAGTGCAGGAACTGAGCTCTTTGCAGGAATTGAGGAAGAGTTTTGTCTCTAAGCATCAGAAAATAATATTTAATCCTGTTACTGTAATGTTGACATCACGAGGAAATCACTACAAAAACATAAAACTACAGCTCAACATAGATGTTTATATAATTCCTCACAATTAAAAGTCTATTAGTAGAATTAAATTGCATCTGAGTAAAACACAAACTACTCATTGTATTGCTGTCTCCAGAGGTTTAGAAACAGAATTCTTTATTGACCCAGTTGTATCATTTATATAGTCATTAGACAAATTCACCAAATACAAAGCCATGATCAGCAGAACAGCAACTACACAGCCATAATTAGTACCTGGGGGGGTATCTTAATTAACCATAGAAAGTTGCTAACGATGTGGCCTGAGATGAATGATGAGCTAGTGATGGATTCTGAGATAGTCTGTAATCTCGTGAGAAGATCTCTGTCAAGAGGGATGCTGTAATCCTCTGTGCTACCCAGTCAGCTTCCATCGGCTCCAGGGAGTCCTTCTGCTCTGTGCTCTGAGGATGAATATCTGCACTGTGGAAATGCCAGTGTCTCCATTTTGTGTGTCTTGGTGGTGTGAATTAAAGAAGATAAAGTTCCCAACAATTGAGTTAAATCAAGTGTATCTTTTGGTGTGAAAACTTCATCTCTGTGCAGTACAGTAAGTTGAGTGTGCAGCCAGACTTATCTAATTTGACATGACTGACAACATTTCATTATGGAATTTGTTGGGTGCTTTTTGTGACAAAGCCTAAAGTAGTTTGTTCTGTAGGCAAGACTGGGTAGACCTAAGGAGACTAAATAGATTAGTAACTAAGTTAGTCTGGAGATTAGCTCAGGTAAAATGCTGGGCTTGTGGTAGGAGTAGATGAGATTGCTGCCAGCTCTTAAACATTTAATGATTATGCAAACTACATAATCATGCATTTTAATAGCAAAAGATGGGTTAAAGAAACTCTGCAACTACACTGGCAGCAGATCTGCAGCTCTTCAGTGGTTGTTGTTCTTGAGCAGGACAAACTGTTTACTGATGGCTTGTGTGGGCAGTTTCAGGGGTTGAGAAACCCTTCCTGTTGAGATAAGCTGTGCTGTGCTGCCCGTGGCTGTCAGCGTGGCCGTGCCACGTCCGGGGGCAGCTGTGCAGCGCCGCTTGCACAATGCCCTGCTTGTGGAGCTGTTGTTTGACTTGCTCGCTGCCTGCTTGCATCATTTTTGTCTCCTGGGTTTGAGGAGAACGTTGGCTCAGAGTTGGGTCTGGGCTTTCCCCGTGCCTGTTGCAAGGAGAGCGGGGTGTGGGATGGGGACAGCAGGCAGGTGCACAGAAGAGGGTCACGACCTGTTTGGGGAGGCCAGCTGTCCCCGAGCCCACCCAGGCTCTGTTACTCATCATTGGTAAACTGCCTAGTGTTGTAAAGCTTGAATTTTAAGGCTAGATTACAAATACCACAGCTCTTGTCCAAGTAGTAAAAGGATGAGTAAAACACAATTTGGCACTTGTTTTGCCTTGACAATTGTAATGGCATTTGAAACTGGTGTGCTATGATTGCACTAGTCAGAATGTTTATGGGGTGTTCTGCTTTATGGTACAAGTGGTCTAGTGCATGAACAGAAACACGACAGCTTTTCTTTTTAAACTGGCTTTCTGTCTGAAAATCTGCTCCTTTTCTGTTTTGACAGTGGAAAACTCTTTTTCTTTACCACTCTCACATAATACCATAAATAATGAATTGTGTATGCAAATACACTCTGGGTACTCCTGGACAACTTGCTGAGTTTTCAGCCACCTGGGACTTGTATTCTAAACATCTATGAAACCCATTTCTAGCAGCCCTTCCCTTCTGCCCCTTTCCTTCAGTAAACTTGGAGGATTCTGCTTACAACTCTGCCATGGAGTATATGGTGCTCTGAGTTACTATAGCAAGGCTCTGCACCCAGCTTCCAGCCTTGCTTCAGCTCCTCTCACTTCTCCTTTTTGTCTCAGGGGATGTTTATTTTCCTAAAACTCGAATACAGTGGATATGTTGAATTTGCCAGCATGGAAGATGCTACAGGAAGCTTAGCAAACTGCAAAGATGCCTGGCTGCGTTCCAAATGAGGGCACATTAGAGCTGAGCCTCTTGGAGCTGCACACCCTTGAGTAATCAGCTAATCAAGCCTTTGCTGCTGGTGTCAGACTCTCGTGCTCTTGAGGCTGAGCTGTGCCCGTGGTGCCTGCACATCCAGACAGCCGTGTCCCCCCTGCCCTGCTCCCATGGAGATTTTCTCTGCTGGAAAATCAGCAGGCACGGTTGTGTGCGCTCCCTCGGCCTCACGGACGCTGTGTTTGTGTTGCAATCCTTGCTGAAAGCCTTGCCTGATCTTTCTGGGGCAAGAGCAGATAGCAGCTAAATTGTCAGCTTGATTTTTCCGCTCTGTCCACGAGCATAGGTCAAAGGCCTGGAATAAAACCTGTGGGACAAAGTTCAAGCCAAGCTGTTGGTCACAGGGTTCTGCCTGCCCATTGGCTGAGACACGCGGGCGGCAGGGTGTTAATGACTCAGGGTTTGGATTTCTCGTGTCCATGGAAGCCTTGGTTTAGTGGGATACAGTTCCCTGCACTTACCCCGAGGGGGTGGGTGCTGAATCCCAGGCTGCAGAGTTTCCCTGGGCCTGATTTAAGAAAGCAGGCTTCCTCTCGTGATCACGAGCACATCATCACTGCAAGGCTTGTTATAAAGCTTGGAGGAATTTAGGAGGAGAGTGTTGGAACACTGGTGTTGTCTGTTTCCTCCTCTTTCACTGTTAGGAGGAAAGCAGTAATTAATACAGCTGAGTGTGAAATGTAGTATTTTCTGTTGGCTCTGACTTTCTGCTATTCAGTTTCCAGGCTTAGCACTGACAGACAGCAGCAGTCAAATCTTTCAGTTAGTTCAGAATCCTCCTTAGGAGGATAAAAGTTCAGTGATGATCTTTACTGAACTTACCTCTCTTATCTTGAAGATCTAGCAGCCTAATATTGGCCAAATAGTTAAACTTTTTTTTTTAATTTTAATGGAGTGCTTAATGTGCTGGTATTGGCAAAGAATCTAGGAGCATGAACGCTGGGTAGCAGCTTCATAATTTTATAGCTAAAGGAGAAATAGCTTGAAAGTTTGCTCACTTTCTAAATGGTCCAAAATACACAGTTTCAGAAAGTTCCTGGGAGGCACAGTTTCAGTCCTTAATCTGACTTTATTAGGATGGTTTGGGGATGGGGTGTGTGTGCCTTGCTGGATCAACAGTTTAAAATGAAATGTCCTCTGTCAACTCATGCACTGTGAACGTGACACCTTCAGTTGTGGTGTTAGGTAAGACCAGAAAATGATATCTTAAGAACTTGATTTTAGAAAAAGCAGCTCAATAAAATCTTGGTGATGGTTGGTCTTTGTGGTGTTTGTCTGGAGGTTTTTTTTAGCATTGTTTCTTGAATAAATTGTGATGATTGATAGGAGACTGCAAAGGGATAAGCATGGCAGAGAATGAAATGGAAGGTGGTTTTTTTAATATCTCCTGAAGGAATGCTTAGGAAAGAACATTTTCTGAGTACTGGAAGTGGGTAGTATTTACCCAAAGCAATTTATTCTTGAAAACAATTGTACTGTATATTTCCACCACGATTCTGGTTGCTTAAGAGGTCGTTGAGAGGTTTGCACTGAGTCAGGTGGTTTTGAGTCAAAATTTTGACTTGGGGTTGAATTTTGTTTGTGCTTCTTGACAATAAAGAGAGTATAAAGGAGCATGAAGAATGTGCTCATGTCCAAAAGCAGCTAATGCACTTGGCAATCTTTGTAAATGAGTATTTGTCCAGTAAACATAATGTAATAGGATCTAGGAGATTCCCAAATGTAGATGATGTGGTGTAGTAGAAGTTGTGTTAAGGCTTCAGTAATGCTTTGAGAAGTCTTCAGCTGCAGAGCTTTAAAGGTGCTTTTTAGGGTCAATATATGTGATTCACCATCTTGTAAAATCTTTCAAGACTAAACAAGTTCTCATTTTTTTGGTCTGCTGCTAAGTTCAGTGCTTTGCATTACTCTTTAAGTGAAATGGAGAATGTTGTCTGCTAAAGTAGCAGTTAAATTGCTTTAAAGAAAAACCAATTATGCCACCTCAGTCACTGCTTAAAATACAGCATCCACTGGCCTGTTGTGTTGTGGCAGTAGAAAGATTAATAGGAGAGTATATTGATGTCAAGAATTTTGAGGTCATCCTTTTGTCATGGGAAATCTGTCCAGTCTTCTAGTAAAACCAAATTTGGCTCATTCTATCCAAGTTTTCTCTGTGCTTACTGAGAATTATTTTGAATTTTGCTTGCTTCTTGACAGAAAAGCATTTCAAATATATCAATTTGTTAAATTAAGTTCTATGAAGATCGTGCACTGCTGCCTTTAGATTTGTTTTAAACTGGGGGAGTCATTTAAATTATGCCCTGTTAAAACAAAAGCAGAACACATGCCGGGTAGCTCTTGCACTGCTTTTTATATGTTCAGGAGACCTAGTTACTAGAAATAGGCACTTAAATTAAAAATAGGTCACTTGTCATGTATAGATAGTTTAAATGAACCACACAGAGCTCATATTGGATGGATAGAAAATTGGTGTATCTGCTAGTTAGCAGTGAAGTGATAACAACCTGAAGGCTTTGTTTCATTCCAGATTGTTCTTTCCTTTGCTTTACAGGAAAATCTTCACTGACGATCCAGTTTGTGGAAGGACAGTTTGTTGATTCATATGATCCAACCATAGAGAACAGTAAGTAAATAACTGCTGAGCTCCTCTTCTGTACCAAAATAACTTCTGTCAGAAGCCATTCACATACTACTTATGTGAATATTTACATATTAACATTGAAATCCATTAATTACCACAGAAGTTTTATTTTTCTTTTAAACCAATGCCACATTGTTGCAGCATGGAAATCACCATGTGCATATTTCTCCAAACAGCTGAACTTTTAACATTAAATGAAGAGACACCTAGTGAACCTGGCTCAAATGCACCTCCCTTGTGTTCTGTGTGTGTTGCTGAGTATCTGCTTCCCCTAATGTCCTTGGGGCACTTAAAATTCCTTACATCACACTCTTGGAAAATGTGCCACCAAATGCAAGTATTCCAGAATCTTACATAGGATCAGTATATCCAGATGAACAGAAAGCCAGCAATACCCATCAGGATTAAACCACTACCTTAGAAGGTAGATTATGTGGCTGTGATAACATGATAAACATGATAATCTTTTCAATTACTCCTTTCCAGCAGCTGGATAACAAGGCTGCTACACAGCTTGCTGCAAATACTGGGTATTTGACTTCTCAATTGTTGTTTTTTTTCCTTTTAGTAGTTTTTTAAAAATTACTTTAGTACATTTGTGAGTAGCTGGCATAGCAGGTGAGTAAAGACACTAATGCTGAAAATGCTGCCAAGAGCAAAAAGCCATTTTAGAGGTTACTTGGCATTCATTACAATCCAGCCACCTCTTTTCTGAGCTAGCAGTGGCCATAAAGTACTTGAACAACTGCAGTGCTGGGCTGAGTAACTTGATCATGTTGGCTTGCTTTAGTCATGTGGCAAATAAAAGTGGTTTCATGATCGTGGCCCTGGAGGTCTTGCATTTTAATGACTTTTTGAAATGCAGTGGTGTAGCACACAATTTTAGTGTTTTGAACTTCTGCAGTGCTATGGTAAGCCTAAGTGATACTCTGGAAGTTTGAATGAAGCAATCAGCAGAACAAGGGGTTTTTTGAATATATAGATATGGTATATAATTACAAATCAGTAGCTATCAGTGTCTTTTACTTGGAATTATTTTATTGCTTAGAACTAAAATTCAAATGCTACTTTTTGAGAAGCTCTGAATTTGCTTTTGTAAGTCAGAGTGGATAGTTTGGCCCTTGGTTTGAGTGTTAGCTCTTTTACAGATGTCATTAACACTAACACTTTCCATAATCCTTTTTGCTTTGTTTGAATTATAAGTCAGATATGTCTTGAATTAAAGCTGATAGCAAAATACTGGGTTTTAGGTTTCTGTGTTTTAAATCTTAATGTCACTTGGGTAGGTTATTTTTCACTGTATGCACCATAGAAATTCAAATTATTTAAAGTAATATTTTAGTTTTATGCAGCTACATGGGAATGAATAAAGATTGAAAGACATGGAGTCAAAGTCTCTACAAAATACTGAGTCTTGTTTTTGATAGTTTACATGTTGGTACAGGATTTGTCTTGTTTCATCCTTTACCTGTGATCTGTAGCTGCTGTTTGTAACTCTGTAGTTGTGTGTCTCACATCTTCAACATTTCTCAACTATACAAAAATACACTGTAGATGAATTTTGCTCTTATTTGGCTCTCCTGGTCTGCACTGTTTGCTTGATCTGAATTCTAAACATTGAGCATGACCTGGCCATGAAGACTGGTTGGGAGGGGGCATCTTGAAAAGCCTTAACTTTTCACTTGATTTCTTTCTTGTTTGGAAAACAAACAACATTATTCATTTTGTGTGAGTCTTGTGATCTGTGGCATGGCTGGAGGAGTTTGCTTTCTGAAAGGCAGAGAATTGAAGGGTCCTTCTGACATCAGAAAATGTTGGTGGGAAGTAAAGGTTGAAAAGATAAAAGTTATGCCCTGGGGCTCAAAACAGTGGGAAATCTGTCCCATCTATAAGCCCCAGAAGGCTTGATAAAGAGAATGTTTTAAAAATGTTTCTGTGAAGAACAGACAAGAGAATACATTCTAATTTAACACCAAAAATTTAAAACTTACTGAATTTTTTTAAGACAGATGTGAAGCTAGTTTTGATGAGTGAAGTATGAAATAATTCTTTTGACTTAAGACTGTAATATGTAAATTTTTTTTCTAAATATTAGGTTTTTTTCAGTGAAGTCTTTAGCCACTCCCAGCTGTATTTCTGATTTTATGTAAGGTCATAATGTACAAAGTACATGATCAGCTCTCAGACTTTTCCTAGGTCATGATTTCACATTTGGTGGACAAGGTTGGCAAAAAGGTTTGAAAAGTCCAGGTTCTTATACTTGGGACAATGTTGGAGAATGTTGCATTTTTCCAGAGCGTTATAAATAGTTGTGAAACCTTTTTGGGTTCATCTGGTTATTGAGTCTACACATGTAACAAAACTTGGAAATGAAAAGAATACATGTGAAAGGATAGTCCAGCCTATGTGATTTCTGGTTTGCCTCCAGAAATTGTTGTTGATAATTTGTTACAGTATTCTACCAGCAGTTAAGAAAGAGTAGAAAGCTGCAGAAGTGCCGTAATGCAATCTTTATAATTTTTGTCTTCAAATAATAAAACTTGTACAAAATGTTGACTACAAAGCTAAATTGTATGTAAGGCAAGCTGTAGTCACCCTCTTACAGGAATAATTTGTGTAGTTTATAAGCTTTGAGCAATAGGAGTAAGTCCTAATATTGTAGAAATTTCAGGTTTTAAGTGTGAAAATCTCTGCCTTTGGAAGTGAAAATAAAGTGCATCAGATTTTGCTTAGTGTTTGTGAAAGCTAGGACAGCTTCACTGCTTCATTTTCCTTTGCTTGTATTACGTTAGCACCAGAAAAGTTAATTTATTTCAGTTAAGGAGCGTGCTGAATTCAGTTGCTTCTTCTATACTTGTGTGTCAGGCAGAGTAACTTGTATCCTTTTGTGGCATCAGTGGAGGTGAGAGATAATTGCTTCAGGAAAGAGACTTTCCCTTTGTCAATGTCCCAACAGGAGTGACATCTCAATGAGTGTCTGTTCTTGACACAGCCAGGTTGAGAAATGAGTGGAACTACTACTTGGAGGAATGTTGGAAAGAGAAGAAGGATCCTTGGAGAACAGGAGAGTGTGCAGGGAGTCTGTGTGGGCTGTGAGCTGGATGGGGCTCTGCAGGCTGATCAGCTCTCATGAACTGAGACCAGTGCATGGTCTCATGCAGTTAAAATTAAAATGCAACACTTTTACAGGAATGAAAGCCAGAACCTGAATTTGAAACTCAACTAGGTCAGAAGAACAGGTAATGAAGATGTGCACTTACCTCCACCCACATCATCTTTGCAGGGATGTCTGGTGTTGCAAGTAAGGTGACTTGACTGCCCAGGTCTCAAATGTGTCCTCCAAAGCCTGCCTGGCTGCTTTTGGATTTTTGTTGCAGTTTTAGAGGGCCTTCTAGCACTGTTTCACAGTTCTGTGGTCTTCCTCTCTCTCCTGAATGGCCTCACTGGCTCCCTAAGGAAAGAAACCTCCTCCCCCATGTTTCCTACCTCCATCCATTTTTAACACAAATGTGAGTAGAAGCCTATTAGAAAGGGACAGGGGGCTGGAGGACTCCTGCCAGTTGTGGAGGAGGCACCTGTAGGTTTAGATGAGTCTGACAGAGAATCTTGAAGGCTAAATTTCTACACATGCCTTGGCAATTGCACTGGAAGGGTGAACTGTGCTTCTCCTCAGGAGCTGCTGGTGAGCAGCCTTCTAAGGGGTGCAAGTGAGGCTTCTGAGGAAAGCTAAAAATAGCTCATTTGCATCACACATCTCAGTGTTGTGAAAGATGTCCTGGTAGATTAGTGGCAGGCATTGACTTTGGAATGCAGGCAGTGGAAAGGGATGCAGGAGGTGGTAAAACCCTTTTGAGGTGGTTGTATTTAGCTCCCAGCTTTGTTATGGCAACGATGTTACTGCACTCCTGTACCTTTCCTCAGGATCAGATTGATCTAAAGGCCTGCATTTCTTTGCCTGTTACTGTTTGGGGTTTTTTTGGTCATAATGGCTTGTTTTCACAGCAGCTGACTTTGAGCTGCACATGCAAATCATTTCATTCATGCTGGTTTAATTGCAATGTACTTGATCTTCAGGTAGTGATGATCACTGGAGTTATGTGTTGCATGGTGTAAGAATGTTCCAAAATCCATGTTCCAGTTGATGAGCAGTATTTTGGAGATGTTCACATTGTGATTTAATGTCAGGTCTGCTGAAAAGTGTCCTCAGCCTACCAGGAAGAGCCAAATTGTGCAGGGATCATATTGTTGTTTATCTTGTGCATGAGCACAGCAAAAGTCCCAGGATGGTAGGTCATGGAGTTGGAAGTGAACACTTTGGCTGGATCAAGGGGACCAGGTTTTTCACAAAATTAAGTTCTTAACCAGGAATGTTTTTAAAAAGCTTCAGCAAAGCAGTGGAAGTGGAAGTTGTGACTTCATGGAAGCAGGTTTGTCTTCACACTGTGGGCTGTGCTTAGTGCTGCAGGGCTCTACACTGCACTAACAACTCTCCTCACCAGGCTCTGGTGACTCCTTCACTGTTTCCCTTCTCCTGTCTTTGTCACACTCTGCTTTCTGTAATGATGATGATGACATCGTTGCTGTGTCTCTTCTAGGCTTCTAGAATAGTCTGAAAAAACTGCCATCTGTCCCTTTTTAAATATTAACTTCACGATGCCCTTGAAGCTGCTTTGACTGCAGAGTGCTTTGATGTGTATGTGAAGTGTCAGGAGACTGGAGAGGCTGTTACTTGCACACACCTGTAAATGCATTGTGTCTCCTGGAGTCTGTTTTCCCTGACTCCAAGCAGTGATACTGTGTATGGCAACGCTGCCTGCTAACATCTGTTCAAACAGTTTGTCCCCATCACAGCATTTATCCAAGGCTAAGAGCTGTTGTGGATCTGTGTTTCATAACCTAAAACTTTTGTACAACAATAACAACAGCATCCAGGCTGATCTGAGGGCAGCACATGTGCTGAAGCAGCTTTCTTAGGGGATAACCAGAGTAAGGCAGGAGCTCTCTTTGGGACCCCATTTCAAATGTAATTTGCTGATTTTGTAATGGAAACTGTAGGTACACTTCACACTGTTGATTTAGACACTGTTAGCTTGGCTTTGCTGTTTGAATTGCTCCTTTTTTTCAAGGAATGGGTTTGTGGGGTGGGTTGCAACCTCCAGTTTCAGCTATTTCAGCCCACTTATTCAAGATAATGCTCACATTGTGGGGACTTGACAGAATGACAGGCTTTGGCTGGGAGGAGGAAAGTGGCCAACTCCATCTGCTTCAGGCGTGGGCAGGGACTGCACAGCAGGGTCAGGAACATTCAGCTTTGGGAAGCTGTTGGACAGCTCAGCTCACCTAACTGACCTGTTCAGCTGACTCTGTTTCCCTGCTCATCACTGCAGTGACAGATGAAGTTTCTGAGGACTGTTGCTGGTTGGGAAAACCACCCCAACCAGAGGTTAACACAGACTTTACTCAGTGTATCAGTACTGTGCAGCAGTGGTGTCTGGAGTGTGTCTCGAAGGCCACAGAGACCTCCAGAGCCAGGTTTGTGTGCTCTGGTTGGGACATTATTCCTGCAGGAGCTGTGACACTGTTTGCTTTTGCAGTTGCATAACACAAACACTGAGTAGGGTTCCTTGGCTCGCAGCGTGTTGGCATTTCATGAATCCAAGGAAGAGCAGCAATTCTCATCACTTTTAGGGACTGAATGTACTTCGTGACTGGGGACTGCATAGGCTGGTAGCTACAGCAAATGTGAAAGCAACATGGTGAACTTAGCTAATTGTCATCATTTAGAATTAATATAATCATAAGTTCTGTGTGTTTTAGCCCTCAAATATTTTTCCTTTTTTTCAATCCAGATCACTTACTTCATGGTATTTACATTTAGGAAATTCATCTTGCTAAACTGCTTGGAAACCAAGGAAAAGATCCTATAATAAGTTCAAACTTAGCTTTGATGCCAGTTGAATTTAAGTGTCTTTTATTGCCACAAATTACAATTGTCTGGATCTTGTACAAATGGAAATCCCCCTTTTTATTCCTCTTATTACCTCTTTCATTTTAAGAGAGCAAAGAAGAAGCTGCTGCATCCAGTGTGAGAATCATCTGAAATTTGAAATATTAAATTAAATTTCTGAGTTTTGCTATCTGCAATAGACTAGTTAAAAGTACAGTGTCTGATTAGCCTTTTATTGCTACTTAAAAACCTGTAACTGGAGTTCTTTTTTTTCATGCCTTGGCTGATTAGCACAGATGGATGACTTCTGATCTTTTCCTTGTGTGTAGTTCTGACCTGTTTATTTATTTCTTGTTTGTTCTAGCTTTTACAAAACTGATCACAGTAAATGGCCAAGAATATCATCTTCAGCTGGTTGACACTGCTGGCCAGGTAAATTCCCTTTCTTTGAATCTTTCTTCCAAATTACAAGTATTCATACTCCTGTTGAGCTAAGTTGCTAATGACTGTGCATTCAGAGGTGAAAGTTAACTTAAAAATGGTCCTGACTTGTTGTTTAGTCACAAAAGAACTTTTTCTGTAGTGTTTATTTAAGGGTTTTGGTTTGTATTTTGTTACTGGGTTGTTTGGATTTTTTTTTCTATCTATTGATTGAGTCTCTGAAAAAAAGGAAGAGGAAACTACCTTAACTCTGATGCCCAGTAAGTTTGTCTGTAGCTTAGTGTGATATTTACAGAGTGAATTAGCAGTTTTGCTTTAGATGAAAAATGATGAAAAGCTCTTCAGTAAGCCACATGGAAATTTTTCATGGCTTTTTCATATTTGTCTGCTCCAGCTACACCACCATGACTTGTATCCATGGAGCACACAGATTCATTCAGGTGATACTTACTGAGTTACCAATGAACTGCTGCAGTTTGTCTGCATTTTAATGTGATGGTTCACATGTGCATCCAAGCTCCACGTAATGACAGGGAGGGGGGAGACAGGGAGCACGTGTCCTGCAGCGTGCTGGGGAGCTCTGGGAGTGCAGGTGTTCACTGTTTACAGGTACAGGTGTTCACTGTTTACAGGTACAGGTGTTCATTACATGCTGCTGCTTGGCTGAGCCCATGCATGAGAGTGCTGTGTCTTTTGAGAGACTCCGTATTAGGAAAAAAACTCATCAGGGACCACGAAACCCCAGTATTTTTATCCTGAATTTCTTTTCATTTTTTGCTTACATGCCTCTTGCCTTCTGTGATCTCATACTATGCCTTTGGGTTTTTCCAAACTATGAATAGTGTTAAACAATGTTAGTGTTGTAAAATATGCTGCCAGTACTTAAGGCTTTAAAGCTGCAGGATGCCTGCTCACAGCTGGGGGACTCTTCAGAGGGGTTATAACTCTCTCTGTATGTTTGATTGCTTTTTTGGAAGAGAGCTGTGTGACAGGGGAATAGCCATGCTGTATTTACATGGTGTCAGCCCTTGGTGCTCACCAGCAGCCTGTGTAATCACTCAGAGGTGTCTGAGCACAGCACTGACCACACATCCAGGGCAGGATGGCTGGATGGGGAATGCTCTGCAGGGGACAGGGTGAGACAGGGACAGGCTGAGTGTGAGCAGCACAAGGAGCTCCATAGGTGTCAACTCAGTGCCACTGTGAGTGCTCTTGCATTACAGCTCTGATTGTGTGGCACAGTGATAAGAGAAAAATTCCTCTTTGAGCAGGAAATTGCCTTCTGGGAAGGCAGTGTGACACCAATAGCATACCTCTCTGGCTGAGGATTGTATCAGTGNACTCAGTGCCACTGTGAGTGCTCTTGCATTACAGCTCTGATTGTGTGGCACAGTGATAAGAGAAAAATTCCTCTTTGAGCAGGAAATTGCCTTTTGGGAAGGCACCAATAGCATACCTCTCTGACTGAGGATTGAATCAGTGTTGGGGAGCCTAAACAGCTTCTTTCCCAGCCTGTGGTTATTTTCAGATTCAGTTCTTCATGGAACAATTTGAACTTTGATTTCTGGTGCACAGGGTTAGAGGGGAGGATGATGGGTTATGGAAGGTGTGGCTTGGACAGATTTATTTCTCAAGTCTGTCTTGCCTAATGGCCCATAGGGAGTCCTCATATATATACAGCACAGCAAGAGTTGTATTGCAGATTTGTTACATATTTTTGAAAACCTGGCTCTGGCTTGAAAAGTTGTAGCAATGTTGTTTTATCACTTGACAGTTTTTTTAATTTCACCCATAAATTGCAGTGAGCATAGCAGCTTTCCTTCCATCTCCTAACAAGCTAAAAATAAAGTCATGAATTAGGAACAGTTGAGATTATGGCACTCAATTTTCTTGGTATTCCTTCTCTGTCCTGTGCCTCTTTACTTTCCTGATTATTTACTGAGCTTTGTGCAGTTCAGTTCAACAGGGGTCTTGATTCAGGGTCACAGAAGAGGGGTGTAAAAGGAAATCTTACCTAACATCAAATTCCAGATGGGGCAGTCCTGGAAATTCCAGGTAAAGTTAAGCCACCACAGAGTTGCACTTTCACCTTTTTTACACAGACTTGACTTAGTCAGATCCCTTCTGTATTGACTTTGGGATTTCACATCCAACTGGAGTGGCACTTTGGCATTTCAGAGAAGATGGGGGAGGGCTGCCCTCAGTGTGTAGCAATAAAGGCAGATGAGGGCAGCTTTTGCCAAGTGTTATTCTTTCAAACTTTTTTTGACTGGATCTGTGAAGTTGATTTATAGAGAGTTATTCCTCTTTAGCCGGTGAGGGAAGTTTGATTCCTTTTGGGTGTCTAGATTTAAGCTGTGTGATTGCACTGCTCCATCTGTTCAGCCATGACAATAACAGAGAGGTTATTTGATCTTCAGCTAAAATTAACATCTTCAAAGCATAGGTTTAACAATTTGAGAACTTATACTTTAGGAAGTATGGCTCTTGTCAAAATGGAAATGTTTCCTGGGAATATCTGTTGGAACAGGTTTTTTAACATTGGATTCATAGTATTTGTGTTGCATTACCTGAAGTATATCACTGTGTTTTGTTTGCCTAATTGGTCAGTCCCTTTTCTAGAGGGGTGATAAATTCACTGAGTAAGTTTCTATTGGTTTTGTCTGGTTTTTTATTTATGTAAACACTTGTCCTATAATGTAAACTTATAATTGTCATAAAGCAACCAGTAACTGTATTTTTTTCATTTGATAAGCATTAGTAAGCCACAATTATTCTGCTTCCTACCAGATTCCTTAGGTAATTTAGATGTTATCAGTGTCACTTGGAATTGCAAACTGCTAGATCCTGTCATCAGCTGTTGAAATTAAGATTTTGAAATGTATCACCAGCAAGATAAGAGGCATAATTGCTAATTAGTGGTGGGACAGGGTGGATGTTTTGTACTAATACAAACAGATAATTAAGCAGGATAAGAGGATTGGGAAGAGCTTCAGATCATCCATAGTCTTAGAGGGAATAAACCATAAAAGCTGTAGATTAAATTGTAGAGTGTACAGATGAACTTCCAGCTTTCTCTTGGTTTGGTAAAGATGCCGCATGTGACGTGATGATGAAAAATTCTGAAAGTCCTACCTCTACAGAAGGTCTTAGGGGTATGACCAACTTACCTGATGGTGATCTGATGGCATCAAGGTCTGAACTGTGGCACCCTTAATTTTAAATGCAATATTCCTTCCACAGGATGAATACTCCATATTTCCTCAGACGTACTCCATAGACATCAATGGCTACATTCTTGTTTATTCAGTCACGTCAATAAAAAGGTAATAAAATCTGCTTGTGTTCTTCTCTTTAAATATTTTCTGGGTTTAGCTCCTGTCTCTGCTATATTTTATGTGTGATTATTTCAGTTAATCTCTCTCACTTAAAAGTATAGTAGGAGTGAATATTAATGTTTTTTCAGAAACATCCCCTCAGACCCAAATGTCACACTTTGCCAGGCTAATGTGCAAGGTACCATGTAAGGAATGAGACAGTGTTAAACTACATTGTTTTGAGGTGTAAGTAAAAGTACAAAGGATCATTTCAGAAATAAGTAGAATTCATTGCTCTTGCATCAGAAAGGCAGATGTAAATATGAAGCTGAAGGGCACTGTACCTTTATGTGAAGTACCCAGTTAGATGCTAGATCATTCCTTCAGCCTTGTAGCTTATTACAGTACTGAGATTCCTTTGACTTCCTGTATTGAATTGTCCTGATTAACCAGAGAAATATTTATATAAACTGCAATAGGTGACTTTTGGACTGTAGACCCTCTCTTGGCATGCTGCAGCAAATAACCCTGAAGGTTGCTCCAGAGTATCCCTCTTGTCCTTGCTCTGTTCCCTGTCCAGAGTCCATCGTACCTGGAGTCGTGCAAGACACATCAGCCTTTGTGTGGCTTTGTCATCTCTTGTTTCTTGCCTTCCTCTGGTCATCTTGCTTCGTTTAAATACTGCTTCTCCCTGAATAGGTGTTGATTTTCTAATATTGTACAGCATCTTTATTAGGTCAGCTGAATAGTTTGTGTGAAATTTTTGTTTGAAGAAAGTGATTAAGACCTTGGACCTTTCAGTCTCATCAAGTACAAGAGAAGTTGATGCTTCCCTTCTACTTTCAAGGTAGCTGATGAGCTTTTACAAGTGTTGAAGTGTTTCATATATTTTCCTCTGAATCAAACAAAACTGGTTATTTCGAGCCCTTTGATAGACTTTCATAAAATACAGGTAAAGCAACTTGCCTGTTGGCTCTTTTTCCTTTTCAAAGGAGAGATACAGTCTGGTTATAAACTTGTGCTGCTTGCAAGGTCTTTATTGTTGGACAGATTTCACAGTTCTTCATTCTTGGTTTTCATCTTCAGTTCTGAAGTAGAGAGGGGCAAGCACATGTTAGGCTTTTATGTGTGTCTAGAGATACTAAACTACCAAACTCTGTCTGGGTCTGGGTTTTTTAGTGGGAGGTTCAGTGTTGGTAACTTTAATGAAATAGGAGTCAGTATTCTCTGCCTTAAGTAGACAATGCTCCACTCATAAAGCAAATCCAAAAATTTCACTGATAGATGGGTGCTGTGAGGACAGAATTTCCTTTGACTGAAACCAGTGTACATCACTCAGAGAATTCTGCAACCTGTGCTGTTCCCTGTTTGGCAGCTAAAGGATGTGTTCTTTCTCAGCCACTCCAGTTGTTGCCTCATGATGTCTTGAGCTCACCAGGTGAAGAAATGTTTTCTGTGGTAGCATTCAATCAGTTAAACCAAGTTATGGTAAAAAATACAAAGAGAACAGACTAGGTCAAGGCTGCAGGTCAAAAGTCTTTTCATCAGTATTTAATCTTTTTATTGTTTTTGTTTTTATTGTTGTTGTTGTTTCTTCCTTAAAATTTTGAAGTATCCATGATTCTGTCTTGTTCAATTCCTTATCTGTTCTGTATCAGGACAATGTTTAGGGCATAGGAAAGATCTTCCACAGTACTCTGGTAGCTTCAATGACTTGCCCAGACAATGAGATCACAAGTCATCATCTGTCCTGACTTCTGTCAAAGTGTGTATATTGATCCAGCTGGGCAAGGGCTTTGACTGCAGACTTAATAGAAATGCTCTTTTTAAAGTTATCAGCTTCCCTGCTAACCTCCAGTGGGAAGTTTAAATAGGACTTGAATGCCCTATATTTTTTCACATTCCCAGGCTCTCAGCAGGAGGGTTACTGGAAGGCTTTTGCTCTAGTTCAGCTTAATTAAATTCCAATTTTGTATCTTGCTAGGTACCATGATTTTGTGTAACACATTTATCTGACAACTAGTAATGGTTTTTTCTTTATTTCACATACTGAGCTGTTTGCTGTAACCCATTTGCTTGACAGAACTGGAAGGGACCTCTGACAGTCTTCAAATCTCACAGTTTCACAGATGGATGTGATTGTGCTATTTTTGGATTGGTCAGTCCTTACTCCTTTTTGTCCTTGTTCCTTTCAACATTATTAATTTGGAAAGCTTTCTAGGACATTAATTGGTCAAGCCAGTTTCATTCCTGGCAGTTCTTAGCAACTTGTTTCTGTTTCAGAATTGTGTTGGAGTTTAAATTGCACTTCTGTTGTTTCCACCTTGGTCTGTTAACAAGGATCAGCTTTTTATTTGTAGTATTTTCAGTAAAAAAGGAACTTGTGAACTATCTTAGACAAGCAGATAGCTGCCCAAAGTGGGGCAGTGGAGAGCCCAGGTTCAGGAGCACCTGGCAGCGTTGGACTCAGGAGCCTCAGGCAAGGACTCTCCAGGATGCTGTGCTGCTGTGTGGTGCTTCACACCTAATAGGGGAAAGAAAACAGTGACTGGACTGTCCTAGGGATTCATTTAGCCTGGGAATAGGGTGCTAAGATCTTTCCCCTTGCTTCAGACTCAGGAACAGTTTTGGGGTCTGTAACAGATAGGTTTTCTTGGTAGCATTTTTATTCTTTCAGTTTGCAGGGTCATGGAGTTCTGTGTATATTGATGCCTCTTGACTCTGTCACAGCCAAGCTCCATTTAACCCTTATTTCCTTAATAATTATGAACATCCAGGACAAGTTCTCGAGACTAGAATTTCACTAATACTCTTTCAGCATAGGCTCTTTGTGTCCCTAAAGTCCTTTCATTGATTCCACATTTTCCACAGTGTAATCTGTAGTATCCAACTTGAGTTACCAGTAGCAATTTATGCCAGACTAAGTCACACTTCTGTTTACAAAGAACTCATTTTCTGGATAGGATACCCTGAAACTATTAGCTGAGCATGGAGAAGCATTGTGTTCCACACAGTCTCAAATATTATTGCTGTCAGACAAATTGACCTGCTTGACAGAAAATCCATCTGAAATGTGGTAGAATTTATTGTTCTAGAAGTGAGAGGTTTTACTGCTTGGAATGGTGTTTTTAGGCACCAGGTCTTTGATTGCTCTGAGCTGGAAGTGTGTTTGAGTGCTGCTCTATTTTTAAGAGTTTCAATTCTAATTGAAATGCAGTGCAAGTCAAGACACTGCTTGTAGCTAACAGCCTTGAAAACTGGAAAACTTTTGGTCCCTTTTTTGTTGTCTAGTTGCGTGTCTCATCCCTGAGCCTTTGCTTCTCTTAAATCCAAGTTGTGCACTTCGTGTACCAGCATTTTTTCCATAGTGTAACCAGAGGAGTGCAACATCTGCTCTTCAATCCTGTTTATAGCTTGTTCTCAAAAGTACTGAATGTCAAATGCAGTGGATTTTGTTAGTGAGGTTTTTGACTTGATATTCTACAGTTCTGCTTCTTAACTCCTGTCATCCAAACTTCACCTAGTAGGGGAACAGAGAGAGTATTTCAGTAATCACTGTTTCAGTGCCATCTTGCAGATCACTTTACCCACCTTCCATGGAAAATTAGAGTTCTGGCTCCTTTTGGCTTTTACATAAATAAAACTTAATCATTATATATGAACTAAATGTTCATTGAAAACAATGTTTCCTTTTAAGATGGAGCTTGCCTAACAAAGTACTTTTTCTTCCAATTTGCTTTAATTTGACATACTCATCCAGGATTGTTGGACTGCAGCAGTTAAATTTCTCACTGCAGATACAAACCAGATGAGAGGTGGGAGGGACTTGGGGTGATTCTGTGTTAGATGCATCAGGCCTGGGTAATGTTATTTATTTCTGCAAATGCCATAACTGGGGAGGCTGTTAAGGGTAGGCTCAGGCTGGTCCTGCTGCAACTGGGACCAGTTTGCTGTTGTTACACAAACGGGTAAGACTTTCAGCATCTGTGTAGTTGTGCATACATAGAGTAAGTTTTAAACACAACCTACATATGCATTTAATTGCTTGTGTATTGGGTATTGAGGATAAACATCAGAGTGCATGTGTGACTTCATCCCTTTATTTTGCAGTTTTGAAGTGATAAAAGTTATCCATGGCAAGTTATTGGATATGGTGGGAAAAGTCCAGTAAGTAGTGACACTTTCATCTCATTTCATTGCAGGCATGTTGCTAGTGCTTTGTTCAGTATACTGTAACTGTTCTGAAGTTCTGAACTTTCTTTCACAGAATACCCATTATGCTGGTTGGAAATAAAAAAGACCTGCATATGGAACGGTATGTGAACTCCAGAATGTGGGAAATGCAAGGCAGCAGCCTTGCATTCCTGTGGCTGCAGTGTGCTGGGTTTGTTCTTGCCTTTCCAGAGCTAAAAACAAATTGTAGGTTAAAATAAGTTACTGTCAAAGGAATTGTGTCCAGAATGTGAGCTACGAGCCATGAAGTTCTGTTGTAATGTTGATTTTTTGCTGTGAGGTTCCAGGGACAGTCATTTAACGCTCCAGGTTTTTTTCAAAGTAAGTAACAGAGTGTATTTGTCACAGCAGCAATACCAGATGATATTACAGCTTGTGAAAACAAAGCAATACTTTGGGACAACTGCTCCTCTGGGTCACAGTGCAGTTTTACCTGGCCCAGAAGTGCATTTGACAGCAGCCAAAAGCAAATGCTTTGGATCAGACTTCACAAGACATTCCTATTACAGTGCACTTAAGTGCTTTGGTACTCTGAGGTATTTCTTGACATATCAGATTCCAGTTCTTCTGCAAGTTATAAGAAACATATTTTTCTTTCTCTGATCAGGGTGATCAGCTATGAAGAAGGGAAAGCTTTAGCAGAATCCTGGAATGCAGCTTTCTTGGAATCTTCTGCTAAAGAAAATCAGGTAATGTATTTAAGAGTCACTTTATTCAAATAGCAGTGTAATGAATGACTCAGAGTTTTACTAAATAAAGGAAGCTAAAATATTAGCATGCAATGTTCAGGTATTTTGTGTAGATGGAAGTAGAACAGCTGTCTGCACTCAGGTCTATGTACACAAATTTTTCCCTGCATCTGTCAATGAGAGGAGGAAGTGAAGAACTCAAAGTTCAGCTTCACTGAACATATCAGAACATTTAGTGACAAATTAAAACTCACATCCATGGGGTGGGTGGAACAGGGTCTGTTACCTTAAGCAGGAGTCACTGCTGGCAGAGCAGTGAGTTGCTGTAAGAGGATGAACTTTGTATTTTAAGGTGCTGGGCAGGGTCAGTCTCTAATGGAGGAATAATAATTTTGTCTGATGTTTATGGTCAACAATTCTACAAGTTATTTGAGTAAAGTTAGATTTTTCCCTGAAAAAAAAACTTGGATTATTTTTTGCCACCGGATACAGAACACTTGGAGTTAGTTTATCAGTATTTCTCTTTCTGGCTAAGTCTTGCATTGACATTGTCAAAACTGGGCATGCATGATGGAAGCATGAAATTTCTCAATATCTTCTCTCTGTGTTGGAGCACTTTGAATGCATACCAGAGGAAATTAAATTGACAGTGTAAAGAACAAACCTTTTAAAATGTTTGAGGGTTTTTTTTTCCACCTCTTTATTTTAAATAACTTAATACTTCTGGATTAGGCAAAAGCTGTTGCCTGTGCTCTTTTTCATTTGGCATATGTTCACAATGTGTAACACCACAGCAATTCACATCCAGCAGAAGAATATCTTTCTGATAACCTTCCTGGAGTTTTTATTGTTCTTGAATCAAGAAGGAAAAATGTCATGTTTATTTATGTAAAGAAGCTACAAGCTTTGTAGCTATGTCCTGTGTGTTAACTTGCTGCACTGACAAAGTCCCCTGTACTGCCATGAATTTATGCTCCTGTATTAAGCTGCCAGCTAGAGTTTATATATCAAATGTGGTACCCTTCAGGGAAGTCAAAATGGCAATTATATGTCAGATATTCACAATCCTGGACAGCCCTGTACAAATCCCACCAAAAGAATTCAGAAGTCCTGTGCATTCTGGCTGTCAAAGGTCTTCCTTTCTGCAGGATCCTTCAGAATAGTGGTCACAGGTCACTGTAAATTCCATCCCTCTGGATTTAGCAGCAAGTTGTTAGAGGCAGGTGCCTGAACACAATTCCTGCTCCTAAATCCAGAGGCACACAATTCTACAGCCTGCTGTATAATACACTTGGTAGATTTGTCCATCTTCAGAAGTCTGGCAGATCTGATGTCACTTCTGAGGTGGGTGACCACAGCACGTGACCACTTCAGGATCTCTGGCGTGTTTCCTTTGGAGGTCTGGGATGTGTGGAATAAAGTGTGAAGGAGCCCAACACTAGCACAGCTGCCTCAGTCTTCTCACACATCTCCAGCTCTGAAGAGGTGGAAGATTGAGTTTTGAGAGCCAAGTATGGAGTCTGGAGCTGTGGGGTGCTGGGGGAAGAGGAGACACCAGGCATTGTAGCATCCCTCCCAGTGAGCTGGACCAGGAGCACTTCTGAACTCATTTGGGTTTTCTCCTCCAAATCCTAATCTGACAGGATCAGAAGAGCTGAAACACAAACTTCTGTCAGGACAGGGCATCTTCTCTTACTCTGAAACTGTGTCTGGTCTGGAGGGGGGTGGGGCAGGGTTTGTTTTGAACTTGGTAACAAGCTGTGCTGTCATTTTCCTGGTACTGAGTGTTCACCTTACGTAAGCCAACATTACTGGAAAAAGAAGTTTCTGTTAGCATTGAGGTTCATCCAAATAATCACCTGTACTGGCTTGGTACTGCAAATGGAACTCCACTATCCAGATTAATTCCAAACTCCTTCCAAAAGTGCTTCAGCTTCTGTTTGCTTAACAGAAAGCTGGTTTATGCTTAAGGCATGAGCTAAACTGGATGAAGGATTTGGAACTTGAGCAGAGTTCAAAGCTTCTTGACTGAGGGTATATCTGTTAATTCTCTCTGAAACCAAGCCCATCTGTATCTGGAGGATTTGGAGCAGAAATGTGACAATTTTTGGTGTATTGGTCTGAGATTGGTTGTGTAAATGATGTTGTTCACAGTAGTGAGGAGAGGAGGTGTCCCTGATTGCAAAGGCTCCTTTCCCCCTTTTCTACCTTCCTGCTTCTCCCTCCCCAGCCCCCAAAATATCCTTTCTGGAGCATCTGTGAGAGTCCAAGGAGCATAACCCAATTATACTGGGCAATTAAAATAGTTCTATAGATTAACTTAAACAAACTATGCCTATTCTGCCAAGAGTTATCAAAAGATAACACGTTCCAGAAGTGGCATGACTTGGAGTAGATGGAAAGCGAGAGAGGCAAAGATTAAAGCTGTGGTGATGATAAATGATAGTGGCTGGCAGGAGTTCTCAAGGTCAGATAGACTTGAGAATGTGCCAGCTCCTGCAGACTTTGGGAGGAGCCTGCATATCACCAGCACATCAGTCATCAAGGGAAATCCCTGGGCTTTTGGGAAGGCAGTCCTGACACTTAATGGGAAAGACCTCTGAGATGACTGCTGGGCTGTTTCTGTCATGTCTTCTCAAGCTGCTTAATTATTACCAGACATGCTGAACTGCTTTGGCTAACTTCAGGAACTTCAAGTCCTTTCTTGTGAAATTCCCTATGCAGTGTCACCTAGGCAGTAGTAGAGTGCCTCATCTTAATCCCAGTGCAGTAAAGTCACACTTGGAAATAGCAGCCAGAATCCAAAGTAGTCTTAAACCCAGGTGAAGCTGGAAGCCAACTTCTGCTGGAAGGATGTAGGAAGTAACAAGCAACTAAATTGTGTTCATCCACTTATGCAAAGTGCATTAGATAAATTGCAAAAGGAGCAAGGAAGTATCAAAAATTTTCTTCATACCAAGGTTGAACTCCTTTAAAAAACAATTACTTGATTGTGCTTCTTTTTTCAAGTGCAGCTTCATCTTAGAGCTCAGAAGATGCACTGCTTAGTAAATGCTTCAGAGTAGTTTGGCATCTGGGGATCTGACATGTTTGGGCTGGCAAAGGATGGGGGAAAACCCTCATTTACCTGTCTATTGTTCAAATTCCTGTGCCCAGTTCTGTGCTGGGATGAACCAGCAGTGTGAGCAGCTGAGAGTTTCCTCTTTGAATTAACAAACCAGTTGCCAAAGGGTGACTCTGGGCACTGTGGGCTGGATTTGGGTGGTTGCACCTTCCTGGTGCCTCCTGGCAACACATTCCCAACTCCCTGCCCATCCAGGGAATCTTCCTGCCCTGCTCACAGCCAGGGCACATCTGCAGCAGCAGCTGAGCCTCTGGTGTCCCCTGCTCACTGCTGGGCTCTGTGGGCAGCAGGTGTTGCCCAGGCTGGCATCTCTTTTGTTTGCTCAGGGGGAAAGGTAGAGGGAAAAGCCAGATGGCTTCCTGTGGGCTAGGTGTGACCCACATTCCATAATTGGACCATATGGAGGCAGATGCATATAAAGTCTGGCTGCATCCTTTATTCCTTGTCACAGAACATCTTCCTGTGTTGTCTAAAGGCTCAGTCTAAAACTCTTCAGCATGTTTGAGCTGAATTACAAATTCCAAGGCGTTCACTGTAGGACAGTAATTAAACCTTCCCAGTGAATACGTATTTTCTGTGAAATGAATTAACAAACCCTGTGAACTCCTACATCTCAGTGCATCTTTGACAGGGAATGTGCAGCTTTTTGGTTGACAGAGTAAGTTGTGGAGGTTTTTTAATGGGTGCTGTGAAACGTGGGCAAAAAGAACTTGTGTATTGAAATGGAGCCATTGAAAATTTCAACTCTTAAGAAAGCAGTGGTGCAGTATATTTGTACATCAGTGCATCACCAGGTTTTGATTAAGAGAAACTCTTCATTAGTTGAAGCAGTTTGATAGCAACTGCAGTCCTGCAGTTCTCCTAAAGTTTTAGGTTGTGGTTCTCCTAAAGTTTTAATTTCCCCAGGAAATGTGCTGTATCAGTACTGAATGAATGAGCCACTTCTGTCAGGTTCTGTTGAGATTGCAGGAAACTCCATTATATGGAGGAATACCCTATTTTCCAGCTGGTGGAGTACTTTAAATAGTTCCAGAGATCGTACTGTGCACAAACAGTATAAATAAGGGAAACTTTAACATGAAATCTAATCTTGTTAAGATTGCTGTGGGGCTTCAGTCAATGAGATTAATTTGGAAGTGATCCAGTTAAGAATTGTATCTTGTGTAGGTGGAAAAACATCTGTTAAATCAGAATATGTAGCCATAAATCACAGGGTGCTCTTCAGCCTGCTGATAAAAATCAACAAAACCCCCTTTTTATCCTCTTCCTAGCATGACTGTTTTTATAATATGAATATATTTTCCTGTGCTTGGAATTCCTGGAGTGGATAGCCAGAGGTTGGATCAAATGGCAATCTGAGATGGTCAGGAGACCATTTCCAAGCTGAAGATTCACACACTGAAGCTCTAGTCATGCAGTTCCAGGCTATTTAAAATGTAACCCCTTTTCACTCAGGAGGGCTTTATCAAAGGACATTAAGCAATGTTAGTGACTGTCAGCTTGTGCTTTCCTCTCATGTCCTTGCACCATGTCAAATACTGGTCTTACTGATAGGGACAATGAGAAAATCAAGAGTAATAAAGTCACCCCTCATACTGAGTGGTGCAAAGTCAGTGTTGAGAGCTGAAAAATCTGTAATTATTCATTATTTTAAAGATTAGTGAGAGCAGACAGACTGGTTTATTCTCCAGAGCAGCACAGCATCCAGACCTTCAGTCAGTCACTCAGGGCAGGCTCACCATGCAGAGGAAGGTGATTACAGTTATTTATTCTGTTGTAAATCTGTCTCAGTTTGTGCCTGCCCTCCCTGCCGAGGATTGCTGTGGGATGGGAGTTTGCACTTCCCTTTGAAACTAAAATTACTGTGTTTGCCCTCCTCACTTTGGGAATAAGCATTGGATGTGTGTTTATCTGCTGATGTAGTTGGTAAAACTGCTAATGTTTTTTCAGTTATTCTTTCATTAAGTGGGCAGTCCTGCCTTCCCTCCTAATGGTGTGCTCTCTCTTTGCAGACTGCCGTTGATGTTTTTAAGAGGATAATTTTGGAGGCAGAAAAAATCGATGGGGCAGCTTCACAAGGGAAGTCTTCATGCTCAGTAATGTAATTCCACTGCAGAACCTGAAAACACTGGGAATACATTCTACCTGAAGAAGCAAAACTGCCCATTATCTTTAAAGATAAACTATGCTTCTTTTTTTTTTTTTTCCTTTTTTTTTTTTTCAATTTTATTTTTTTCTTCTGTTAACCTGAAAGATAAACAGTTGGTTTGGAGCCTTTCCCTTTCAGATTATGTTAAACTCTGACTCCTGTGCAAATGGCTTCACTTCCATTTTCAAATTTTAAGCAATCATATTTTCAATTTATATATTGTATTTCTTAATATTATGACCAAGAATTTTACTGGCATTAATTTTTCAGTGTAGTTTGTTGGTTAGAATAATCATCAAAATGATGCATATTGTTACACTACTATTAACTAGGCTTGGATATCAGTGTTTCTTTGTGTTAAATGTATACTTGTAAATAAAATAGCTGCAAACCTTAAATGTTCTGTTTATAATTTTTCGTTGATTACTCCATATCAACTTTTCTTTTTATTTTTTTTTGTGAAAAATGTTCACCTGCTGACCTTAAGAGGAGGCGTGAGGTCCTTGGAGCCAATGGATTGTTTGACTATTGCTCGGGAAGTTGTTTGCGAATGACCCCAAAACGTTTTTGCTGCTGGAACTCCAGGCTGGCCCAGCAGCTCTGCTTTGCTTTGTGCCCTGTCACAGGAAGGAGAGACAAGTGCCAGCTTTGTTTGGAGGGGAAGTGCTGGGTTCCAGTGAGAGCCTGCTCTGTGTTTTTCCTCTGTCACGCCGGGCGCAGGGCGCGCGGAGCCGCCCCCAGTTCCTGCTGCGGACTGTTCACGCGGACTTGTGGCTGCCAGTGCTGTCAGGATGGAGTGGATTTATCCAGGTGACAAGCGTAGACTTGTTAAGAGAACAAAAATGTCATTTAAAATAAATTGCACGTCCTGAACAAATCGGTGTGGGCTGTTTGTCGTGAATTCCTGTGCTCCAGGGTAGAGGTGAGCGGCCTCCTGCTCCCTGGCCATGTTCAGGGTTCCTGCACAGCTTTCCCTGACCAGCTCCAAGCTTTTCCCTTGGCTTTTGGACTGCAGGCTTGGCAAGCTGTAATCTCTCAAGTCTGGAAACAAACTCCTTATAGCTGTATATTTAAAAAATTTGCAGTTGATCTACTTTGTATCGAAAAGCAGAACAAAACCCAAAATGTTAAAAACAAACAAGGCTGACTTGGGGAAGAGCTAATTAGATGAAATGTTTTGCCTGCATTTTTGTGTTCATTTGAAAACTTAATTTCTGACAGGAGTACATAGGAAGGGAAAGTTGGAGTGTTTTTGCAACCAGAATTAGCTTTTACCTTCCAGTCTGTGCTAAAAAATACAAATGAAGCATTTTGTTCCTTTATTTTCTTTGTGTGGTGGTTCCCTCATATGATATAAAAAATGAGTCTAAACCTCTCAACAGTGTATGTAGGAAGGCTTGGTGTTTTCTTTGGTCATCATGAGAGTAACTTAAAAAAAAAATTACCCTTTTTCTCCACTTCGGATATTTCCCAATGTTTCTGAAAACCCATTCTCCATGAATTCTCACACCTTGTGCCAAGCAAGGGTTGAGTAGCTAACGGATTGTTATGCATGATGGATTGCTGGAGTTCAGCAATCGTTCAGGGAAACCAGTCCATGCTTTGATTGTGGAGCCAGACTGAGCCAGGGCTGTTTGCTGCCCAAGAACCTGCAGCACTGCAGTGAGGGTCACTGGCTGGCAGTGGAAGGGCTGAGCATGCAGAGCATGGCCTGAGGAGCACAGCACAGGGTGTGTCAGATCCTCCAGTGCCTGATCCCAGGGGTGATGAGCTGTTCTTGCATAACCTGAGGCTGTGGCATTGCATCATGGACGTGTTCTGCGTCACAAGGTGGAAATTCTGGAGTAACACAAACCTCAGTGACCACATCTGCTCCATTTTTTTGTCAAACTCTGGCTGCAGGTGTACTGGCATCAGTCTAACCCTCATAAAAGCTGCTGCATTTCTTCTTGAGGTGTGCCAGCTGCTAAGAGTTTTAGAGGAGATGCATGAGGGCATGTGCAGTTTAACAGTCTGGGATAACTGAGGTCCTGCCTTCCAGTGCTGAGGTTTTCCAGGAGGGATTAAAGGCAAGTGCAGATTCTCTGGATGATTTGTGGTGGGAGTTTCTGAGACTTGAAAGGGACATTTCACAAGACCATGTATTGGTAGGACAAGGGGCAATGGCTTCAAACAGAGAGAAAGTAGGTTTAGAATAATTAATAGGAAGAAATTCTTAAGGGCAGTGATGCCTTGGAGCAGGCTGCCCAGAGTTTATGGATGCTCCACAAAACCAGGTTGGATGGGGCTCTGAGCAACCTGGTCTAGGCAGGAGAACCTGCCTGTGGCAGAGGGGTTGGAACTGGATGGGCTTTTGTGTCCCTTCCAGGCCAAACAGTTCGTGTACTCTGCCCTGAGAGATGTGTACTGCTCTTGCATTTTCCATAATAGCTGAAGAATTGAACTCATCCACATATGTGGTTCCCTTCTCTTTCTGCTTCATCCAGTGAAAAATGGAAATTATTCCACTTGTCCAAGCCTTTCTCTGCTAATAAGATCTAAAGACCAGCCATTTGCAGTAGTCTTGCAGTTCTGCTGAAACATGTAGTCAGGTGTGATCAGTGAATTCCTCCTCATCCTTGGCTGTACTCAGATTTCACTTGGCTTGTCAGGATGGCACCTTCAGCAGCTGGAGTCTAACAGAGGCTGGGGCAGCCTTGTGCTTCCTTGTACTGAGCTGGCACAGGTTGGGCTCTTCACCCTGAGAGCCCTGAAGGTGGGGATGGGCAGTTGTGGAAGTCCTGTTATGTACAGAAACAAAATACTGCTTTGTAGCAAACTGCTGCTTTCCTGGAGTAAATTAATTTATACAGCCTTTGTATAAGTTCTCTGATCCAGGCTAGGAAAAGAATTATGTCGATTTAATAACCTTATTCTTAAGGGAAAGGTGAAAAGTGCTAAGATCCTTTTCCTGCTGAGGAAATGAGCAACATTTTTTCACTGTGAGGTTGAGCACAGTCCATCAGTTTCCCACCTGGGACATACTCAAAAGCCACTTGGACATGGTCCCAAGTATCCAGCTCTGGGTGACCCAGCTTGAACAGGGGTAGGGCCAGGTGTCCTCCAAGGGTCCCTGCTGACCCCAGCCTTTCTGTGGTTATGTGAAGATTGACTACTCTTAAGTCATTTTAAATTCTCATTGGCTTGTGTGGATTTACAGTGCCCCGGTTTGGAAGTGATTCCTGCCTTGCTTGTGCCCAGCTCCTCTCTTTGCTGTGTGAACAATCCCGAGTCCCAGGGCTGGAGCTGCCCATCTCCCAGCCTGCCGTGCCTGGAAATGCTGAGGATGAGTAAAGCAGTGGGACAGGTGAGCTCAGCAGGGGGAGGATGGGCTGCAGGTGCTCCATGGATACACGAGCCTTCTTTTCCCTGTTGTTTCCATGCCTAATGAAGTTTGTCCCTTCCTGGTTAACTCTGTGACAGGGAATTTGGGGAGTCAGCTCTGGGGATGTGGGGCTGCCCTTGTAATGCTTCTTCCCAGCTCCTGTAAAGGGTTGCTGAGTCCATGCTGGAGAAGAAAAAAGGCTGGAAAAGTGTTTTCATTGTTGTGTGTGGCTGCTGTATCTGGACGAGGTGCAGGTGTCCCAGGTGCTGTGTGAGTTGGGTGCAGGTGGTAACGATGTGCCCAGGCTTGCTGGGCTTACCCTGCTAATTAACACTGCTGAGCCTCTCCAGAAGGAGCAATCAACAGCTTCTAATTAGCCCTTATGTAATCAGAACTGCTCATCTTCAGAGCCTTTTGCTAATACTGACTCATCTTCACAACTTCATCTAATAAGGTCAAAATTGCTCCCCTTTGACAACTGGGGAGGGGGAGTGAAAATCTCTGCACAGATCCCTTCAACTATTGTGAGTGTGCACAAATGTGGCTAAAATGGTCTGGGGCATGGGTGTCCTTAGCATCCTGCTTTTCCTTGGATATCCTGTTTCCCTACTGGAACTTTTTAAAAATACAATGAAAGCTGAAAGAATTTCACCCCGCAGGGTTTCTGATGCTTTTAGAAGTGAAGTCCTAGTCCCATCTCAGTGAGATGCTGATGTGTGTGATGATCCTTGGACAGAATATTATTTAAAACAAGACTGTAATTGGCTAAACCTGACCAGCAGGTCCCCCCTCCAAGGTGAGGAGCTGATTTTCCTATCAGGCGCCTGGCCAGATCCATCATTTTGTGACAGGAGGTTTTTGGAGTCTTTACCCCACATGGGTGACACAAGGTGTTGCTGAAATGGGATGAGTGCTGGGTCAGGGTGTGGAGTGGCCACTCTTGGTAGAGATATTCCAGAGATTTTTATGTTGTAGTGGGTTAATCACAGCAGAAATTGGTTCTTTTGGCAGCTGGTCTGAGGTGGGCCAGGTCTTTGACAAGCAAGGTTTATTTCACACAGAAACTCTCCCTTGAGTCATGAGGTGCTTTCTCACTCAAGTCTGGTGCTGCTCTGAGGAGGCCCACAGGATGTGCTCATCATTCCCAGCCACAAGCCAAAAATTTTTCCATGGGAAGGAGCAAGACTCATGATTGTTTCACATTTAATGAGCTCCAAGTATCTCATACTGAGGTATGTGAAAAATCTGAGCTTTTCAAAGCCAGGTGGTGTTTTGAAAGCCCTGAGCTAGGGATTTTCCGTGCCAGGTCTTACACTGCTTTGCAAATATTACTCCAGGAGCTGAAGTGTGGCCTTTTCACAGGATGAGGAGCAACTCCTTGGTTGCTGCTCCATTCATGGTTGTGGGCTGTACCAGCTGTAGGAGGTCCCTCGGAGCAGAATGCTAATCCTGTAAAGCCTCTGACACAGAATATCCCTGTTCACATAAATGAGGTCACTCCCAAAGATTCACCTCCAGGAGTCACACCCTGCTCAGCTCCCCTGGCTCTGGCCTGGATAATTTGGAGAGCAAATTGTCTCTCACCACTTCACTCCTCAGCCTTGTGGCAGCAAAGGCCAGCAGGGACAGCACAGCCTGGAGCTGCCCTTGTGGACATCAAACCCAATTGCTCCCTCTAAACCAAACCCACAGAAGAATCTCAGATTTTTGAGATTCTTGGTTAAAATACTCAAACTTACAGGTTCATTTCCAACATTTCATCCTTTAAGCAGCCACAATGGAGGAAAGCTGCCCACAAGTCTTTTGTGGGCTCATGGTCAGATGTACCTGGGCACAAGCAGGAGGTGAGGTCAGCCCCAGCATCACTTGCCTGAAAAGCTTTTAATGGCCACAGGCTGCTCTTTTCTCTCTTCCATTGGCAGCCTTTCCATCTTTGGCAAGGAATTGAGGAGGTTTGTCCAGGAATTATGATTTGTCAGTCGATCATATTCTTTTTTTCCCCATGATTTTCCTTTTTTCTTGAGATGGGTCCTTTCTTATTTCATATCTTTAACATGGTTTCTCAAAGAAATGAGGATAAAATTGCCACAACCTCTTTCCATCTCTCCTGAAATAGCTTTTGAACCTGTTGGACAATTTCTAAGAAATCTGACAGCTGGGCACAGATTCATCAAGCTCTTGCACATTGAATTAAATGTCACACCTTAAGCAAAACAGAAAAATCCCCTCATGAGACAGAGCCAGAGGAAAGCATTTGTGGTTCCATAAAAATCTCCTGAGGCAGTATTTGCTTTCCTGGGTGCTTTGGGGCAGTTTGCCATGGATGCCACGGGTCTTCCTCTCCGGACACCCAACAGCTCGTGGCCAATGCAGAGAGCACGTGAGCTGTGACCCCAGTGGAAGGAGAGTTGGGTCCCAATGCCAGTGACAGTGCCACCCCACTGTCATCGTGCTCCCTGCCATGTCTCAGAAGAGGAACACTTCTCCTTCCTTCCCAGGGCACTGACTGCAAGGCCACAGGGATTGGGCTGGTTTTTGGGGACACTGCTGATGCCCCCCGTCTCGGCTGCAGCTCTTCCAAGTGGGACTTTCTGCGCGCTGTTACTTTTCCCTGCACCATCTGGTGATTAATTTAACACCTTAAAATTAGCACCGGCATTTCAAAGAGGTTTGGGGCAGGGTTGTTCTTTTTAATCAGACGAGAGTTTTTTCATTGTTTCCTGCCTCACAGCACAAGGCATACGTGTGAGCCGTGTTCCTGCGATGCCGGGACAGGTTTGCCTGCATCAGCTGGAGGATGTTTCCTCTCCCAGCACAAAGTGCCACCTCCCTGCTTCCTCCTCCAGCACATCCCAGTCAGTGACATCCTCCACTCAGCCTACGTGTGTCTGCACACGCGCTTATTAACTTTTACATCTTAATTGCAAGGGCGGCGCACGTTTGAGCCCTAATGATGACGTCCATTCTCCTGGAGCAGTCTTTAATCTCGAGATGAAGTGGTGAGCTGAGGCAGCAGAGCCCTGCCAGGCCAGGCTGCTGGCACGCAGGAGGATGGGAGCGACCTGCCAAGGAAGGAGGAGGTTTTAGGGTTCGGATTTGAAGCCTGATGGTCTGGGGAGAGAGACGGCAGCGAGGGGAGGTGATGGGGGCCCAGTGAGTGAGGAGCAGGATTCAATGAGCAGGAGCTGTATGTGAAGCCTCTTCCAGAGCTGTTAAAAAGCACAAAAGACAAATCTCCTTTTAATGTGGCCCCTTGGTACATCTTTGTGTGCTAGCCCATGGGCCACCCCCACATATCCGCCTTTACCTCTTCCTAGCCTGTCTCATTGGTATAAACTGATGGGGTTTATGGGCTGGGAGCTTCCTTTGCTATTTGTCCTGGAAATATGGCAGTTAAAATCTCTGGATATTCTTATAACACAGACAAGGACTTTATGGTCCTGTATAGCTGCAATGTAAGTTACTTTAATATGGTAACTTTACAGTCCAAAAGTCCCTCTAATCCTGACTTATAGTTCAGAGTCAGGGTTTCAATTCTGGAAGATCAAAATATTCCTGAGAATGATGCTTGTGAGTAGCATCAGTGGGTTTGTGAGCCCAGCTTGGCACTTTGGAGGGGATCATGTCCTTGGCTTTTGGAGGTACCATTTTGAGAGGTTCAAAGGTTGAATGAGAAACCATTGATTTGACAGATGGAGTGCAATGTTTGTTGGTGAGGATTCTTCAAGGACAGCCTCTCTGGCTGCCACTGCAATAGGTGAGAAAAAGCTGGGAAAAAGCAAACCTGACACAGAGGAATTATGTGCCATGCTTACAGATGCTGCTGTTTCCTCGTTTACTTGTTATCTGTTCTGAGGAAAAAGGACAGAAGAAAAAAAAAACGAGGAAAACAGAGAGGGGAAGGAAACAAGAAATAGAAATAAAAATGAAAAAAAGGTCAAAAAAGGAAATAATAAAAAAAAAAAGACCTCCAAAAAGAAGCAGTAAATGTGCGCTGCTAATCGACCAAAGCCCTGCCAAGCAAATCTTTTGTCAGATCATCTGCCCGAAATCAAAAGCCCGGACTCAGCAGGCCCCGTCACCGGCGGTTCTGCCTACGAAGCAGGAACGCGCAATGCCCCCGGTTCCCGCGGCTTTGTGAAACAGCTCCCGCCACACCAGCCCCGGCCCGGCCCCCCCGGCCGCCCCTATATAGTGGGGTGTCCAACGACCTGCCCATCGCCCTCCCGGTCTGGCTCCCGCCCTGGGCCTTGGATAACAGCCAGCAGAAAATGTCTCAGTACTCAGGAAAAGTAAGTAACGACCCAAGCGCTTCCCTCTCAGCCTGGGGAGCCCCAGGAGCACCGTCCGGGTGGAAGGAGTTGGGGAGGAGAGTAGAGGCAGCAGACGTGGCGTGAGGGGTGATCCCCCGAGCAAATCTGGTGGCAGGGATGGGGAGGGTGCAGCAGAAGGAGCAGTGTTTCAGGAGCTGAGTTTCCTGTTTAAACATTCCTGCTGGAAATATGTGTGAGTGAGCACGAGGCGGCGAGAAGTGTCATAAACGCGGGACGCGCTGCGTTCCCAGAAAAACAAATCCGCTTCTTAGGAAAAAATGCCGGCGATGCCGTGCTCCTTTTGCTGGAAAGCAGCTCAAATAACCCAAACCACCCCGAATGATGCATCTGCAAGAGATTCCCATCTGCTCAGAATGGGAGCCCGGCCGTGTCCCTTTCTCCTCCCTCCCCCCAGATCACTTTCTACGAGGGCAGATGCTTCACGGGCAGGAAGCTGGATGTCTGCGGCAGCTGCAACAGCTTCCAGGACCAAGGTTTCCTCAACCGGGTCAACTCCATCTGCGTCCAGAGTGGAGCTTGGGTCTGCTTCGACCACCCCGACTTCCGAGGGCAGCAGTACATCCTGGAGCACGGCGAGTATCCCGATTTCTACCGCTGGAACGGGCGCAGCGACCACCTGGGCTCCTGCCGGCCCATCGGGATGGTGAGTGGGATGCTGCTGGTGTTGGCTCTCCCAGCTGGAGCACCCTTGGGTTTAGTTTGTCCTGGTCACAGGAGCCTCGTGAAGAAGTGCCATAAAAAATTGTGTTCTTTAGGAATAGGGTGTCCCATTGAGCAGGAAAGAGTTTCCTGGGTGGGTTTGTCCCCATTCTGAGCAGTCTGTGCAGGCCACAAAGCTGAGAGTTTCCTGTGTCCTCAGACAGGAGGAAGAGAGAGACATCTTCTTTCTCTCACAGTGAAACGCAGTGCCTTTAACAGGATGAGATACTCCTGTGGTTTTCCAGATGAGATGGCAAGATCCTGCTGGCACCATGTGCTTTTCCTTTTAACGTAAGCTGCTGCAAGATATTCATGGGGGAATCCAGGAGATTCGTTGCCCAAGGCAGGTTTGAGCTGCAGCAGCTCCATCTCCCCACGCACCCAAAGGGGGAGAGGGCAGCCTGAGGGCTTTCCAACCAGACCATTTTGCTCCTAGCAAATTTTAGTTGAATTCTCTGCTGTTGTAAACCACCCTCTGACCCTGGTAATCCTAAACTAACCCCATTATTTTCCTTTTCCCTTATCAAGCTTTTTAAATCACTGTCCATGGGAAGGTTTAAGCGGGAAGATTAAAAAGCAACAAAGAAAAATTAATATGGGTTAGGTCTTTCCATTGATTCTATCACTGAGGGCCTCTGGGGCAATGATGAGCCCAGCTGGAGCTGGTGGGATTTATCACTGGCCCTGAAACTGCTTTTGCCACAGCAGCGGGTCTATTTCAGGTCTGTAACGTCATTCCCAAAGCACCTCCATGATCCGTACATGGAGGGATGCTCCGGCCCAGGCCCTGGACCCTGGCCAGCACAAGGATGTGCTCCTCCTTCCCTGGCCCAAGATTTTCCCTGTGAGATGCCAGCAAGGGCTTTGAGGCGTTTGTGAGGCGCAGATTCCCGGAGGAATGTTTGCTCAGGCGCGGGATCCGCTTGGCTGCTGCCGGCGGCTGCCTGCTGAGGGGTTTGGCATGGCAGCCCGGCCTTCTTGTGCACTGACGTTGTTTATTTGAAAAATGTGTTTAGGTATTCTTTGAATTTGGCTTAAAAATATCCTTTGAGCTCGCTGTGTCCCACATAGCTCTGCCGCAGGCTGCAGAGATCTCCCCGGAGTAATTTGTGTCGTGTGACAGCCGAGGGCTCACGCAGCAATGAGGATGCTGGGAAACTTTCCTTTGCTCCCCCCTGTTTTTATATTCCTGAAAGAAAGGCACAACATCTCCCACTAGGAACAGCAGCTATGCATGAAACTTGAGGCAATATAAATTAGTTTAGGGGAAAAGCCCAACATCTTTGTACACTCGAGATATGTTTCTTTTTTTGCTGTTTGGGTGCACACAGCCAGCTGCAGCTGATGCTGCATTTAGGATGGAGGGTTTGTGGGCTTGTGGGGGACCTGCAGATGGATGAGGAGCTGCATGTGCCTGAGCACAGGCACCCCACGATGTGTTGCATGTGGACAGCAGTGCAGGAAGGTGCAGCCAGTCACAGGGATGAGGGATTTTTGGCTGCTTTCATGGTTGGTGTGCTGGGAGGCAGCATGAGTTTGTGTGTGCTCTCTTCACGCTGGCACCAGGTCTTGGATTGCTCTTCACATTCCCCTTCCAAAGCATCCTTCTGCCTCCCTCTCTGTCTTATAAAAGCTGGAGAAATAATTTGTTGCTCTTTTTTGGTGTTGCTGTTGACTCCAATCCCTTTGTCCCCAGCACGGCGAGCATTACAGGATCGAAATATTCGAGGGGAGCCATTTTAGGGGTCCCAGCCTGGAGCTGACAGAAGATTGCTCCTTCCTGCAGGGACAAGGCTGGGACAAGACCTGCATCAATGCCCTCAAAGTGTACGGCGACGGCGCGTAAGTAGCTCCACGTGTCCTGGCATCAGCCACTGCTGTGCTCCCTGCCCTGGGCACTGCAGGGGACGGGGGCTGCAGACACTCCTCCCTCATGGAAAACCCTCTCAGTGCTGGGGGTAACTGGAGAAAGCCTAAAAGTGTTTGTTAAGCCCACTGTTAAAGGTGGATGTTGGTGCCTGCCCACTGAGAGCTGCTTCGAAGGGGTGTGATTTTTGGATGGTGGCAGCTAAGCACGAGCTACAAGAACTCTGAGACACTTTATAAAGGTGTATGAAATGAGAAGCCTTAAACCATCTCCTTCCTGCTCTCCTTCCTTCCTGCCTTCCTCCCTGCCTGCCTGCCTTCTACACCTCTTCCAAATCCATGCTGAAGCTCTCAGGGAGGTTGGATGGGTGGCTCCAGGTGACACAGGTCAGGGCTTTTGCTTTGCAAGTGGATTCACGACAGCTTTTGCTATGGTGGCAAAATTAAGGCAGCAGCACCTCCCCTTTGAATTAAATCCTGCCTGGGAAAGGCAGGGCTGACAGTGGTGGCTCAGCCCCACCCTCCTGCCCCTGCAGATGCTCCTGAAAGTTTGGGCAGGATGTCAGTTTTGCCTTTTCCTTGATGTTTGGTGGCAGTTTGTATTTTCTCAATGGTATTGGTCCTTTTTGTGCTTTTTTTCTCGTCAGACAAGTTGTTATCTGTCTGTCTCCCCTTTCCTCTGTCTGACAATTGTATTTTCACTGTAAACATGCTGGGAGCTGGGGAATGCCAGAACAGCTTCCCAGAGCCAGGCAGAGGGTGGCTGGAGGGAGGCCCTGGGGCAGAGGGAAGCCCCTGCAGAGGAGGGAGCACAGACACCTTGTTCTTCACCTGTCCTGGACTGGACATTGTGCCGGACACAGGCACTTGGTGAGATGCTGGACCCTTTGTGTCCATTTTTTTCTAAGAACAGGGAAAGGTTGTTGCCATCCAAGCTCAAGTTATCCTGACAGTGGTGAATGTCCTGCAGGACCATTTCTAATCCAACCAAGGCCTCTCCTCTTCTAAAAATCCAGGCTTATGATTAGGTAATGGCAGTTCATTAAGGAGCAGATGGGAGGAAATGGCTGGAGCCCACCAGGGACCCTGTTAGTGCTGAGCTTTTGAGGATCAACACTGCAAAGGCAAGAGGGAGCCTGTGATTACTCTGGCAAGAGCTGTAGGGCCAATCTACTGCTCACATCCCTGTAGCAGAGCCTGGAGCTTGAAAAACTGGGAAGTTGCCCATAAACTTACAAGCACTTGAATTCTTCAGATTGATTTTTCCCTCTCCCCTACAAAATATATAAAGGGCACAAAGCTTGCTCTCACTCACATGAGAGTCTGGATTGTTTGTGTTAACATTACAGGACTTCTCAAGGTCTATGAATAGTGAGAAAAAAATGGAAAAAAATAAAGCACGTAGAGGAGCATGGTGAGGAAACTCGCTGAGGTTTGTGGCATTGCATTCAGATCATGGGAGGATCACTGTAGGTCATGCTTGGAAAGGTCTGTAAAGGCAATTAAAAGGCAGGACAGTGCAGAGGGACCTGCTGTCCCAGGCTGCAGGAGGAGGGAGGGAAGGGTGAGATACCACTGCAGGGGGAGAAGGAGACCCTGTAGCACCACTTTTCTCCTCCAGATGGACCATCTAAACCCAGGTGGCTCCAGAGGTGCTGCAGGTGTAGGTGGTGCTGGGCATAACCTGGCAAAGCTGTCCCAGGACTCATCCTTGGCTGTCTGGGGAGCAGAGGAGATGGAGCCAGAGGAGACGAAGGCAGTTTCAGCCAGAGTCTCTCTCTGTGACTTTCACCCTCAATTCCCACAACGCGACATCTGTTGGATACAGAAATATTTGTTTCCATTTCAAAATCCATGGATGGTGTCATGTGCTGATAAAATGTTGCTGCCTGCGCTTTGTGGAGGTGGCCGTGCCCGCGGGAAGTGATGATGGATCCTCTGGAAACACGGGAATGGAGACAAACGTCTGCCTTGGGCATGGTGCATGGTGAGCCAGAGGGGGTCCAGCACCTTCCCTGCTGCCCTTCTGGGCTGGGCTGTTGCTGCCCCACACAGCCAGGACGGGTGATGGCAAAGCTGTTTGAGCCAGGCTGGCAGTGAATTGCTATTTCGGAGCGGCTCCGAGGTGCCACCGCCCCCTCGGAAGCTGTTGCAGGTTTGTGGTGAGTGGCTTCGCCCGTCCCACGGGCAGAGCCAGCTCCAGTATCACATATGGTCTCGTCTGATTTTAGATGGAGATGTGTGGTTCTTGTCCTCCTTTGTGCCTCAGCCACTCCACGGAGGACAGCCTAGAAATAACAGTTTTAAAGAGCTGAGTTTGTCCAGGAGAGAATACCCCCAAAAGAGCTTTTCTACACTACAGTGGGATAACTTGAAGGAACCAGACCAACCATTTGTTCTGCTGAAGCATTCACGAGTGTTTGGTAGCTGTTCTGTAAATACAAAGCAGAACAGGCACCCAAATGCTGCAGCCCAATGAACATCACATATTTCTCAGCAAAGGTGATACCTGCCCAAGTCCTGTGTGGAGAATGAGTGACTTAGGCACTGCCTTAGGACTTGGCACTGCCCAAGTCCTGTGTGGAGAATGAGTGACTTAGAGCTCCACTGAAAGCCTCCTGCTTGGTTGAGGCTGATGCTACAGCATTCCCCTCCTCATTTTTCAGTTTGAGCAGCCAGTTTTGGCTTATAGAGTTCGAGTTGGTTCCATGAGCATTTTATTCCCATGTCATCTGGGATTATGTGCTAATGAAACACAGCACTGAGATGTTTGAGGGCTGTGTGCTATGTGCCTGGATCAGCTCTCCCATGCTGGGCTTGAGGACAGGATCATCTCTTTTTTTTTTGTTTTCTGGGCTCCTGACTGACTTGTTTTCCCGTCTCGCTGACGGCGTCAGAGAACATATATTTTAGGCAATAAAGGAACAGCTAAGTAAGCCATACAGTCCTTCACTCATCACCTTGCACTGCCAACACACTTCACTCCCATCTTCCTGCTATTCTTTTCATTCTTTTTTATTTTTTTTGTTTTTTTGTTTTTTTCATCCTTCCCCTAAGCAGAGGGACAGGCCAGTGGGGGTTCTTATCACCACACCAGGTCACTCAGTCTGCTTCCATCTCCCCCACAGCCTGTCCCATTCCCTCCATGTCATGGTGCAGGAACATCAATCACATGTCTGGAAAGAAATCCTGGGAAAGACCCTGTGAGGGACTGNATCCTTCCCCTAAGCAGAGGGACAGGCCAGTGGGGGTTCTTATCACCACACCAGGTCACTCAGTCTGCTTCCATCTCCCCCACAGCCTGTCCCATTCCCTCCATGTCATGGTGCAGGAACATCAATCACATGTCTGGAAAGAAATCCTGGGAAAGACCCTGTGAGGGACTGCTCTTCCCCCTGCTCAATTCTCCAGGGTCCCCTGTGGTTGAAAGATATCCTAGAGCAGAAGAGCTGAAAAGAAAGAGGAGAAAAATTTTATAAATTGTTGTTAATTAAGTTGAGGACACTCTCTGCACACCAGGATATGTGCTGGGGGCACACTACACCCACAGGTGAGCAGTGGGCAGCCTTCCCCAAACAGAGCATCAAGGAAAAGGCTGAGGATGACTTTGTAATTCCAGTTTGGATATAAATTGGCTGCAACAAGTGCCAGAGAATGAGGTTGTTTGTTTGTAGGAACCACGTGTCAGTGATGCCATGCACAGGGCTCTGATACTACACAAAACCAAGGCACATTCCATGCTGGTATCCATGTGCTGGTCCTGCTCCTGCACAGGGATCTGGGAGAAGGGACCACCACAGTCCCACCTTGTGTCCTCTCAGAAACACAAAACAAATATATCAAGGAACCTGTAAGCTGCCTTGGGTAAATACCCCAAACTTTTCTTGTTCTGTCTTTTAAATAATGCTTGTGGGTGGCTGGTTTTATGAACAACATTTTTTCCTCAGCCTCCATCTTTTTTTGCTTTGGGTTAGGCTGATCTGAGTTCACCAGCTGTTGTCTGACCCTTAAGGCCCAGCAGTCTTTGACCCCTCCAGTATTTGAAGAAGCTTCTCCCTGGAAATCCCCCATGCAGTAGGTCCCAACCTCAATGTCTCAGCTGAATTCCTGCAAATTCCTGCAAAGATCACAGAAATCAAATTATTTGGAAGATTGCATTTCTGCTTTGCTGTCATTGCTGCGCAAACAGATGGGAGAAGCAGCAGAGATCCTTACAAAATCATAAAAAATATGGGGATGAGAGGGAAGAAGCAGAGATGAGCAGCTCAGCAACGACAGGGTGAAAACCTGATGTAAAACTGTCAGAGCAATGGCAAAATTTGGTTAAGAAGCATGGGGGACTTAAATAGAGGACAGGGATGACACTTGTGGCCACAGTAAGACCATGTGAAGTGAAGGGAGAGAAAAGCAGCAAAATTGTCCTTCTTGACATCAGAATTGCTCCTGACTTGACCTTCAAATGGAGAAAGACATGTCACAAGCCAGGGCGATGGAGAACCGTGTAGCCAAGCCAGGTGAAGAAGTCAGGCGTGCCAAAGTCACCAAGGTCATTGAATGCTGTATCCATTTGACTCCATTCCAAGGGAAAGTTGTCATCAACTCTGGATGTAGAGATAAAATGAAGACAACCAAGCTAAGCCCTGCTTTCTGTTGGAAAGCATCAGAGGCCATTAAGAATTACTAAAAAAGAGAGAAATTATTAAATATGGTTCCCATCATAGCCAATGAATCAGTTCAAAGAGGCAGAACATCCATCAAGCACTGCATGTTTCTTTTTACAGTCCCTAAAAAAGGGGTTTATGCAGGGGCTGAGGGGACTCATATCCTTTTTTAGCACTATCAAACGCTATTAAATTGTTCCTGTTGCACATGGTGGAGCTCAGAGATCCATTCCTACAGTAATGTGAAACAGGGAGCCCTTGGGCCCAGGCTTTATTGTTGGTGTAACCCAAAACATCTTCCAAAGGCAATGTCCAATGTGGCTGTGGGTATTTGCCAGGCCAGGGGGAGAGGGGGGAAGCTCCCACTGTGAACTCCCCCAGGAGCATTTCAGTGTGCGGGATGGGGCTGGGAATCAGGCCCTGGAGGTTTGCAGTACAGGGGTGCCTAAATGCAGCCCCTCAGAGAGGCCACTTGGCAGGAGCACGGCGCTGGGGCCGTGGTGACCCTCCCTTTGTGCCCAGGTGGGTGCTGTACGAGGAGCCCAACTACCGAGGCCGCATGTACGTGGTGGAGCGCGGCGAGTTCAGCAACTTCAACGAGTGGCAGGCGCGCAGCGCCAGCGTCCAGTCCATCAGGAGAGTGGTCAACTACTTCTAGCTGGGCTTTCACCCCGCCAGCCATGGCCTGCTGAGACTGACCCCCGGAATAAATGGTTGAACACCAGCTGTTGGCTCCAAGCACTTTCTTTTCCGTAGCTAACATGAGTTCAGGAGGGAGGAGGCTCGTAATCTTTCTGAGACTGCTTCACGTGCTGTGAGTTTGCTTTCTTGTTCTGCAGTGGTTCATAAGGAGGACGTGGCAGGACGGGCCAGAACGGGTGGTGACAAGCAGATCTCAGAACATGCCTGCTGCTGTGGTTGTGGTCTGACACATGTTCCCTGACCAGGGCCACCATGTGATGGCCCCAGCTGGCTCCTGGTGCCTGGAGGGGGTCACGTTGGTGCTCACGTGGGTGGGGAGCACAGGGCAGAGCCATTGGAGGCTGTGTGAGGACACAGGATCATAGCAGGAGCTGAGTGACTTGTGGCGTCTGTCTGAGCATGACATGCTGGTCTTGATAAAAAGGTGAAAGCAACTCCTGAGTTATTTAAATCAGTACGCATTAAAAATATACATTAAAAAAAATCCCCAAACCTGAAGGCACAAAACCTGAGCAACCTCTTTGCTCCTCAACCCTTCATGACAATGACATTTTGAGGGATCAGCAGCAAAGGAAAATAGCCACTGCACTGCCTTTTATTTCAAAACCCTCTTCCCATCTCTCTGCTCTTTCAGAGTTCCTGGTGCATCCCAGTCATTTCAGTGCTCCTGAAGCCCATTCCATGGTTGGCACTTGGGATGGGAACCACTCTGCCCCTTCAGCTATGGACTGTCCACTGCAGCCGGGGTGCTTCCCCTGGCATGCAGCCCCCAAAAGTGCCGTAGCCTCCCTTCTGTGAAATCATAAGCTGTGTTCAGCATTAGCTAGGCTGTTTCTGGCTATTTCAGAAAGGGGTGATTTTGTTCTCTTCACTCTGTTACTCTATTAGCTGTTAAGCCTTGGCTGTCTGATAGATCCTGACAGGCGCAGGCATGGTGCCGGCAGAGCTGCAAAGCTCTATGTTAATCCATTGGGAAGGCTGCTGATCTAACCCCAGCCCCAGCCCTCAGAAGGGATGTGAGTGAGGCTGACAGGTCCCCAGCACACTGGAGCACAAGAAGCCTTCGGGGCTGCTCTGCTTTGCAGGTCTGCAATGGGAATCTGCCCTTCCCTGAGCGATGGGGAGGAGCAGGGCTGTGCTCTGTGCCTGGGGCTGGTTCCTCCCGTGCTGCCTCCCAGTCTGACATTGGATCTGCTGCCATTCCACCAGCTCACACTCATCCACCTTCTCATTCACCTTCCACTGGGATTTTGGCTCCCTGTGGCTCTCTACCAGTACCAGGAGTGGGGTGACTGGTAGCAGCTGGGCCCGCGTGAGGACGTGCTGTTCCTGTGATGGAGGGACTGTTGGTAGAGCTGCATTATTGAGATTTGCCCCAGCTGCACCTATGCTGTACATGTGTCACGAGAGGATGTGGAAATACAAAAAAAAAATTCCACCTTGTGAATTTAACAGCAGTTTGGGTGATGTCTGCCTTAGCAGTGACACAGACGATCACGTCCTCTTGTATTCAGCCTATTGTCTGGATGCATCCTCCATGCAAACCATCACAGAAGCACTTAAAATTACACCAGCTCAGCTCTGGACTTCAGTGGCCATGTCCTGGGTGGCTTGTGGTGACATGGTCCATTAAAGCTGTAAAAATATTTAAGATCTTTAATGGGTTGCAAGGTATTTCTGTGTCAGAGAAGGCAGGGAAATGATTCATTCATTGAGTGGGATGCACAAATGTACAACTCGTGCATCAACTCTTGCGTATTTCATTTCCTTTTAATTAGATGCAGCTTATGAAAGATTTTAGGAGTCCTTCCAGGATTAGCATTGCTCTTGCCTCATGAAGGCTGTAATCGGCTCCTGAGCAAAATGCGCTCTATTAAAAGTTAATATTCAGTCATATGCAGTGCTCTCTGTTGTGACCTCCTGGGCATTAATCTGTTAAAAAAAACCCCAAAGTGGTCCCAGAGAAAGACAAGCACAGAATTGTGATGAGTTTTAAAGGAGGCTTTTCATTCATTTGAAACACATTCAATGTCACGGTGCAGCATGAAGGATAAAGAAACAAAGGCTTTAAAATATACAATAACTGGAGTCCCAGATGCTCCAAGTATTTGGAGGACAAAAGAAAAGAAAACAGAGAACAACCATCCACCCACATTCCCCTGGGAACAGCAGCACAAGCCCAGACACCCCCACATCTGTGTTTCTGAACACTCCGTGCACACAGCCAGGGGAGGTGACTGTCCCACTGATGTTGGGGTCAGGGCTGTGACATCACAGATATTCTGCTGTGGTCAGTGGTTCCACTCCCCCACGTGCAGAGCAGTGTTAGAGGGACCCTCTGACATCCCTCAGTGGAAGCGTGGGACTGTGCACGTACACACAGCCCTGGCCCCAGCATCCAGCCACTGTGCAAGCCCACTTCATCTACACAATTCCAACTAATTGTTTGTTTATATGCTTCAGTAGATTAATATTTGCTGCTTGAATTGTAGAAGTATACTTGGGATCCCAGTCCTGGACTGAGCCATGCCTTGTGCTAGGAGCTGAAAGTACAAAAACCCAGTCTGGTTAATCTGTGCTGCTGTGTGGAACCCTGTTTGTAACCAGTGAGTGTTTAGGTACCTATAGCACATTTTACACAAGCCTGTAATATGCCTACAGAGTAAACACTCATCATTTATTGACATCTGATATCCCATTTATGAGCACACTCTCAAGGCAAAGAGCTGGTCCCATGTGAAGGCTATTAAAAAAATTCCTCTGTGTGCACAAGCCTAATCTCGCTAAAATCTCGCAGTGGGGAATTGAATTCCATCTATTTTTTGCTCATTTGAAACCTAAGTAGGGTGGCCATGGGCCTAATCCAAACACTGATGCTGCAGGAACATGCATTGCGTTGGCAGTGGGGGGACGTGGCTCTCGTTCTCTTCCTTTTCCCTCCCCCTCCTTGCTAAATCTGCACTTGTTTAAAGGACAGAACGTACAGATCCCATATGCTTGCTAGTGGCTCATTGGTGGTTTTTTTTCCTCCTAAAAAAAAAAAAAAAAGATTATTGACATTGCTCTAGTAGGAAATGGTATGATTTGTGAGTTTATAGCGTATAAAATATAAATGACAAAAATGCCAGCTCGATGTGAAGTGGATGTGAGATTGTGCAGCAGAGGTTTGAGCTGCACATCATTAAACTGCATGGCTGAATGAGCTCTGCTACATGAACCGAGGAGGCAAGCAATGGATTAAGGAAATTGGAAACTATTCCACAAAACGCTGAAGATGAAACAAAGATTCAAAATGAACAAAAGGGACAAGTTATTAATTACAAGAGAGAGAACTAAATGAAATCAGCTCCATCTGGAAAACCAGGAAAACCCTAATAATCAGCATTACTGTGCTTGGCTAAGCTGCTGCAGTGTAATATTCAGAATAACTCTGAATTACATCTGGCCCCAAAGCAAATAGCTCCTGCCAGAATGCCTGCACGCACGAATGTCCTGTCTTTGTAGCTGGATAATGTGCAAATTCGATGGAATATCTCTTTCAAATGAATCCTTGGAAGATACCTGAGGAACAGCAGTGCTTTTGCCTTGCTGTGCTGCTGGGTACTGTAGATATCATGAATGTAAAGAGGAAACTGCCTACTGACCCTCTGCTGGCATGTGTGATGTTGTCATGTCCAAACAAATCTCTCCTCACTGCTTGCAGAGGCCAAAGGGCTGCACAGGCACCTCCCTTCCCTGGGGAATCCAAGAGGTGTTACCCTGCTGTTGAGGCTGCCCCACGCTCACACCTTCCTGTGCTTTTTTCTCTCCTCCTCCAGAGACTCCTCTCTGGACCTGGTAGAAATGAATTCACTCCTTGGTGTCTGCTAAAGCTGTTTTATTACTCCTTTAAGTAGAAAGTCTGGCTCAACAGTGAGCTCTGAGTGCAGGAAGGAAATGAGGAGCTTCAAAAGGTCTCTCCAAAGTCTGGCACCAGGAGGAGAGCCCTGGTCATTGTTAAAGCCTAAGCAATGGCAGGGTGAAACTGTAGAGAGAACACAGTGACTGGGCTCTGGAAGAGGCTGCCCAGAGAGGTTGTGGAGCCTCCTTCCCTGAAGATATTCAGAAGCTTTTTGGACACAGTCCTGAATAATGTGCTCCAGGGGACCCTGCTTGAGCAGGAAGATTGGATCAGATGAGCTCCAGTGATTCCTTCCAACCTCACCCATTCTGTGATTCTATGATACTTGGGACCATTGACAGATATTCTGGCTCCCACACTTAACCTAATTAGGTTTTCACCTTCTTTTCTTTACACATTTTCTTCAATGTTGTATTGAAGTCAAAGAAAAGTTGACTTGGGTGAAAATGCATTTGGCCTTATAATTTTTACTATCCATGGGCTCAAACTCTTGTCCAGGAGTAAATCTGATATAGTTAACAAGTCCTCAACCAGATAATATCTACATAATGTGGTCAGCATCATCAACATTGCAAATGGTGATTTGTTTGGGTTTTAATTTTAAATAGTCTGGTTTATTGGAGAGGTTAAACTCAGTTAAATCAGCCTTCAGTGGCTGAGGCTCATGTAGCTTGGTGTCCTTTTTTCCTTCCAAGAGTCACCCTTCAGTCAGCAGAGGAGGTGCAATCACACCCCACACAATCTGAGCTGTTCCCACATTTACTGGTGGCTGTGACAGAAACCAAACACACATGGAAAAAGGTGGAAAAGGACAGAAATTAAACAAATATTAACTTTCCATGGAGCAACAGGAGTACTGGAGAAAGAGCAAATAGGTTTTCCATGGACAGCTGACCATCTTTGCATGATTCAGAATGAGACAGTTTGTAATCAAGTCAAGCTGTCTTGGTTTAAGCATGCAAACATATGGAGGAATGTACCAGTGTATTCAGTCAAATTGTCCGTGAAGTAAACATGAAATCATACAGAAATCATTAATGTAAATTCCTTCTCTGAATCTGATGATCTCTAGTGGATTGCAGTAAATCCACACGTCCTGTAGGCATTCACACCTGCACTCACACAGTCCAAAAAGCACTGGAAGCTGCCTCTCAGTCAGAATGGTTTCATGTGCTCCTGCTGGGGAGTTTGGGAAGGTGAAGGATCAGCCCCTGCCATTCCATGGAAAAAAATGCAATTTGAAAAATATTTGGTTAACTCATTGCAGCAGTTCTGGTATGCTGCCTCTCAGTTTGTTTAGCCTGATATAAACGAAGCTTTTTTCTCGTGAAAGTATTTTTTGGTGGCCACCAGTGCTGCTCATCATCTGTGATGGGGTAAGTGAGCAGTGCAACTCCTTCCCTGCAAGACAGCACCCCAGGCAGGGCTCATGGTCAGCACAGGTCTGTTCATGTTTCAGGGGAGGTGCTTTTGAGCTTTGACGCTGCTGCCCTGTGATCGTGGTGGTGAGGAGGTGGCTGATTGATCCTGACTCAGAGATGGCCAAAACTCTGTGGTTTCAGCTGACCTTACACTTGCTTTTTTTTTTTTTTTTTTTCTAGACCCCTTCTTTGCTGCCTTGCTGAAGGTGCCCAGTAAAACCAGTGCCTCCCATGCACATGAGCCAGTGCTGCAGAAGCCATAAGGCACCAGCACACACTGAGCCCTCTCCAGGACAGGAACACACCTGACACTGTGAGCTTCCTTCAGTCCTGCAGGGCAGCCTGTGCATAAATCCTGCTCTTAAACAGAGTTTTCAGGAAGACAAAGCACAGTGTGGGCTGCTCCACACACAGAGCTGACCTGCTAAACTCTGTGAGCTCCACAGCTGCTCCAGCAATGTAAGGGGGAATCAAAACTGCTGAGATTTGCAAAACTTTATGTGGTTGTCTTTGGTTTTCTTGGCTGGTAGTGCAAGAAGAAAACAATAACATTTGAGTCATATGAACAATAATAATAGTAGTAATAATAATAGTAATAGTAATAATAATAATAATAGTATTTCAAAGGTTTTATTTTGTGTGAGTCCTGCTATTATTGACTTGCCCTTCGAAATGATTCTTCTGAAAATAATAGAGCCTGGTTTTTTTTTCACTGAGGGTTGGGGCAGATTAGTTTGTCTTCTCCTTCCTAAAAGAGAGGAAAAAACCCAGGCAAACACCATTTTGTCTTCTGGAATTTATCATTTGTGTTCAGGTCTCTCTGTAGAGTTGATAATCAGCTTTCAAAGGTTTCAGACTTCTCTTCCTAAAACTTATTAATAAATGATATTTAATAGCCAGCTCCCATGACAATTAAACATTGGATATCCCATCAGAACCAGGGGCTTCCATGACACTGGAAATACTTCTCATATTGAATGATTCTCCTTTTCAGCTGCATTCTAACAATACAGGTTTGGGAACATACAAAAAAAAATTCTGGTAGGAATCCAAAATCTCTGTAACAACCCCCCAGGCCTGGGATTTGTCTAATAGTTTGCTATTAAAGGGCTTTTTGGCTGGAAAGAAATACCAGACAGAGTTTCCCTTGTTCTAGTTCTTTGTTTATTTTCTTTTCCTTTTTCCTTTTCTTTTAATTTGGTATTTGACTTCTCAGCACAAACTTGCTGTCAAGATGATGGAAGCTCCAGGGGAGGACAGAGGTTACCAGCTTCTCAAAGCTTGCACTGGTTTTTTGCAGGAGTTATTCCTTCCCTGACACCTCCCAAACAAGACAGAATAGCAACAATATAAATAATAGTAAGAGCAACAATAATAAAAACATTGAAATCAGTGATTTTCCATTTAGGTTCCAATCACCTCTTGAAAGACACAGCAGAGCATTTTAGCTTGTATGGAAGAGACCCAAAACTGTGTCAGGAGTTGTCAGTCCCAGTCCTTTGCTGTTCTTGTCTTCTGCTGGGTGCAGCAGTGGCAGGGATGCTCTGATTTCCCGGCAGCCCAGGGNCCAAGGATTTGTTTGTCAAGAATAACCAGAAAAGGTAAAAATGTCAAAGCGAAGACTCAGTTTACTTCATCATTTTAATTGATTCCTCATAAAAAAGACCCCTAACTCATTTCAGGAAACAAACCACGCATGCTCAATAGCCTCCTTGCCAATTAGCATAGGAAGCAGAGAAGGGGTGGTGACAAGGGTATGAATATGCATTTGTATTTTGTATATTCAACATATTTGTGCATAAAAGCTTTGTAATCACCTATGAAACTTTGCAGTGTGCATTAGGGAGATACCCCACACACTGCCCGGGCCATAATAAAATCACACATGCACTTTCTAACTCCAAACTCTTAGAGAGTCTGTCCGTAAATAGATGGACCCTGATATTAGATCAATGTTCTCATTTCTTTAATTCAGTGATTACCCAGCACTGGAGGCAGTCGATGCAATTCCTGTGAATTAGGGCAGGCCCTGAGCTGTGCCTTGGCTCCTGCAGCCTGTCCCAGAGGGACACAGGCTGCTTTAGGAGCCTGGTGCAGAGCTGGCTCATCAAGCACGCCAGATAGTTCAATCACATTTATTTAGCATGACTGCACCACTTTAGCTCAGCTGAATAGCTGGCCCACAGTGTGCACATGTTCCTACATGGTTAAAAGTCACTCTTCACATTTCCCTTCCTGTTCGAGCGCTCCAAGGCTGCATATTTCAGTAGTGCCTCTGGAAAGCAGCTATTGTTTTTATCTTTTCAGTGGTTTAGTTGTGAAATTCGTGCTTGGAGAAGGGGTGGAGGAAAGACCCAGAACAGCCGACTGAGGTAAATAGCATTTCCTCTGTCCTAATTCTTTTCTTCTGTCACTTCTGTGCCTTTGCAACTCCCTGAAAATCCATCTCCATGCCTTAAACATCAGATTATCTGCTGACACCCTTGTAGAGTGCTGATTAGATGAAAACAGTATGTCAGATTTAAGGCTGGAATTGAATCAAGGCCATTTATCTAACCAGCTTCTCTTTTCCTTCACCAGTGCAAAAAATCAGAGTAAAAAACACCTTCCTCATTAACAAAGAGTAATGGACACCAAAGCAAATTTAGAGTGGAGAGAGGAAAAGTATATTCCCTAAGTTAATAACCTTAGCTAATGCAACTGATTTGATTTAATTGAAGCCAGTTGTAGAACTGGGCTCTGAATCTTTTCATTGCATGGCTCAGCCTAGCAGGGAACCCAAGGGTTAACAGCACAACTGCTGGTTCCCTTTGTATATATCTGTATGACCATAAGTAATGCATATTTGGAGCAATTGCATCCAAAATGAACAGATCTGTGAGGGAAGATGGATCACTCACAGAGCAGAGCAGGAAGAGCCCTCAGCTGCCTTCCAAAAGCAGGGGATGGTTATTTCCTAGGTCCTAGTGCCTTCCCCAGCATATCCCAGGGCTCAAACACTTAATCAGCATCACTATCATCACACAAGTGCTGCCAGAGACTCTGATTTGCAGTTAACTTCTTTGCTAAATGAGTAACCTTTCCAAAACCCCACGATGCTGGAGCCTCTGTCATAACTCTTCTGCATTTTGGACGGCTCTTCTGCCTGCTTGGGGTTTGGTGTTTGTGTAAAGAGGTGCAATAAGAAAAGTTACTCACAGGAGAATGTAAGATAAAGCAGGCAGCTCAGCCTGATTGAACCAAGGCCTCATCCTCCTGGGGCTGAAGCCTGGCCATGGTGTGAGCAGATGCAGCAGCTCCTATTGCTATTTCAGGGGGAACTGATCTGCTTACAATAGGGGAGGGATTTGATTCTGGGTGAGCAGATGTTTTGTTCAAGTGGTGCAAGCAGCAGGGAACTGTGCTGGGTCTGTGCATTTCCTTTGTCCTGGGATCTCAGTGGGGGCATCGCTGCTGCCTGGTGACAGTTTCCTTTGTTGGCATGATCAAGGGCAGATTCTGCTCGAGTCCACCTTGCCTCAGACCCCCTGAAGGTCCCTACTGGTGTGACAAGGGTCCAGGCTGAGACTTAGGAGGTATCTCAGAAGCAGCTTCCCAAAGCACCCCTTCGTGTGCCATGGACAAGGAACAACCTGTGTGTGACTTGGCTGAGCCTCCTGGCCTTGGTTTCCTAGCACAGGCTCTTTTTGTCCCTCTTTGGAGGTGGAATGGGGGATCCCAGCTGCCCTACACCTCCAGAACCAGGGCTGAGCCCCCGGGCACTCTGGTGCTTTTTGCTCACCCTTTCCCAGAGCTCCACGTCTGCTGCAAGGGCTTCACAAGCCATGTGTAAGTGCCTGTGACTTTTCTCTCTGCCAATTTATTCTCAAATGGCACCAGAATATAGCACCAAGCCTTCTAAGGACCCCAGGGCCTTCTCTCTCTCTCCCTTTACAGCCTCAGTTCTTGGCTTCTTTTCTGAGTCACAAAATGTCCCTTTCCCTGCAGCCAACTCACTGCTCTTTCTCCCATTTCTTCTCCATTTCTCTCTCTCTCTTAAGTAGTTGGCAGGAGGCCCTTTCTTTCCTAACTTCCAGTCATTTTTGCCAGGTGACCCTGTGAGTAATCTCCCCCAACAAATAAGCGAAGGCCTAGTTAAACGACCACTTCTGGCAGGAAGAATATTCCTCTTTTGAACCCCCTCATTATTCTCTCCAGTGGGTCTCTCAGGCAAACAACACAAAATCCGGATCACCCGCATCCCCAGACCAGACACAGCCCTGTGGCACACGCACGTGGTTCTTATTTCCCCCCCAGAGAATGGCTCTGGGAAGAAGTTAACCTCTTGAGGCCAGGAAAAAGGCAGTAGAAGACTTAATAGCTTCAGTGTTTCACACACAATATTCCATAAAGTGGCATGGCAATTGCCTTTATTTTCCAGAGTCACGCACAGCCAGTATTATTTTTTTTTTGGTCAAGTTTAACCCAATAGGCATTTATAATGTCACGGTTTATATCTTCGATGAATTTCACTTGTGAGTGTCGTTGCTAAGACAGACCATATTGTGGCATCAATGTTTAATCAGGCCGTTCCCTCAAACTCAACAGGGAGTTCTGCCTGAGATCTGGTGGTATAAATCATGAAGTTTTGCTGTTAGCAATTTTTATTACTCCCTTTATGCCTCTTTGTGAAAAGGAAAGGAAGATAAAAGGAGAGGGAGAGAGTTTAACTGAAAAATTAAATGATACAACCTTTCTGATGAAATCTGTCTACCCTACATCTGTGAAAGTGCAGCACCAGCCCCCCTTGGAATCCAGTTTGTTTTTCCCTTCAGTGCTTAGATGCCTGAGTTTGGTACTTAGATGCCTGAGTTTGGTACTCCTGACACATGCTCAGCAAGGAGCTGGATGCTGGGCCATGTGTGTGTTGGGGTATCAGCAGATTGCTCCTTCACCATCATTTCTGACCATGTCATGCCAGTATCTGCTCCATTTTCCAGTCCAAAGATTTCCCCACATCTCCCAGCCCCACCTAACCCTTTGTTCTGGATGTGGTTCAAGTTTGCACAGAGTGTATCAGTGCATTGTTTTCGTGGGCAGCTGGAAAACCTCAGGAATGAATGGAAACAGACAGTTACAGACCAGCTAAATTGCAATCTCTCCTCTCAGCAGGAGAGGACTCCAGTTTAGGGTGCCTTTCCAAAACAAGAGCAGGATGAACACTACTGGGAACTCAGGGGGGAGATAAAAAGGAGAGCAGACACCAAGAAAGATTTATTCACCAGGAGGTCTGTGGGCTGTTATCGAGGAGTGAGGTGACATCCTGACACCTGTAATGCTGGCACCAGTGTGTGGCATCAGGCTTCCTTTATGTCCCTCCTCAGTACATCAGTCACTGTCTGTGTTTTGCACTTGGATTGTGCCATCGGTTTCCATAGGATTTTGCCAGGCTCTGGCACTGTGGGCCCAATGCTGCTGCTGCTGTCCCAGCTCTGTTCAGCCCAAGAGGAACACGAGAGACAGACTGCACCCACTGGTAAGCCTAGACTCACACAAACAGAGGTGGAGGTTGTTACAGCACATTTTCCCTGTACAATCCTTTCTTAGATCAGGCAGAAATAAAATCCAGTCCTAAGGGTGAAAGTATTTGAGAAGGCAAAGCCATTTATCTTATGAGGTGAGAAATGCACAAAAGAACATGAAGTGCCAAAAAAGAATAGGTGCATCATGAGAATATGTTCTCTATGAATCCAAATTGAGATATTACAGCTGAGAAGTTCAAGCTTTGGAGGTGCTTGTAAGCATCATGGTGGGCTGAATGGTGTCCTTCTCTTTACCAAGGACAACTCTCACATTTGGTGGAGAAAATGAAGAGCAGCATTGGCTCTAAACACGCTCTGGCAGAGGCACAGAGTGGGGCAGAAGCTCTGACATCCCTTGGAATGGTGTTATTTACTCCCACCTCCAACTACACCCATCTAAGACCTTCCCTGTCTCTCTCAGACTCCTGGAAGAGCTGTGCAGCTCTTGTGGCAGCTGTGTCAGAAGCAGGGGCAGTCTGGCCCTGGAAACCTCACACAAAGCTCAGCCAAGGCTGCAGAAGATGATTCTGTGGTCGGTGGGTTTGGTATCTGTTGTTCTTATAACAATGAGGTGTAAGAGATCGTGACTGCTCCCCCCTTAGCCAAGGTTTGGCTCTGCTAATAACGAGGCAGACAAACAACTGAGAGATCTTCCAGAGGCCAGATGTGAATGCAATTGTTAAAATACTGCCTGGGTCACTGGCTGCAGCTTCAGCATTTTTGGAAATTTGTTTTTGTACCAATGTCAAAGGCACTGGGGGCTCTCTGCTTGCATCAGTACAAATCTGGATTAATGCAGTTAAAGCCAGCAGAGTTGTATCTGTGCAAAAGCAGTTAAAATGGGCTCAGAATCAGACTCAGAAAGTTACCCTTGTGTCACTTAGTAAGATATATTTCTTTTGGCTTGCATTTAGATTTGGTCCTTAAGGAGCCTGTCATAAGAGATATATGGTCTGGGCAAGAGGCCAGCTCACCGTCTGGAAGAAACAGCAGGGCTCCCATCGAAGTAGGGAACAGGATAAAATGAGCTTTTGACTATTATTTTGTAATTTTGCAAATATTTGTGATTTTGAATTATTCAGTAAAGTTCCCACTACATCGTGACATGATGGAAGGGCTTTGTCATCTATAGACTGTGTGGGGAGAAACCTATTTACAGTGATCTTTGAAACAGCTGCCGTGAGATCTTACACTTCCTGGCATGTCACAGGCTAAAAATTTCTAGGAAATTGCAGCTGCTTTCTTAGCCAGGGAGATAAGATGCCTTTGCAGTAGTGCTTTTAAGCCATTGCTTCATCACAGCAGACAGTTAATGCAATCCTCTCTCTGCCTACTCCAAGCTCACAGCTAAATTCCCATTTCTACCAGGGTTTGACACTGGAGTCAGCTACCAAGAGCTCATTTGTGCAGAATTACTGTCACCTACCCATTCGTTAGGTCACTGGATACCAGCTGGCTCTCCAGACCCCAGGCTTTCAGACTCCTGGCATTGATTAGGGGCACCCAGGTGAAGCAGCAGTGGGGAGCAGGGATGTGCCTGGGTTTTGCAGATGGGTTTTCCTGTCAGGAAACTCATAAAACCAAGTATTTTCAGAAATAAATGTTTTGGAAATACAGTTTAAGATCTGGTTAAAAACCAAAAGGATGTTACATATAATTACAGGAAAATCTAGTGTAAGTGACAGTTTCCAAGCATCTTTTGCCCTGTGGGGGAACTTGCTAAATGTTTATACCCAAACAAGATTTCTGAGCACCCTGGGGCACTTTAAGCTGCAAAGAATTCACACTCAGAGCAGGGAGGGAAGGAACTGTGCTGCCTGTAAAGGAGGCCAGTTGCAGAGGGGTCAGAAGGAGCTGCAATGCTGAGTCCAGCCATGCACCTTGGGTCTGCAGTCTGAAAGTCTGCAAACTGCTCCTCCATCCTCACTTCAGAGCAAGCCTACATCTGCTCCGTGGTGATAATTGAACCCATGTAAACTTAATTTGCCTTCACCGATGTCAGCTTTTACTGCAAAGTGAAGCCACTTAGATGTTGATAATATTTTGGATTAAATCAAACCGGTAGAAGCTACATTTAAATCTATTTAAGGTTAAATTTTATTTACATTGTACCAGTGTAACTGGATTGATTTTGAAATCAAATTTTACTTTACCAGGGAAATTTCCTTAGAGTAGTTTGCTCAGTGAAGGAGCTTGCCTCTGGAGACACCATGTAACATGCTTTTGTTTGTAGTTCTCATTGACTGTAATGATGTGGTTGAATCAAAAAAACCAACCAAGGCTGGATGTCCATACAGAATGTGCCACTGTGAATCATTCAGGCCCCTGACAGTAGTTTTAAGAGCTAGTTGGCTCTTGCAATTTTCTGAAGTGAAGGAAGAGGTAATACTTAATAATCAGCAATTTTGAAAGTGATTGAAGTTGGCAGCCTGAAGCAGGGCAATAGATGAAAGAGAAAAGATGCTGGCAGCTGGAAAGGCCCTTCTTTAGAGAAGAGGAGGGGCTGGGATGATGGAAGGGGTTAATTCTCCAAGAAAGACAATTTGCATTGCTGCACACTTTATTCTTTTGTTTTTGGTGAGCTCTCTGTGCTGACTTCTTTGGGGCGTTATTGGCTCTGCCTCTTTGACAGAACAAAGAGCCTTTGTTGTCCATCAAAGACCATTGCAACCCATCCAGATACCCACGGCCCAGGAGGGGGACGTGGACATGGAGGAGCTGCCTGTGTTCCTTCCTCCACAAACAACAACAATAAAATTACTGGAAGCATTTGCAGCGTTACTGAAATATTTTCAAGGGAAAAATTTTTCAGCATTTATATCAGTGCAGATAGTGATGTAAATACTGACTTAGTAATTTCTGAGGCCTGGGAGCCTACGTTGTGTTTCTGAAGGTCTGGCAAGTGAGTGTAAGCACAGATAATTTGGGATGAAGTTGTTCACAGAGGATTTTGTGCCTGATTATTACTGTCTTGTGCGTGAAGGAACTGAAGTTTTTCTGTACTGTGTTATTGCTGGGCCAGTGATGTGAGAACAGGTTGAACCTTCAGTGGAATGAAGGTATGATTTGAAGATAAAAGTCACAATTTGTTCTACTCAGTTGTGAAGAATTTGGGACCTCATCATAGTCCACGGTGAAGGACAGAGGAATCCCTCTCCCCTTCCAAAGGACAGTGTAGCTGATCTAAACTCTGCTTCCTTCCCTTACTTCTGATGACTGCCTAAAGACTAGACTTGGCTCCAAACTTAGCAATAGCCACTGGATCCTGCAAATCATGTGTTATGAATCCAGCCATAAACATCTAGAAGCTTTCTTTAGATTTTTTTACTACCTGGATGTTATAGGAGCAGCTCATGCATCTGTATATATACACGTGTCTGGATGAAGGAGAATTAATTGCAGGATTTGGGCCCCGAGGAGCAAAATCAAGCAGCAGGTAACTTTTTTTACTTTCCTCATGTCCTACAATTAAAAACCCACCACAAGAACACAAATACAATAAAGAAAACTTACGTAAAATTCAGGCAGATAAAGCCAACTGAAAAAAGATTTTTGAAAACCCTCAAGAAAATGAATAAATATTCATGAAAATATTCTAAAGCTCAGATGTTTTCATTAGTCACCACAGGAGGGAAATATTAATTTGAAATAATAATAAAAAGCCTTGAAAAGGCTTTAAAAAGAGCGAGGGAAGGAACAGCACACCCTCTGCTCCCACAGCTGATGCATGGCTGAGCTGTGGCCAAGGGTTTCCCCTCTAGCTCAGCCTCCCCTTGAGATTTGAACTGTGTGGGTTTAAAATGTGCAGACCTGCTTCAAACCTTACAAAATTTCCCTTCCCTCTGAGTTTTTCCTTTTATTCACACCACAGAAGCACAGGAAAATAAAAAGGAGTGCTAATCTATCCTACAGTTTCCCAAGCAAGGATTCTGGGCAGGGGTTTGTGAGTGGATTTGACAGATGTATGAGCAGATGGTGAGGGACACTCCCTGAGAGCAGCCGATTCCCAGGCCTCCGTGTCCAAAAAAATATCTTTTCACGGATAATGTGATTTTCAGAGGGAAGAAATACAGAAATCACGTCTCACACCAGAACTTCTCGGTCATTTCTCGAATGAACAAGGGTTGTGTGTAAACGTTTATCTTCAGAAAAGAACTGACTGGGGTCTGTAAACCACAGAGCTTGACCTGATTCTCACAAAACCTAAATTTGCAGCCTGACAGCTCCGTCTGGCAAGTTTGTCCATGGCTGTATGGCAACTGGCAGCTGAATCGGGATCACCTCGTTNTTCCAAAGGACAGTGTAGCTGATCTAAACTCTGCTTCCTTCCCTTACTTCTGATGACTGCCTAAAGACTAGACTTGGCTCCAAACTTAGCAATAGCCACTGGATCCTGCAAATCATGTGTTATGAATCCAGCCATAAACATCTAGAAGCTTTCTTTAGATTTTTTTACTACCTGGATGTTATAGGAGCAGCTCATGCATCTGTATATATACACGTGTCTGGATGAAGGAGAATTAATTGCAGGATTTGGGCCCCGAGGAGCAAAATCAAGCAGCAGGTAACTTTTTTTACTTTCCTCATGTCCTACAATTAAAAACCCACCACAAGAACACAAATACAATAAAGAAAACTTACGTAAAATTCAGGCAGATAAAGCCAACTGAAAAAAGATTTTTGAAAACCCTCAAGAAAATGAATAAATATTCATGAAAATATTCTAAAGCTCAGATGTTTTCATTAGTCACCACAGGAGGGAAATATTAATTTGAAATAATAATAAAAAGCCTTGAAAAGGCTTTAAAAAGAGCGAGGGAAGGAACAGCACACCCTCTGCTCCCACAGCTGATGCATGGCTGAGCTGTGGCCAAGGGTTTCCCCTCTAGCTCAGCCTCCCCTTGAGATTTGAACTGTGTGGGTTTAAAATGTGCAGACCTGCTTCAAACCTTACAAAATTTCCCTTCCCTCTGAGTTTTTCCTTTTATTCACACCACAGAAGCACAGGAAAATAAAAAGGAGTGCTAATCTATCCTACAGTTTCCCAAGCAAGGATTCTGGGCAGGGGTTTGTGAGTGGATTTGACAGATGTATGAGCAGATGGTGAGGGACACTCCCTGAGAGCAGCCGATTCCCAGGCCTCCGTGTCCAAAAAAATATCTTTTCACGGATAATGTGATTTTCAGAGGGAAGAAATACAGAAATCACGTCTCACACCAGAACTTCTCGGTCATTTCTCGAATGAACAAGGGTTGTGTGTAAACGTTTATCTTCAGAAAAGAACTGACTGGGGTCTGTAAACCACAGAGCTTGACCTGATTCTCACAAAACCTAAATTTGCAGCCTGACAGCTCCGTCTGGCAAGTTTGTCCATGGCTGTATGGCTACAACTGGCAGCTGAATTGGGATCACCTCGTGCTTACACTGGTTGTGACATATTAGTCCTGTTTGGCCTCTGCCAGAACGCGCTGTGCAAAATTAACACATCTTGGGGATTATCCATTTAACGCCTGCATTTCTGTCCGGCCCACACGCTGGGCACCAGTGCCAGAGCAGGGCTGGTGCCTCAATAAATGACAGTGAGCGCCTGCTGAACCCCGATATTGCACCAGCGGCGTGGGGCGGAGCCGGGCGCTGGGGATTTGACACTAAAACGTGCTCTTGTGATCAAGTGGAGCAGAAGCTAGGAGAATAAACTTTGTGATTTGTCTTACCCCTGGCTAGCATGCTTTTAGCTGCAAATTAGCAGCAGCCCTATGGGGAGGGATCCACATCAGACCTTGCTGCTGCCTTGCTGGGAGCTCTCCGTGCTCTCCACATTTCTTTGCCCAGAGGATTTTTATCCTTCCTACGTTTAATTCCACGGGGTGGGACAGAACCCTCCAGCCCACGTTGGCAGAGCCCTCGGTCAGGGGGTCTGCGGCAGCACAAAGCTGGGGCTGCGTGCAGGGGGTGGATGGGCAAGGGGCTGCACTGTTAGAAAGAGCCCCAAAAACTTCGGATAGGGGCAAAAACAGACAGCGGCTTCGGCGCTCCGGAGGCGAAACGCGGCCGGAGCCCGCCCGGGGACAGGGGTGACAAGAGGAACAAAAGGCGATGGCTTCCCTCAACCCAGCTGCCAGCAGAAGCCTCTGCGTCCCCCCGGGAGGCACCGGAGAAGCCGGGGAGGAAATTCCGGTGCCCCCGGGCGTCCTCAGGGGCCAAGGTGCCGCAGGAAGCGCTGCCTCCTCCGGGACGAGCCCTGGGGCTCCGCCGCGGATGCGGGGGTGCTGCTCGGGCTGTTAACGGGAGCCCAGCCCGGAGAGACTATCCCGCCCCGCCGGGACACTGAACTGCGGTAGGGGCAGCTGCGGGCCCGGGGAGGGGGCCCGGTGTCCCGGGCACCTCCGGAGCGGAGGACGAGGCGCAGAGCGGCAGCACCGGGGAAGCTGCACGGGCGAGGCGAGGCGGCAGCCGTGGGGGAAGCGGCTCGAACGTGGAGCGGGAGGTAATGGAGGCAGGGCCGGGGCGGGGGGTGAGGGCCCGCCCCGGGGTGGGCTGAGGGGGCACGGCGGGAGCCCTTCCCGCCTCCCCGCAGGGCGGAGGCGGCCGGGGGGATCCTGCGCTCGGCCCGGCGGTGGCTCCGGTGCCCCGGCGGGAGGAGGTTCCCCCTGCCCGGAGGGCGAGTGCGGGGTCGCTCCGGGGGAGCCGTGCCCGGGCCGGTGAGTGCCGGGGGGCTGTGCGGGAGGGATGGCGGCAGCCCGGGGCGTTGGGGGCCGCCGGAGCCCGGGCTCCCGTCTGGGAGAGGCGTCGCCTCCTCGGCGTGCCCAAAGTCAGCCCTGAGATTGCTTTAAAAGCAGCAGCCTCGGCGAGGGCACCAGGTAGCGGTGCCGCCGCCCGGGCTCAGTCCCATCGAGCGCTGGGTGTCCGCGATGCCCGCGGGGAGGGCACAGCGGGCAGCGTGTGCGCCCATCTGCGGCCGCGGGGCTCCGGATCCTGCTGGGACACGGGCGCCCCAGCTCACCCCGGCTGAGGCAGCGATGAAATGATTTAACGGGGAGATGAAACGGTTTAACGCGCTCCCCCTTTGTGTCCCCGCGCAGGAGCCCGCACTGCCCCGCTGATGTTTCGGAGCTGAGGTAATGGCAGGAGCCGGTCTGTGGGGCACGGCCGGCGGAGCGGAGCGCGGTCTGGGGGCTGCCGATCGCCCGTGACCTGCGGCGCCATGGGGAACAGCGGCTCGGCCGTGAAGGTCTGCACGGATCACCAAGGGGGCATCAACTGGCTGAGCCTGAGCCCCGACGGGCAGCGGCTGCTGACGGGCAGCGAGGACGGCACGGCTCGGCTCTGGAGCACCGCCGACAGCCAGTGCCACGGGCACCTCCAAGGTACGGCTCCGGTCTGCGGCGCGGCTCAGGCCGTGCTCTGCTCCCTGTGGGTCCCTGCCCGGCAGCCAAAATCACGCTTGTTCTGGTGTTTGTTACAGCAGCGTTAAGCAGGAAGCTGTTTCTACCCAAGGCAGGTTACCAACACCATTGAATGCACGGATCCTTTTATCTCACGGTGTGCGGAGTTGTTTAACTTATGTCGCTTTCTGTAAGCCCTGGTTTTACACCGTGAAAAAAATACTGACATTTTGTTATTCTCTTTTTTTTTCCTTTTTTTTTTTGGTCCTTTAAACCATCTATTTTCCAGGTGGTCTCTATTTAGAACTTTCTGACCCAGAAGTCTGGAAAGGAACCTTGTTAAATAGGTTGCTTTTGTTTTCCTTCCTCATTTTGTGCCCAGAAACGTTAATTGCAAGGCCTTTTCAATTTAAATTGATTTCGCATCTTAAAAAAAGAAAGAGGCTATTCTTAGACTGACATGTCAATAATTGAAAAGAAAAAAAACTGTAGACAGTGTGGTCATGCAAGAGTCTAGATATGAGCTAAAGATGTTTGTATTCCCACTCATGTTCTTTTCATACAGAAAAAAACAAAGCTGTTACATTTGGAATTTAAAATGTTTTTTCCTTCCAAAGAAGAAATCGCATTGCTGTGATTTTCTTGTTTGTTTGCTTGCCTGCTTCTTTTTCACTATGGAGTATTGTCTTTCCCCCCACATCCTGCCATGGTTCTAGGTTCTGGAAAACTCTCTGCATTTGCTTTAGGCTTAGAAATCCCTTTAAACCACTAATTAACTTTTAAGTAGAAAGAGAAATGTATTGGGTAGCATTCATTAGCATGGAATCTGCCAGTACTGCCAGAGTTTAGGGTAAACTCTGAAGAAGGTTGGGCTGGGTGGTTTGTGAGCTGTCAGTCGAATCAGATAATTCTATGTATTTTATACTTATGCACACATGCAGTTGTCGTGTCAATTTTAATTTTACAAGCTATAATTACTGATAAACCTGTATCTCCAGTGCAGTTTCAAGCTCCACCACAGCACAGCACAACCAGCAGACTGGTGTGGTGGCAGCTTTTGGCCAGAGCAGCACCAGACCTTGTCTGCCACACGGGGTTTTGGCACCCTGTGTGTGGGTCGAGTATTACTGATGGTTCAAATCTGCCTGGCAAACTTTGGTGCAGTCACCAAGTTGTTGTTTTGGTCTCAGAGCTGGATTATATGATGCTGTGAGAAAAATCCCAATGATTGAAACCTGATCCATTAGGCTGCTTTGCAAGAAGTTTCACAAATGTGGAGAACGAGTGTAGTTTTTGCTTTATAGCCCTGGTGATCTGTTTAATTTTTGGCATCTGATGAATTTGTTTTAGAGGAAATAAGCCATATGTTTGTAACGTGGATTCTGGTTTGCTTTTGAACTTCAGGAATTGTAGTGAAATCTGTTTTTTGCAGTCAGTGAAAGAGTGTTTTACTGGGAAGTCTGCTATCCCTCAGTTTTTTTACTATCACTTTATTTTACAATACTCTGCTTTTCCAATACCTTTGTCCATCTGTCTCTTTTTAGTCAAAATTGTTCTTCTTTGATTTATTTTTTTTTCTTGTTTTCCTCAAAGAACAGTATTTAAGTCACAGTAGGGGCCACCAACTTTAGCCATAACTGTCACTCCTGTAATAGTGACTTAAGTGGAAACAGTTCTGCTCCTGAGAGCTTTCAGTCTAAATGTTAAAACAGAAGAGTGCAAGGTAATAGTAGTCCAATGATTAGAGAGGTGACAGCAATTTCACACAAGAGATCTCAGATGAAGCTGGGACTTGAATCCTAAGGTGATTTTTAAATGAGGTGCATTTAATGTTGCAATAGAAAAATGACACATCTTGCTGAGCAGCAACAAAAGCTTGAGGTGGTAATATTGATATTGCCTTGTTAGGCAGTGTGACATTTTCAGAGCAGTGGTTGTGTCTGTTTTTATTGAAACTGTAGAATCCCTGTGGACTCTGAATATTGTGTAAACAACTGTAATCCTTCCCTTTCCCTTCCTCTTCTCTTCCCTTTCCCTTCCCTTTCCCTTCCTCTTCTCTTCCCTTTCCCTTCCCTTTCCCTTCCTCTTCTCTTCCCTTTCCCTTCCCTTTCCCTTCCTCTTCTCTTCCCTTTCCCTTCCCTTTCCCTTCCTCTTCTCTTCCCTTTCCCTTCCCTTTCCCTTCCTCTTCTCTTCCCTTTCCCTTCCCTTTCCCTTCCTCTTCTCTTCCCTTTCCCTTCCCTTTCCCTTCCTCTTCTCTTCCCTTTCCCTTCCCTTTCCCTTCCTCTTCTCTTCCCTTTCCCTTCCCTTTCCCTTCCTCTTCTCTTCCCTTTCCCTTCCCTTTCCCTTCCTCTTCTCTTCCCTTTCCCTTCCCTTTCCCTTCCTCTTCTCTTCCCTTTCCCTTCCCTTTCCCTTCCTCTTCTCTTCCCTTTCCCTTCCCTTTCCCTTTCCTTTCCCTTCCCTTCCCTCCCGTGAAAATGTTGGCTGTCTATTTACCTGGTATGTTTTTTTTGTGTGCTTTTCATTCTGCCTGGACAATGAAATCAAACTTGCTGGTAAGTTTCGGGTCGTTTTTTCAGAGTTTCATGCTTTGATTTATGACAGTTTGTATCCTGACAATCAATGGGCTGGGTTGAAATGCAGCCTTTTTTTCCCTGCTTTCAGAAGAAGGAAGCAAAAACATTTTTTAATTAAAAAAATAAGCTAGTTATTTTACTGATTTCAAACTTCATTAGTCTGAGTAGATGTTAGTCTATCTCATTGCATTTTTATAATACTGTTTGATTTACCTGATTGGTGGAACTCTACTTTTTTACAATTTCACTTAACCCTGATATCAGTGAACTTTTCTGCTGTGACTTGAAATAGCTGAGTTTAAAACAAACCTTTAAACGTGAAAAGCGCCGTGGTGCATTTAAAACTGGAGTTTTGGCCCATTTGTTTGCATTTTTCTTTTGGTTAAGCTGAAGAGCTGGACGAGCCTGTCCTTTCTGCATGCACAGTGACTGGTTTCCTCTGTTATTCCTAGGACATGAAAGTTACATCACCTTCTGCCACTTGGAGAACGAGGCTGCCTTCACCTGCAGCGCTGACCACACCATTCGCAAATGGGATGTGCTGACCGGGCAGTGCTTGGCCATTTACCGAGGCCACACCTCGATTGTCAACAGGTGGGGCTCTGCCCTCGTGTTCCTGCCGGCTGTTAGCACACATTTCCTCATTTCACTGCAGTTCCCCACTGCCACACTTCTTCAAGGGGCTGTGTAAACCTCTGAGATCTCGTTCTGGGCTGCAGTGATTGGTTTTTCTGAGCAACTCTGCTGACACAGATAGGAGAGAAATGAAAGGCACACAGCAGGGGAGTGGAATCCAGGGCTAGGAATGAAATTCCAGAAGAAATTATCCAATTGATAACAGATGCTTCTGATAAATAGGTTTAAAAACATCCTGTCGAGCTTTTGTGTCAACAAGAGGGATAGAGTCAGGGATTTTTCTGTAATTGTTATTCTTGTTTGGGCAAATGAAGTTTATTATTAAACTTACTGTGTGTGGCTGATTAGCCTTTCCATTTAAAGTGCCTATCAATAGTTGGACTGGATTTAATTAATGACAAATAGAGCAGTCAGAGATTGGTATTTTTTTAAGATTTATTTTCTGGTGGGCATGTGGGCTTTTTAGTTCCTTTCTAAACTCAAAACACATATTGTAGTGAGTGAGATGTGTAGTGAGATTCTGTAAATAGTTAGGAAGGCTGGTTCTGTGTTTTGGCACAGGCCTGATTTTTGCTTGAATCAGCAAATGGGAAATGTGTTCCCCATTCACATGACTTTGTTGCCTGTTTGAAAAGTTCCAGAGGACCAGGCTCAGCTGACAAAGAAGGCAGGTTGTGGATGTTTCCTATCTCTGGTTTGGAAATATGAACTGTAGAGTTTTTTTTCTGTTATTTGTGCAGATACAAGTCATTATTTTGAAGGCCCAGGAAGTTGAATTCCTGAGGTGTAACCTTTGGTTTGCTCTTCAGTTATGTAATAAGTGAGGTGCCCTTGCTTTACCTATTTTGAGATTCTGAGCTAAGTGAAATTAAGTGTTTAATTTTTTCTTGCACTCTCCTTATTTGATGATGGAAAGATGGTTATTTTGCACACTGGCAGTTACAGTTCAGATTCCTGGAATGTTTTGATTCCAAGTTATTGTCACAGGTCTGTTTTAAATAATTTTTTATAAAGAAATATTAATGAATAATTGCCAAGAAATAGCTAATTAAAAAAACCCCCAACAAATGCAAACCAAACAACAGAACAAATTTCTAAGTGTTATATATAAATTATGAAAGTTCATATTTCTTGCTGGAAGGAATTTTAACAAAACAAAAGGCACAAAGTTACAATGATATAGTGTAAAAATATCTGCATCAATGTTCCTGAGCAAGGGATCTCAATTTTAAAAGCAGAAACAAGGGAATGTTTGATTTTTTAAAAATACCAAAGGTGTTATGTTCATGCTGCTGTTTCATACTTTGGGGTACTTGGTGCTGAAATTGTGACAAAAAGATGGTTGTGTACAGAGAACAACACTGTTCATACACACCAACTTTCTATTTTTTAGGATCCTGGTTGCTAAGGATTATCTCTTCAGTGGCTCCTACGACAGGACCGCCCGCTGCTGGAGCGTGGACAAGGAGAAACAAATCCAGGAATTCCGGGGCCATCGCAACTGTGTCCTGACTCTAGCTCACTATTCCTCCAGGGATGTGCTGGAAGAAGAGGAGGAGGAAGAGGAGGAGGAGGAGAAAGTGAGCAGGGACCTGCTGGTGACGGGGAGCACGGACTGCACTGTGAAGGTCTGGTGGGTGTCCAGCGGGCGCTGCTACCAGACCCTGCTGGGACACACTGGAGCCGTCTTATGCCTTATACTTGATGCACCAAACAGGGAGCTGTTCTCTGGCAGCACGGATTACACCATCAGGACCTGGAATATTGTCACTGGAGAGCAGCTGAAAGTCTTCAAAGAGCACCAAGGATCAGTAATTTGCCTTGAGGTAAGGGCAGAAGTTTCCTCGAGGCCTTTGGGTGTCTGTGTCTTAACTCATGTGGATCTCAGTTGTCTTTTGATTCATAAAGAAGCTCTTCCCAGAGCAGCTGTAAATAGTAAGCTTAAATATTAATGTAATAACAAAATAATAGTGCTCTCTGGTCTTGAGACAAACCCTCTTTCTCTAAAACACTTTAGTGATCTCCTTTTAGCTTCTAGTGGCTGCCCTGGTCTAATTTCTAGCTCAGTATCTGTTTAAATCCCACTAGGTCTTGGAACCCATGAGTAGGTGTGCTGAGAGCACTGTTCCTCTGAGAGGGATTGTGCAGTCAGGCTTCACATTTTGAAGAAAATAACCTGAGCAAGTAACACAAGGTCAGGTAATTTAGAAAGGGGAGGGGAAAAACACTCAGTAACCCAGATAACTTCAAAAAACCCAACCCAAATCTGGGCAAAAGATAATAGGAAAACTGAAAAACTTTCATAAAACTGAAAAAAATCCTATGTTAGACCACACAGACAAGTCATGAGAAGAGAAAGGGAGAAACAGATGGCCAAGACAAGAAAACAGGCAAGGAAAAGGGAAAAGAGAAGCAGAGCATGGGGGAGAGAAATCAGGAAATGATGGAAGAGAGAGGGGAAAAAACATAATGTGATCTGAAAAACTATACTGTGTTTTTCTGTTTGCAGTATTCTTCTGTTGAATGCTGCCAGCTTTGTTAACATTGCAGGGGAGAGGAGGAGGTCAGGCAGATGAAGCAAGAGAGGAACTATCACACAAGCACTTACCCACAAACTCATTATCCACCAGAAAATGCTCACAGTGTATTTAAAGAGAGTACATGATGGTTTGTCACTCAGTTTCAGGTCAGCATAAATGTTTATACATGGATGTGTCTGACTGAAGTTAATGACTGTCGTTTTTCTCTCTGCTCTCCCTGTTTGTATTTGCTGTCCATAAGTGTTTTTACCTTACAGAGGCTGCAGGATGTATCTTTAATAGCTGTTTAATAAAAGTTGCCTTTATTTCTAAATGAGATAGTCACAGCTGACATTGAAAACCTGGGAATACTGAAGGAATTCTCTTTTCCTTCACTTTCAGAAAGCAAAAAAACAATCCCCACACATTATCATATTGCCCTGGAGTAATGTTTATCTTGCTTGGGTAAATTCTCAGTGTTAAATCTTGTTTTTATGATATTGTGGTAATGTACTCTGAGGATGCTGAAGTAAATCTGTTGCTGTCCTTAGTGTCACGCTATGTTTTGTTGTTTAATTGTAACCCTTCTCCAAGGCACAGATTGGCAACAACAGAGCTTGCCTTAATTTAATTGGGTTCTTGCTAAAATTGTTACACAAAGCTGGCTTGACCCTCTCCCAGAAGCCTGGGAAATTCAATTATGCCTTTTGAATGCTCAGGAATGAGCAATGCCTGTGAGCACAGAGTTAAGCAATGCCTTTAAACAAACAGAAATTCTTGTAGGGGAGAAGAAAAGCAAAACCAATACATCCATTTGGAAAACCTGAACAATTCAGAGTACACAAGACTGCTGCTGCTGCCAAGACTGTGTTGGCAACAGTCCTGGCCAAATCTTCTTGAGTGACTGGTAGCCCCTTGCCTCTCTCATCACCAGTTAATGTTTGGGGCTGGGAGGGTCCAGCTGAGGTACAAACAGCCCCCACAGAGAGCATTTAGTGTCCAGGCCTCTCAAATTTATCCCAGCTTAAGCAGTCACTGCTGCTGAATAGCTTTAGGCTGTCGATTTTTCCTAATTCCTCCCTCTGCCTTTCTGGGTTCAACACTATCCCTTCTGTTCCACTTGGCTGCCACTCAGCACAGCCCACATGGTATTTTCATTCTTTTAGAAAGGGTCAATCACCAGAACCCATACAAAGATGTTTCAACAGAAAGGAAGCTTCCTGAATAGAGGTGGGGTTTTTGTTATTATTTTTGTTTTGTTCTCAAAAAGCTTTTGGGGCCTCTTTGGCCTCAGGCTTCCTAGTGACAGTGCTGGAATCTGTGGCACTGAGTTGGGATGGTATTTTTCAAACCCTGGGTCAGAGCAGATTGGGGAGGTAGTTGTGAGTTGCTCACAGTAGCCAGAAGTTTTAATTGTTGACAGTAATTCATTTTCTTCAGTGCAGCAGTGAGCTGCTAATTACATCAGATTTTCACTCTGCTGTCCTGGAGGAGCTGAGCTGGTACCAGCAATTGAAGGCAGTTACCTGTTCTCTGGGTGGTACAATGCTTGTGTGGGGAGAAAAAAAAGGGAAAGAAAAATAAAGACTTCTTTTCATTTTATTTATTCAAATAAAGGTCCCTAAGGGAGGATGACCTTTCAAAAAGTTTGAGAAATGCTCAGTGTGATTTCTCATCCTGGACACAGATCAGGAAAAATTTGGATATTGAGACCATATTTTCCCCAACTTTAAAAAGCTGTTATTAACAGGAATGCCCTGGGATGTTCTGAACTGCTGCAAATTAGGTCCAGTCTGTTCCAGTTATCCCCCATGACTTTCCAGTAAACACCAATAGTGTTGCTGTAGCAGTGAATGGAAATTCCTGGAGCTTCTTGAAGGAGTTTTCTGCCATAAAGCACACCCATGTTTTCCACCCTGCTTCCTGCAGTGCTGGTGTGGGGAGGGCAGAGGGGAGATGCCACAGACATGCTCAGATTTTGAACATTCCCCAGTTGCTCTAAGATCCTTAAAGGTGTTAATGCCAGGAAGTACAAGCAGAGGAGCCTGGAAACAGCTCTCACCCAGCATGGCAGAGCAGAAAGTGTTGTGAGCTTTGGGCTTTCCCTTGTCCCCTGTCCTTGGTGGCTCTGGACAGGGGGTGATGAGGTGGAGCTGTTTGTATTCCCCAGGCTCATCCTGCTGTCAGTCTGGGGAAGGTGAGCAGCTGAACCCACTGCCTGTGCTCTGCTACCAAAGCAGTTCTGCAGCTTGTGAAAATGCCACTCTTCTCCTCCTTCCACCATTTAAATTGGGCTGAGAGAGGTTTTGCTGGGAGGTTTTTCTGTCTGCTGTGGGAATTGTGTCCGTGTCAGGTGCTTTGGCAGCCCTGATTACTTGACTTTCCCAGCCAGGCAAGGTAACTCACAGTGGAGCAGCCAGAGCTCTTCACTCTCCTCCTCCTGCAGTGTGTTGATAGCTTGGCAGACAAAGTACAGCAGCTGTTTTGGGAGCTCCCTCTTCATATAAGAGCCAATAATGAGATTTTATAGGAAGTGATGGGAAAAAGCAAGGGTGGGCTGAGTGTAATCACATAGCTCATGCTCATTCTTCCACTTAAAATTTCAGGCCTGGCTAAAGACCAATATTTGCAATTAAGAATCAAATATGCATTTTTATTAATGTGACTGCCTGCAATAGGCTGAATAACCCTGATTTAAATATTTACTTGTGTGTGTTTTTCTAAATGTCTCTCTTAAGTAGCTTTGCAAACTGTTCACAAGGATTGCTTTGTCCTTTGCTGATTGTTCTGCCCCTAAGTATTTATCAAAATTGTGCTGCCAAATGCTGGCAGAGAGAAATGATCCAGCTTGGAATTTAGCTTGGATCCTACAGCAAATATTCTTGCAAGAAAACTCCCTTTTGAAGAACATGAACATGAGTGGGCAAGGACTTGCTTCTGATTTTCCTGCAAAACTTCCTTTGTTTGGACCATTCCCTTCCTTTGCCTTTTAAAGCTGACTGGAAGAAAAGAATGCTTTGAACAAAGCCACTGCCTGAACTCTGTTTGTGTGCTTAACTGTTGTGATCACGGGGACAGAAATGTTTTCTTGCCACACCAGTTAAATTAAGTGCATGTATTTTTTGTGATTTGTGTTTGCATTCTTTGTATCAGATGATGAAGGTGTGAATGAGTGGAATGTGAAGGTGTACAACACCTCTAGGAATGAAACATAGGGCCACCACTTTGCACTGCAGTAAAAAAGTTGAAAAATATTCTCTTAACAGCCAGCCCAGAGAGCTCATTCTAGATGGATTCTCAGGAAAAGGAAAAACCACCAAAAAAACCAACAATTTCTTGCCCACAGGGAGTTTGTTAGCTCATTAAAATGGATGTGGTTTGAATGGGATCCTGAAACTCCTAACTTGGCCCAAAGTCTTACATAGCTGTAACTCGAGATTGGTCCAGCTTGGTGATTTTTGACTTAGAAGTGGCTGTGAAGAGAAGATCCAAATTCCAGATTGTAGGAACACTCACCCCCACGAGAAGAATAAGTTGGTGATGGGGTGTGTGGTCACTCACTTGAACTCATCCTCAAGTTCATGAGGGCCAGTCTGAGTGCAGTGACCCTCAGCAAAAGGATGTGTCCAAATCTCTTTGGGGAAGCAATTGCCTCTCCCTGGCTCTCCAAAAATTGTTTCTCATAGCAAAGGTTAATTGGGAGGGCAAAGTCCATTCCTATAAGGTTGAAATATCTGCTAAACAGCTCTTTTGCAGATATTTTTTGGCATTCTTACAGGTAGAAATTGTCTCAAGCTGCTGCATTTGTGCAGTTCAGCCAAGATTGTGAAGCAATAGGGTTGTGATTGTCTTGAGACACCAACCCTGAATGTGATAATTTGTTCTTTATTAAAATTCTGGTTTGTTTGTGGGCTACAACCAAGGTTTTTTCTTATTAATGAGACCTGTAACTACTAAAGCATTTACAACTTTTCTTTTGCTACTGCTATTACTCTGCTACTCAAAAGCTGTTTGACTGAACTTTTTCAAGGAATAGTCACATCTTCAGTGCTTTGGCTGGAGGATTGAGACAAATTTGCTCCATTCACATGTCAGTGTTTCTTCTGGTTCAAAGCAAAATATCTCAGAGCCATAAGAAGAATTAACAATCCAGAATTACAAATATGGATGCAGTGATTTTTTTTTTTTTCTGCTGTCTGGCCGAGGCTTTATGACTGGGCATCAAACTGTTGTCAGGTTTTTAATGTTTTTGAAGCTATGTGGGTTTGAAATGTCCCCTCAGCCCATTGGTATCTGAGCTGCAAATCTGTTCTGTGTCATCCACTCTGCTACACGTGTCCTTGCCTGGCCATGATTTCTGTGGTCAGGAGCTTTGTTGGGCATTTGGCCAAAGTGAAGCAAGTGCTCAAAAGCCAGCCAAGGAAAATACAGCTTTAGAAATGTCACCTCTTCTCTGGGCAGTCACACATTGGAATATGTAACTGTGCCTGCTAAATATTTTGAAACCATTGAGTGTGAGGCCAGCTTGTAAGGTGCTGTTGCTGGGAGAACAGTAAGTGATGATTATTATTTTGAGCACAGATTAAATGCAGATATCTGAAGTGTTGCAGCTTAGACTGGAGTTGTAAGTTAGACCCATGTTTAGTCAGGTGAAGGAGTGATCTCACCTAAATTGTTCTGGCCACAGCTGAGAAAGTTGTCCTTGTTGAGTAGAAGAAATGATGAGTTTTAAGGCATGATTTGTTTCAGGTGTGCCTCAGGATGCAAGGAATTGTGTCCTAGACCACAGTGACTGCAGGGGGCTATCCTCAGCTGTGGAGATGTGAACCAATTCAGATGAGATGATGCCTATCATATCACTAAAGGCAGATCTGATTTGCAACTTCAGCTTGAGCTGAGAGCTCTTGAAGGCTTTCTTCACTAACAGGCATTTAATTCTGTTTTATGAAAATGCCATGGGAATGAGGGACTGTGTGACAGTCAGAGCCTGCCCTGGGTTTTGCTGCTGGCTCTGCTGCAGGCTCAGTCTGTGGCACCTGGTAGATTGTTTAACCTGTTAACATTTCCTTTCCCATGCAAGACTGAGAATCCTGTGCTGCTGTGCTCACCTGCTTAAATTGGTGAGGGGAAGGAAGGTGCATGGAAGTGTTTCATGGGGCTGCACAGAGGCTTTGAATTTGAGGTGGTTGGTGATGCCAACCACGTCACCAGCTCTCAGAAACTGGAAAACCAACCCTGTCCAGGGCTGCAGCAAAAAACAATGTGGGCAGCAGGTCAAGGGAGGCGATTCTTCTCTGTTCTCCTCTTGTGACACCCCACCTGCAGTGCTGCATCCAGCTCTACACTCTTCAGCACAGGAAAGGCATGGATTTGCTGGAGTATGAAGATGGTGAAGAGGGATGGAGCATCTCTGCTATGGACATGAGCACAGAGAGTTGGGGTTGTTCAGCCTGGAGAAGAGAAGGCTCCAGGGAGACCTTAGAGCTCCTTCCAGTGGCTAAAGGGGCTCCAAGAGAGCTGGAGAGGGACTTGGGACAAGGGGAAATGGCTTTAACTAAAATAAGGTAGATTTAGATTGGGAAGAAATTCTTTCCTGTGGCAGTGCTGAGGCACTGGCACGGGTTCCCAGTGAAGCTGTGGCTGCCCCATCACTGAAAGGGTTCAAGGCCAGGTTGGACAGTGCTTGGAGCAACCTGGGATAGTGGAAGGTGTCCCTGCCATGGCAGAGGTTTTCAATGAGATGATCTTTAAGGTCCATTCCAACCCAAACCATTCAGTGATTTGAAGGCTCTTAAAATCCTGATGCTATAAATTACCTGAGTAAGTCTACATAACTTGAAACATATTTTGTATCTAACAAATTAGCATATCTAGGCAAGCTGCAGCTCTCCTGTTCATTCATACACCCACTTAAATGTAGAAATGAAGCAGTATAACCTAATGTACATTAATGCAGAGTGGCATTTACCTGCAGGGGGTTATAATTTAGTGTTTTTCCTTGCACAGTGGGCGGGTTGATGCTGCTAGCAAGATGTCTAAAAAAGAAATGCAACAACTTGGCCACGAACCACGCAGCAGGATCACAACTCAAAGCATCCTCTTCCATTCAGCAGGTGCACATGACAATGCTCTTCATGGCTATTCAGGGAGAGACTGAAATTTAAAAGTCCTTCCTCAGGCTAACTTGTGGTTCTTGGTTTTGTTACTGCTGCTGGCCATTCATTCTCCCTCCTCATGGAGATGCAGCATTAATGCTGTTGCTGAAACAGCTTAAAAGTAATAGGAAGTGACATTTCAAAGCACTGCTGGCTTTTTACAGTGGTTTGTGCTTTACCAGCTCCTGGCACTCAGCTGTGCAATCTCTCCCATGAGCCAGGTTCTGCTGGGAGGAAGTGTGGCATGTCCTGCTCCAGCTGAGCTGGTGGGACCTGTGCCCAGGGAGCCTCTTGGTCTGCCTGCACACATTTCTTGTGTGGTTATCACAGTCCCACCACTGCAGTGCTTTATGTCTTAAAATACCTTTTGTGTCACATTATAACACAGCTCAATGCTGCTTTTTATATAATTTCTGATGCCTTTTGGAAATGGGCTCATTCCTTTTGGATTGGGAGCGGAGATGGAAGAGCATGAACAGCATCCCAACCTTACAGATAGAAAGTGTGCAAATAGTGGGGACCAAATCTAAGGTGGCAGGAAAACCAACCCTTAAAAGTGCTCTTTTACAAGCAAGACCACAACAAGCTGATTTGTCATTTGCTGGTTTTCTGGAGACACTGGAGAAGCAGCTGGGGTTTGTGCCCTGCTGGTCATTCAAACCTTCTGATAAGTCAGTCTGGTGGACTAACAAGGTACCAATCACTGCTCCTTGGGCAGATTCCACATCTTGATGGGAGCTCAGGGCTCTCCCTCCTGTCTCTCCATCCCTCTGATCCTGAGGTTGCTGCAAGTCCATAAAACTTACCTCGAGCCACAGCTGGGTGTTGGAGTGACTGGCTGCTTTCAGCAGGAGTTGGGCTCTACATAACTGGCTGTGAAATCCTTCAGTTCCATGTCTTTACACAGACAGAGAGTGCCAGATTTTTCTATGCACTATGGAATTTTTCCTAGCTGAGCTTCCAGGCTTTGTGTAGTTTGTTTACTGTGAACTGGTTGATTTTTTAGTCTTGTACAGGTCAGTTATTTTCTCTCTGTCTGTCCCCCAGCTGCAATCCTTCCTTTTGTCATTCTCTGTCCTATGTGGAACAAACCCCATCCTTCCCACCTGTGAGTTTCCACAATGTGCAGGATGGCTGGTGTAATGAGGGGTAACACACAGCAGAAGACAATCTGCTTGAAGATATTTAAAAACCTGTGTCAGGATAGTTACTTATTTAATCATTCAACAACAGTATAAAAAGACTTGTAGAAATGCAGATACAGAACAGTTTCAAGGAAGAATCAGTGTTTCTGAATACTGACCTTGTGCAGAGTGATCATAGCAAACATAAACCCTGATTTATCCTGTGTTGGATTTTAATTTCCCTCTTTAAAAAACATTTTTGTTACTCAGAATTGTTCTGAATTCTTTTGTAAGTAAAATGTAACAATCTGGTAAGAGTTCTTGTCAAATACACTTTGCAGAAACAGCACTGCTGGAGTTTTTTTTGAGGCTTTAGTGATATGACTGATTATGGATGTAGGGTTAGCATTGTTATGCTCCCTGGAATCATGGCACAAGCTTTTATGTTCTGAAAGCTTCTAAGACCCAGAAGTCAATGGGAGATGTGACCATGAAGAGCTCAAGGTTGGTTTGCTCACCACTCCTCTGTTTCAAGGTGCAGTTGGAAAACATGACTTGGGATGGGTCCCTCAGTGCAGCTCTTTCACAAAGGTGCCTGAGGGGCCACTGCTGATGTGTTTTTCTCTCCCCTCAGCTGGTGAATCGTCACCTGTACTCGGGGAGTGCAGACAGGACAGTGAAGTGCTGGTTTGTAGACACGGGGGAGCGGATCCAGACCTACAAGGCTCACAAACACAGCGTTAGCACTTTGAAATACCACGCTGGCATCTGTAAGTTGCCTTTCCTATGTTCTCCAGCCCCCTCCAGTCTCCTTTTCAATGTTTGTCTTTGATTGAAGGTTGTTAATGGACAATCATTTTGAACTCTTGTGAAGCTGCCACTTTTTTTTTCAGCTCCAGCATGTTTATGTTCAGTACCAAACTGCTGCACCTCTCCATGTGGGAAGCTTAGGCCTTCCCTCCATTTTCCACCTCCCTCTTCTCACAAATGAAGAGGCAGTTGTTTTGTTTCTATTACCAAGGGAAGTGGCTTAAATCCTGAGCAGTCTGGGGGTTGTTTGTGTAGCTGTGGTACCTCACTACTCTGGTTTCTGTCACCTGCTTCTGCTGTGTGCTGGGGACAGCGAGTGCTGCTGCTGGACACACATGCCTCTCTCTGCCTTGTAGGCTGTGAGTAACACCCTGTCCTAAACCAGAATCACACCTCAGGTGCTCACTGCTCCTTTCTAACTGTTAGGCTTCTTGCTCAGGCTCTAACATTCTCCTAGACTAATTATCCACAAGCTCTTTTCTGGTTATCTGTCATCATTCATGGATTGGTTCCCTAAATCACTTTCCTCCAGTAGCCAGGCAGTTCTTGCCTTAACTAATGCTCAGGACTCAGCTCTCCTACTTTCAGCTCTCCTGTTTACAGTGGTTTCTGTACATCAGTATCTATTGCTGACATAACAGCATATTTTGACCATCAAACCTCCCTCTTTAAATCCCTCTCTGTGCTGGCTTTCCTTCTGCATGTCTGGGTTTGGGTTGCCAGACAGCATCTCTGTTTTTATCAGTGAACCTCTCTCTGTTTTTATCAGTGAACCTCTCTCTGTTTATATCAGTGAACCTCTCTGTTTTTATCAGTGAACCTCTCTGTTTTTATCAGTGAACCTTTCTCTGTGTCATCCTGGTCTTATCCTGCCTCTGGTGTTTGACTTGATGTACCTTCACTTGCTTCCCAAAAAATAACTTTTCTCCTCTCCTACCCTGAAGGAGATGGCCATGGCTGTCTTAAGCTAACCTAGGCATTCACAGCACTTTCCTGATTCTGATTTCTGCACTTCAGCTTTGAAGTGAACACATTCCACTAAATGAGTGGTTGTTATCTGAGCCTCGATCTCTCTTTTGGCAGCTCCTCAGTGTGATGGTGATAAATGGCTGACAGATGCAAGATGGTGCACGTTAGCAGAGTTGTACCTGCACTGTTCAGTGGCAGTTGTCTGGCACCATGTTTGCCTGACTACATTCATAACCCAGTAAATTAACTGATTTCTTAATTATGTTTGGAAACTTAGCATGTAACCAGGCCCAGAGGTAGAATTTTAGTCAGGAAACCTTGTTCTGGTCTTCCTTTCAGCATGAGTCCCACATCACTGCTTTTCTCCAGTAAAATATTTATTTATAATTTATGGTTATTTCAGCTTTCCTTACCTACATGGCAGAATTACCCCATTCTCCCCTACCTGCAGGTTGCAATTTCTGCTGATTTCAGCTTCTGCAGTTGGCTAGAAGGCTGAAATGGAGGGGAAAGGGTTTGAACCTCCACTGCACCTTTGAGTTATTATTGCTCCAAGATGCAGGCAGAGAGAGCAAGGGAAATGAACCAGAAATTGTAACCCAGGATAATCACTGGCAGACAGAGTACTGATGACTTTGTGTGTGTTTTCCCCCTTTTAGTTATAAAGACACAAACCAAAACATTGATTTTTGTCAAGACTAACCAGCTGTGTGTGCTAAGCCTGATCCTGTCACAAACATTTGTGTCTGGCTGGGAGACAGAGATTGTCTCCTTCATCAATGAGACCTCCAGAGCTGCATTTCCTCAGTGCTGATCCTTCTCTTCATGCAACCTCTAGAGACTTTACCAAACTGTAAAGAAAAGAAAGTTTTAGCTCAAACAAAAGTTTCATTATCTGATGCCACCCTCATCAGCTCTGCAGCTTTCTCTCTCTTCCCCCTCATTCTACCACCATACACATACATTATTTCTTCACAACATTCTTTTTTTTTTTGAGTTAAAATGCAGACAATATTGCTGCATTTAGTCAGACCTGTGAAGAACATCCTGATAGTGTGATAGAAGAGTTCACAGAGTTATTTAAGATCTTGTTTTAAATTAAATGCAAAAATACTAAAAGTGCCAAACAGGGACTATTGAATTGTTCCACTTGAAGGGTAGGAAAAAAGTTCTGGACAAATACCAGGAACTTGTTTGAATGCATTATCTGCACTTTAATTAATGAAAGAGGAAACTTCCCCTTAAGAATTAATTTATATCTGTTTGCTTGCATTATTTTGGTGTATTCATCACTTGTTTCCACAGTATCCAATAATTTTGTTAGAATTAGAATTACAAAGACATGTTAACTGGAAGCCAGTGTTAGAACTAGGGTAGCTTAAAATTCTATCTGCTCACCCAGGATAGATTAAAACTCTCTCAAAAATGTGGAGAAAATTATTTAAATTATGTTTGTTATGGTTTGTGTCACATTTGCACCAGTGCAAAAACATGAAAAAACATCTCAGTGGTAATTTTCCATTAGAAGATCTGAATTCTGCTGCTTTCTCTCTGATCAGTGCCCAAAGGCTCATTGCCCCAAAGAGTTTGTGGTCTAAATAAGAAAACAGAGCAGAAGAAAGAGAGGAAAAATACATGTCTGTTTCCAAAATCACTTTATAGTATACAGGGGATCCAGAAAGATGTGAAAACTAAGCATTAAATCATCAGAATGTGTTTCCAGTGGCTTTCCTCAGTCTGCTTGTGTAATTAATAGCATGGGGAATATTACAGCTGGTTCTCAATCCAATTTATTTAATGATATGTTGATTATTTTTCTCTTAAAGTATGTACACAGCTGTTTAAAATTTAATGTGGTTTATATTTTTTTTTTTCGGTTGCAAAAGCTCCAGGGGAACATTTCAAAACTGTTCTCCCAAGGGTCTATGAAAATGAAGTAAAAAATGAAAATTAATTTTATTTTGTTGTCGTTGTTTATTTCACAGGTGGTATATATAAGTGCATGTTTAAGTGCTAAATCTGGGTTAGATCAAGAGCTCTTCTTTGAAATTCAGAGGTGGAGAGAGACTTGCTAAATCCAGAGTGACAGTTCAAAAGACATAAAGGATGTCTGTCAAAAGCAAAGTTCTGATGGCAACAGCTGAAGTAAACTGGCAGCTGCATAGTGAAAACAGCTCTTAATTGGTTCCTACTGTCTGCATGCCTGAAACAGATTTAAGTGATTTCCATTCACTGGGAAAAAATCAGTACCTGTTCCCTGGTTTACTTTCTTGCTACTCATTTGCAGAGTGGGACATGATGCTTTTCCAGGACTCTGCTGGAAATTGGATTATAGTGGCCCATATAAAGTGACATTGATTTCCCACATCCAGATGTTTCTTGGAGGTGAACCCAGGAGGTGCTCAGCTCCCTGCTGCTTCATTTGAATTTAAAAAGCTCGTGGCAGTGCATAGTCTGTTCTCTCATCTGTTATTATAGTCCTGAATTTACAACCATAATAATTTTTTCACCTCTCTTTAGAGATTCAGTTCCTGACTTCCCCCAGAAGATAAAGAATCTGTTGGCTTCAGGCACTCCAGTTTTGTAAAAATCTTTCCATGCTAGTGGCTTTTACAAAGACATGAAATGCAGGGAGCAGTGAATATATTGCTTTTTGCAGCTCTGAAATATTTATCTCCACATAAACTTGAAGGGTTTGGGTTAACTTAAGGAAAGTGTCAAGAGAGTTTGTAACGTTTAAAGCACATGAATGGGCTCCTTTTTGGGCATATTGCTAAGTACAAAATGTGAATATTAACATGCCTTACACTTTCTGGATGCAGCAGTCTGGGGGTCTGATGTGCAGATCCTGAAGTGTTGATAAATTGTTCTTTCAACATGTAAGGTACTCTAAGCAAACCTGATGAACAGCCCAAATTCCTGGTCGTGCTCAGTTCAGTTACCACAGCCCTGCCCCTCTTGCAGCAGCAGAAGTGATGGAAACACTGGAGTACTGAATGGAAAGCTGTAAATAACTCTGGTAAAACAAATAAAAAATTGAGTAGAAATCCTTAAAATCAGACTTGAGATAAATTGACTGCTTAGAATTATTGAGGCAGAGAAATAGCTGTGGAAGGGAAGAGCAGAAATACATACTTGAAGCATGTGCAGAGTGAAATGCTGATGTGTGTAGGAACTTCAGGTTTAAATCAGTCCAATGTTTCAAAAAATACAACTCAAAACAAGCATGCTGGCATCAGCAAAATGAAAATGATCTGGTTTGTCTGAGGAGAAAATCAAAATGCTATGCAATGATCCCCCTGGGAGCTGGTTTTAGGTACATTTTTGAGCATGTTTGAACTGTCCTCATGTGGCTGCTCACATCTGGCTGTGCTGTGTGGTTGTGTGTCAGTGTTCACAGGAAGTGGTGATGCCTGTGCAAGAGCTTTCAATTCCAGGAGTGGAGTCCTGCAGAAGATCTTCCGAGGACACAAGTTCATCATCAACTGTATCCAGGTCAGGAAGGGGTTTCTTGGTGGGGTTTCCTCCTTTTGATTGCTCCCTCATTTGTTTTGTGGGAATTGGTGTGGCTGACTGCTCTGTGTGTCTTGGACTGGATGTTGTTCTAGCATAAGATTTGAATATTCTGTATGTAATTTTAGAAAAGCTTGTTAATAGTTATAAGGATAAGTGAAACCATGGAACGTGTCCCCAGGGACAGTCCCGTGTCTGGGATTGGGGTTTTTTTCAGGTCAGGTTGGATAAGCAGCCACTGGATCTGAGACAGATGAAGTGATGCTGTGTGGGGCACAGAAGGGACTCCAGCCCCATGAGACCCTTTCCATTACAAGACACTAATGATAAGTGTTTGCAGTGCTCTAAGGGGAAAAGAAATTCCTGCCTCATGAAGGCAGAATAATTATAGCATTGTCCCCCAAACCACACGAGGCCTTGGCATCCCTGAACAGTCCCTGAACAGTCTGAAGCAGCTCAGTGGTGATATCCAACCCACATCCTGCCAGGGATGGAGAATTTTCTGCCACTGGCTTAAAACTGAAGGTTGATGTTGTTTGCATATTGTTTAGGCTCAAGTGAGACTGGCATTTAATAGTTAAAACAGGAGGAACTGTAATCCCTGGTGGCCATGGAATCATAGAGAGGTCTGCATTGGAAGGGACCTCATTCCAACCCCCCCTGCCATGGACAGGGACACCTCCCACTGGATCAGATTGCTCAGTGCCCCTTCCAACCTGGCCTTGAACACTCCCAGGGATGGGGCAGCCACTCAGAATTTGCACCTCCCTGCATTGGGACCTCAGTGTGAGCAGGATGAAGATTTTCAATTAACAGTGTGAACTCTTGCTGGTCATTCTGACAGGCTGACAGCCCAAAGAAAAGAGAGGAGATAATTCCTTTTGGAGTTGATCCCAAGCACATAAAGTTGTAAATATTGTTTTCTCCTGCATATCCTTCTGAATTAGCAAATGGCTGGATGATCTTAAACTGCAAACTCCAGGTACTGGGCAGTTGTGGTGTTACAGGTGGGCCCTGGATGTGTTTGGGGAGTACCTGATAGAATCACCCTGGACAGCCCCAAGTATTGACAAGACCAAAGCTTGGCTTTGTGTTCTTCTTTGTAACTTAATTTCCAACTAAAAAAACCAGGAAGAGAGAGGACTGAGAAGTGACAACCTTAAGATGATCTCAAGTATAAGAAGGAGGGCTGGATGAAGGGTGTGGTGCTTGTCTGGTACATCATGTAAGCCAGGGAGATGCTCACTGTCACAGCACAGACAGGCAGCCACGGGGTGGACAGACTGACAGGAAGATCACCAAGGCTGATGTCTGGCTTGCAGGGCAGGACAAGGACAATTGGAAACGTTACCAACAGCAGCAAATGGTTCATAATGGAAATGAAACCACAGCAGTGAATCCAGGTTAAATTACTGCAGGCTTTGAAAACAATGGAGTTTGAAGGAGGAATTGTACCTGTAAGTGCAAAGGAAGAAGGGAAGCAAGAAAGGAAACATTCCTGAACCCCTCACTGCTCACTGATGATTTTTGTGCCTCCTTAAGCTCCACATCAAAACCAGCAGTCTGAAAACAGTGCAGAAATTCCCAACCACACCCTGCTCTGACACGGGTTTCAGTTCCCCATGGCTTTCCTGGAGGGTCTGGGTCATTAATAACTCCTGCTGTTCATGGCTCTGTGAAGTGGCTGAGAAATGAGTCCTGACTTGGTAACATCTCAGCCCACTTCAGCAGCTTTTGTGATCATTTATCCTGGCTCTTGTGAGGAGCTCAGGCCTTAAGTGTTGGAATCACGCTGTGTTTGCTCTGATTTCTGACAGTTTGATTGTGCTGATCTGTGTGGCTCAGTATTGCTGTGACCCTGTTGTTCCAGATCCACAACGAGCTGCTCTACACAGCTTCCCACGATGGCACCCTACGGATTTGGGACATCCGGGGGATATGCAAGAGGAACAAGCGGCGCTTGAAGAAGGAGAGGTCTGTGCAGGGCAGGAGCTCCCAGAAGGGGAGCCTGTCTCGTCTCTTCAACAATAAAGTTGGCTGCATGGTACAGCAGGAGAACGGGGAACACGAGGCTGTTGAACTGATGTGAGTGGCCAGAGCAGGCTTGATGTCAGTGACCAAAGCTTTTATTTCCTGCACCACTGTGTCCGTGTAAACCAGAACTTGGAAAGAGATGGGAATTGGCTTTGCCTGAAGGTCTGTGTGAGGAGCCAGGATTCCCTGTGGCTGCCAGAGGGACTCAGGTCAGATCCTGTGGCTGTGATGACCCAGCTGAGCAGCTCTGGGGTCGGGAGGGGAGGCAGCGTGGCTCAGGTGAGGTACCACTGTTGTGTGCAGGTAGGAACTTCCCTGGCGATCCCTGGGGCACAGAGCTGTGTCACCTCTGGCTGCCCAGTGCCTAATGAGATGCTTTCCTGTGCCTGCTGCCCACTCCCATGACCCCTGTTCAGCCCAGGTGGCCTTGAATGCCATTTTCACAGCTGGCCTTTGGGTCAGTCGTTGGCTGACAAGGCCAATGCAGAAGGGTTTGGCTCTGCAGCAGGAGTTTAAAGCAGACATCTCTCTGGGAAGCTGAGAGTAGTAGGATGGAAATAAATTTAATTGGCCTTTTTTAACAAAACATAAGCCACAGAGCAAGCTAAACCTCAGCCCTTTTGTGCCAAGATCAGCTGTTTGCTGATTTTATGTTGATTTTATGTTGTCTTTCTTCCAAAGCTGTACCTTGCTAGGTTGCCAGTAGCATTGGATAAGCAATCAAACTCAAGAGTTTTCCCAGTCTTTTTCCAGGTTCATCCTTCTCTGATAACCACTGAGCCATGAAATAACAAGGTTTCTTATATTTTTCTATTTGCAGATATAGCTCTTTGTAGAACCAGTACAAAAATATCTAACCACATGTTTTTATTTTTATGGCTTTATTTATTCTGTACTACAGCAAGATAAAAATGCTGTAATCCTTTTTTAGAATGGATTAATAAACATGTGGCATCTCCAGACAACTGACTGTCTAGCACTTATTTTTGTCTCATACATGGGGTGGGTGTGGCCTGGCTGCAGAAGCACAGCAGTTAAAAATGGATGGGATAGGGGGAAAAAACCCCCATATACACTTTTGGAAACTTTTCTTGCCTTTTCCTCAGTGCTGAGGTTGGAGTTGTGTGCGTGTGGAGCTGTCCTGCCTCCCACCAGGCACCAAAGTGCCAAAGCTCAGTTCCCCTATCAGAGCAAGGAGGGGCCAGACACAAAAGCAGAGACTTGAGGGAAAGCAGGAATGCCAAAGAGCTGTGAGCCCTGACTCAGCACAGCCCTGGTGCTGTTCTGTTCCCCAAAGCCTCCTGTTCTGACACCTTAACACTGTGTCAGTGGGTCAGGCCCATCACAGACCCTGCTCTCCTCTCCTGCTGAGCAGCTTTGGTAGCTCTTACCTGGCTGGTTTCCACATCTGCTAGGAAAGAGCATTCAAATTATGTGAAATGGCTAATTTGGGAGGTATCTGCATTGTGCAGACTTAATTCCACTGTAAACCTCTCAGGCTGGCCATTGTGGCTCAGGGGCACATGTCTGTGAGCTGGTGCTGCCTTGCCATGCAGCTGATGTTTGTATTTTGCTTCTGAGGACAACACTAAGTAGGAGGCCTTTAGGAGCTGGACAGAGCTCCCCAGACCACCTGGGCTGTATTTTGTGTTTAAAACTTCAGACCCAGTACATGAGACACCAGAGCCTATCTGGGCACACAGCAGCTGCACAGGCAGGCAGCAGAGATCTCAGAAAGTGGAATTAATGAGTCATTACCACTTCTGCCTGTTGCTAAACATATCACAGTGCCTCCAAATGCACGGTCAGAATTAACTTACAGCTTCCAGCCAATGCCTCCTGCTCTGCTGATCACTTACAACAGAGTTACATCATTGATGAATGGCCACTCTGACAAGCACTGCATGTTATGATGCTAATTTTAAATTCCCCAAGGACAAACCTTCCCTTCTGAAGTTGTCGCTGCCAGTTTGCTGTGTGAGCCACTTCAAAGAGGAGAATTGCTGCATGTGCAGCTCAGTGCTGCCTTCAGTGCGTGCCCAGGGGCTGGCAGCCAATGCCAGGATGCCAGAAGGTTTGGCAAGGAAGGACTAAATTTGTGTTTCCACCTCCTTCTTGTTAAAACTACATCCATGACTTGTACGTTTTCAATTTTAAATTATTTTCTGTATTTTGTTTTTGCTCTGCACTTTGCCCAGGAGTTCCTCAGTGCTGGCCTGTAAAGAAACAGGATATAATGGGTGCTGGGGCTGCTCTTCCCTCAGAAGCTTATACTGCTGGCTTTGGAAATCCTTCAGCTTTCAGGGTAGAGATACAAAGCCATTCAATTTTTATAGCACTTGCTACAAAAAGAGAGAAGAACGAAATACAAGTAATTCCTTAACAGTGTAATCAGTGCCTGCTTTTTGCTGTTTGGCTGAGGGAATCAGCGCAAACCAGGGCTCTGCTGCAGCCGAGCAGGCATCGCTCAGGCCAGGGCCCCGCTCCCAGCGGAGCACGGCCTCAGCTCCCGGGAAGCGCGGGCTGAGGAGCCGCTGGCAGCGCACGCAGGGCGGGGGCTCCGGCTGCAAGCGGAGAGCGCGGCCGCTCCCACCGGCTCCAGACCTGGAGCTCCCTCTACCGAGAGCGTGGAGTCAGGGAAAACCAACAAACCACGGCCAGGCAAAGCCGCCAGGTACGGGAATGCCTGTTCCCGGAGCAGAGGAGCGCTTACACGGCAGGAAACGGGATATTATAAATCCACAGAAACCCCAAACGCTTCCTCGGAACGCTGGAGCTGGACACAACTACTGAGACAGCACCTGAACCAAGCTCTGTTCAACAGCTGATTGCAGAAAATCCTGTAAATCCCCCAGAAATGCACCAACCTTAAGCCACACACGTGCAGAGGCTAAAGGGAGCTGCTTGGGGAAAGGGGCTATTGAGGTATAAAAGGAAAGTCCAGTAGATCACCCCCCCAGTCCCAGGACAGGGCCCTGCCAGGTAGTTCCCACTTTTTTAACAAAGCACAGAGGTCTCTCACCGAAGGCAGAAGCAGCACAGAGTTACCTTTATTGCCTGTGTAACACCTGCAGGAAGGAACAAGCAGAACACGGTATAAACCCATGCACAACAGATACATTAATGCCTCTTAGAAATCTTTCAGAAGAAAAGTTGGAAAGCTGATATACCTCTAAAGCCTCGTGAGCTAAGGTTTCTCATTTACAAACTCATGTTTCTCTTTTAAAGCTGGTATTTTAAAATGGTATAGAAATGCTTCTTTACTAAGTGAGTCAACTTATTTCACAATAAAAATATAGTTTAGTTCTATTAAATTTTCTTCTGAAAATAAATGTTTCTATTTTCTATGACAATAAATTACAATGTATCACAAATGTCGGCTTTAAGCAGAGTTACAAATAAGCAGGAATTAAGTATTCCAACTATAGTTGAACGAATTCAAGGCCCTTAGAAGAGATAAGCTGAAGGTGCATTTATAATCCAAACTCAATTTGACAAGGTAAATACATATAACTGAAGTAGATTTAATGGGATTTAGTGCTGTGGCACTTGTATATAGGATAAGTATTCATGAATTATCTGCTCTTCTTCCTCGAGTGTTAAATCCAGATAATCCTCTTCATGTTCAGGAATATCCTCTAGGATTTCATTGACTGCATCAGTCTCCATGTCTTCATCTGTTGGTGAACTAGAGGAACCTTCCAGTAAAAAGAGCAGCAGTGAATTTACCACTGAGAGAAGTTGGTGCTCTCCCTGTTTCACCAGCATGGCTGCTCTGCCAGCCCCTTCCTGCACAACCACCTCTCACAATTACTCTGCAATGGACAGGGCAGGATGGCCATTTTTCCTTATTACTTAAACATGGTGTAGGAAAGCCTTTAATTATACAGCAGGGATCACTACAGCTCTGACAAATAACGAGAGAAAAAATATGTGCAAGTTTCTTCTTTGTTAAGTGGAAAGTTACTGATTATGGTTCTATCCTTTAAGGGACATGATGAAGGAGTATGGAGGCAGATCAGCCACCTGCAGAGCACAGACCTGGAATTCACTGCTCAGCCCTGCCCAGCCCACCCTGAGTGTCACCTCTTCTCCTGGCCTGCACCTGCCTGCAGCTGGCACCTGTCCCCTCTGGTCCCTTCATGACTGTCACTGCAGGGAACAGCAGCTGCCTTCCTGTAACTGTGCTGCAAATAAAACCAGCCTGGGGCATTACTGGAGCCCTGTGCCAATATTTCAGCAGAAATTGCTTAACTATTTCCTACAAGAGCCAGAACAGCCTTGCCTTCCCTTCCCACCCTGCTGGATGCAACATTCTCACCTGCAGACTCAGTGAGCAGGTCCTTGGAAGAAGCAGATTCCTCGGATGGACTGGACCCTTCTGAGGACAGCAGCAGTGAAGGGGGCAGAACTCCCCCATAGTGAGCAAGGGTTTGGGAAGCCACGTGGATGTTCCCTTTGAACACCTTTAGAGCTTGCTCTGCTGACTCACGGCTGAAACCCATGTACACCAGCTGCAGGAGGGGGAAAAGGAATGATACAGAAAATCTGGGGAAATCCAAGCTCATCTGACTCTGCATCTGACAGTCATCCTCTCACACAGAGAAAAACGCTGCATGCCAGGAATTCCAGGACACTGACTCTGGTTTACTGGAACAGTTAACAACAGGGCAGTGACCTATTAAAGGCATGGGCATGTTGTGCAGGATCAAGAGCCTCTTGTCTAGTACCAGACCAATTCTTTTCCTGTTTTCAAAAGCAAACTTCAAAGCACTCCAGTGTATCAGGGAGGTGCATGTGCTGTTTACTTTTCCTAGGCAATACAGTTTTCTTGCCTGACATCAATTACACAGCCACTCTAACTGCTGACGAGCTTGTCAGACAGCCTGCCATGAGAAATACACATTCCAACTCTTTCCCTTGTGCACTGCAGAGCTGAGAGACTTGAATACATTTCTCATTTGCTGTGTTTTTTGGGATAGAGCATTACAGGGCACACACTTTTCCCTCCGCATCCACACATGGCAGGTTGGTGCAATGGGCAGGAAGTGCACACAAATTACACGTTAGCCCGAGTGACTTCCCCATGAAGAGTGGATGCCAGATCCTGGAATGTGACAGCCTGAGTGACACGACTCAAAGAATATTTGTGCACCTTTACTTAAGGAAAATCTGCTGTGTTTGCAAGCACAACTCACAAACAAGACAACCAACTTACAAGAAAGCAAGTGGTCTAGCTTACCTGCTCAATACTTTCTTGGGAAACCTGAAACTGGTCCATGGCCACAGAATCATCATCATCATCTTCCAGGAGTAACTCAGGATTGTCAAGAATAAACTGCAAGAAAACAGAGAGAGATCAGAACAGAGCAACAAAGTTACAACAGTCCTCAACACGGTTGTGTATGCAGCCCAATGGCTGATATAAGAAAACCTCAGCCAGCTGAAGTGATATCTGATTTACTGGGTCAGGAAGTGCAAGTTCACTCATTACAGTTCAGAAAAGGCACCTATGAACTAAAAAATGTAGGCGATACAAAATAGGAATCTGCTAAAAAAAACCCCAGCCAAATTTCTTTTGTACAACACTACCTCTACTGAAAAAAATCACTTACCTTAAAGGCTTGGTCCAGGTTTCCTTGTGTCTTTTGAAGAGCAACCTGAGCAGCTCTCTCAGAGTAGCCCATGCTTTTGAGGGTATTGATGTCTTCCAGTCGCCGCCGCCTTTTAGCTCTCTCCTCCCTCCTGATCTGTGCCTTTTCCTGCAAGAGCACAGACACTGCAAAGCTCACTGTGCATGGCAATGCTTTAACACACAGCCTGTGCACGTAGGGTTTCTCAGATTTTTTTGCTTCAAGTTTGAATCTCATGNTTTTTTTGTAAATACAGACTGTGCTGCCAGACACTGGTTCCTAAATAAAGCTGCATTTCCATAGCCAGCCCTGTCACCACACTTCCGCTCTGCAGATCGGATCTGGTGCCATCACAGCTATTCCAGGCCCTGTGTGGTAAGTGACAAACCCGTTTGGCAGATGGGCTCACAGACAAGACTTGCCAAGGACAGACAGTCAGAACCAGGCAGGGAGCCAGGGAGTTCTGCTCAGCCTTCCCTCAGCCAGTTGGCTTTTCTGTCCACACTTCACTGCCTGAAGTCTAGAAGTGCCTCCTCAGCTTACCAAACATCACTTCAGATCTGGACAGCACTGTCTTCACTCACTCCAGCACAAAAAATCCTTTTTCCCTACTAGACCTTCCAAGTACAAAGCCACAATAGGGGGCAGCCAAGCCCAGGAGTGACAGCTTTGTCCTGGTGGTTTATTCCATTATGGATCACTGCTGAGTGGCAAACACTGGTGGCACAGCCTTCCCATGTGCTTCTGCAGCACAACCACAGGTCTTTGGCACTCTCGTCCCATCTGTTTTGAGACAGAGCTTCCCTTGTTAGTGCATTAAGTTTTGGTTTCAAGCTTGTGCCAACATGTCCAACTGCCAGCTACACCAAGAGCGCCGGAGCAGGACAATCCAAGTCCTTAACTGAGCACCCCGCTGCTCTGGCCACACAACTCACATCTCATGGACACCCCAGCTCAGGGGATCCATGGTTAAATGCTTTCACTGGCCTCACCTCTCTCCTGTTGGTGATCAGATTGGCAGCATGCTCCACATTCCCGTGGCATGCTCGCAGGGCCAGGCGAGCTTCCTGTTCCGAGAATCCCAGGAGTGACAGGCGATCCACTTTGTCAGGATCTATGGACAGCTCCCCGTACAAAGAAGATGCCTGGATGTGGAAAGAACAAAATGACATCACTTATACTGTTAAAATACAAACAAAAAAATGCCTGCCTGTTTCTCTGAGTAAGCAAACAGGTACAAGATGGAACCCAAAGGGAGGGGCTGGAGTGAAGGACTCCAGAGTTTTACCTACAGGTATCTTACCTTCTGAATGTACTCTGCAGCCTCCTTTTCTCTGCCACTGTGGTAGTGCCCAATCCCTTGAAGGAGGTAAAGCCGTAGAAATAAAACCTTCTCACGACCATAGCTTCCCTAAGGAATTGTTTAAAGAAGGAGGGGGGACCATGTAGATAGAAGCATGTGGTAAAACACCAGCTCATTATCAACAGAACACTCTACACATTTAGAGAAGACACAGTCAAGGCTTTCTGACACCCAGTGTGCAGATAAAGCACCACACCTAAAACCCTGGTGATGTCTGTGCACATAAACACAGGTTTGCCATGACCTTTTGGCCAGGCCCAATGTTTTCCCTGTGCTGACAATTACAGAACCAGATGACAGGCTAGTGATACACAGGAAAACTTTAGGCTTCTAAAAGCTGGTCTTGCAATACGTGAACAGTAACTGAATACACACAGAAAAGAATCCCACCCTAATTAAGTCAAACCCAGCATACTTTGATGTCAATAAGCCTTTCGTGGTTCTCCCCATAGCACCTCTGGAAGCATCTCTGTGCTGTGGACAGCTTTTTCTCTGCATCATCCAGGCAGTCCAGCTGCTCCAGACGGAAGTAGCACCACACTATATCCAGCTGCAGCACTGCATAATTATCAACTGTGTTCAGCAGCTCCGTGCTACACTCACTGGAAAAGAAAAGTTTTTTTTTTCTGGGAGAGAGTTGTTTATTTTGCCCCCCTCCCACTTTTTAACATGCATAAAACAACATTAGAAGTGTGCAAAAATGTTGGAGAAAGCCACTGTTTGTATCTGAGGCAGCAAACTGAAGCCAGGGGAACTGGAATCAAATGATTCCACTCACTGACACACAGGACTGATGCCAATGCTCCATCTTAAAGCATTAGAGTAACAAAATGAGCTGTGCCTACTGTTTAATATGGCATCTCAAAAAGCATAATGGAATTAAACCCTGTGTAATCTTTGGGAGGACTGAGAAACTGCCTGAGTGCACACCAACATGCTGAGTACTGTGCCAGTCTCCTTGCACACCCACACAGACGAGAAACAGACAGGGACAGTATTACTTTTGGGATCTCAAAAGAGCAATTTAGGGCCCTGACAGCTGATAGGAAACTAATTTACTTGCAGAAGCCCTGGTATGGCTACTGACCTCAGCTATCTGCTCCACCTTTTACAAGAAATTATTACTTCACAGGAGCAACTGCAAATGAATATCCGTAACTGTCTGTCAAGCTAATGCAATTTATAACCTGGTACATGAATATTGACAGTTTCTGTTTATGTTGTTATGAAAGATTAACTTGCCCAGTGGCAGTATCTGTTTCAGCTGTTCTACATGAAGCCACCTGCCACTGCAAGTCAGAGCTTTATCTGCTGTTTCCCATCTGCAAGAGGGGGTGTGAAGCAACCCTGGGCAAAACTGGCCCTGATTTACATGCACAGGTAGAGGTTGTGCTGTTCCTTTATGGGCTGACAGTAAAGGCAGACACAAGGACTCAAAATGTTCTTACCAGAAGTGTTTATCAGCATCCAACAAATATGGCAGTGCTATTTCATATTCTTTCTTCTTCATTAATGCTCTGCCCTTCTCATGGTAACCCATTGCCAGCACAAGCGCCTGGAAAAACAGATTGAGACTTTTGGCTGCACCTCCCCAAATCAAAGAGCTAAAAGGAAATATCCAGGTAATGCATCAGTGCCCTTGTTCTTCCCAGAAAAATATCACTGTATCAGTTCTGTAAGACCAGTGCTATCTCACACTTTTCTCCCATCTGATATTGTCAGATATTGTCTAGTTTAAGGCAATAGATGTTACTGGCACATGAAATGCTGCACCAAGCTTGCTTTAAGTATGCAACCCCACAGAGATTTTCAGTGGTGAGTGATACAAAGCTCAGCATTTTTCTGGGTGCTGCACTTCCTAACAGCACCAAACTTGTTTTGCTTTGCTATCACAATTATCTTGCAAAACCTAGAAGTTCACCTCCTGCAAAACCTCAGAACTGAAAATTAAATTCTGAATGTGTCAGGAAAGCAATCCTGCAGTATAATAAATGAAAATGTAATAATAATTCTGGATAGAAACAACCTGCTATATTTCCTCTGATCCTTGATCAATACTGATGAAAACTCATTCACTTGAACACTGGATGCTTTAACTCTTCAGGTGAATTATTATAACCAGCACCTCATCAGAACAGCACTGTGAGAGGGGACAGTGTCACTCCCATCACCCAGAGACTCCAGGTGATGCAGCACTGGCTCATCTCTTTTATGTTACTGGGTGTGATTCCAAGTATTTGTAAAAATTTTACTTGTCTTCAGAAAATCCAGCAATCCTGAAAGGCAGCACCTATCACTATTCTTCTGCTCCAATATCAGGGGTGTCACTCCTGTAACTCAATACTTGCACTCAGCCAAAGATATTTGCAGTTGAGAATGTGGAACTTTCTTGAATGATGAGAACATTTAAGTTTGAAAGGGGACACAATGAAAAAGATCTAAAAACTGTTTTAACAGTCAAATTTAGAAAGACTCATCAAGTTTCCAAATGGAAATAAGGCAAAAGAAACAAGTTACTTTCATGCCTTTCTACAATACACAAAATTTATAAAAGGCATTAAGATCAACAAAGTTAAAGCCTGTCTTAAACCCCAAAGTAAGATATGGACCACACAGGGGTCAGTGCAAGATCAGACCTGCAATGAGATCAGGAATCAGAGGTTGTCTCCAGATGACTGAAATATTCCCCACTAAAGAGTTCTATTCCAATTGTATTTCAAAATTATTTGTATTAAACAAACATCTAGTGGGTCCAGGCTTACATCCCCAGAAAGTCTGGCTGTATTTCAACCCCGTATTTTAAATGTTTCACAGATCAAGCTTTAAAGAGCCATCTTAGTGGCACTGTAAGATGCTTTCACCTACTTTTTTAGCTTGAGGAGGAATCTCAATTGACCTTCCAGTTTGATTAGCTATATCTAGGTATGGAACAGAGTCTGGATCCAGGTACTCCTCTGAAAAATATAAAAATGTTTAAAATTTAAACATCACCTTCAACAGAGAAACTCAGCTGCCATAAGATTATTTTAGTAAATATGTTGCTAAACAAAACAGCAAACAATGAAAAAAATCAGAATTACATATAAAGGCTGCATGTGTGTTTTTCTGGACGTACCAACCAACAATGGCTCTGGCCAGGTAAACATGAGGAACTTCTTGAAAGATCACTGTGGAAGAGGCCTTGTGCATGCAGAAATTTAGAACAATACTAAAAGTTCCATGAATTATAAAGAAGCCTTTTTTGCAGAAGACAAAACACCTACATTTTACACAACATAGCATTTGAAATGGTTTATCAACTAAAGCATAGAATATTTAAAAAATACAACTGAGTGCAGCTGATAAAGCTTGAAAAAACACAGCCCAGTATTTTCCTTCCTCACATCTTTAATGCTTGTTATCAAACTATCAAATTTGTCTTCACTTCCTTTTGACTCACAATGGAAAGATGATTTTCTTGTAGACAAAAGACAGTTAAGGAAGAGTTTGTTGAGATGAAAAGCTTCTGCCCTCTCAGGTAAATCAAAAGGATTGTTAAACACTTACTATACCTCTCACAAACCTTCAGCCTGGGAGCCCATTACAGACTCTGCTCTTTCCTCTGGCACTGGCTGTAACTGACAGTGGCAAAAACCATAAAGAGACCCAGGATTCAAAATGTGAGGTCTAAACCAGACTTGAAGTCCAAAAAAAAGAAAACATTTCTGTCATGTGTTCAAAATCTGATGTTGTGGTAAGAAACTAGAAGTCACCAGCTTTGAAGCCTTTTGTTTGGGTGTTTCTGCATTTGGCAGGAATTTGTTACCTGCTCAGCTTCACAGCTCCTTGTTTGTGGATTTGTGAAACAATGGAATGGAGAAGTGATTTAAACTCACCATCAAGCACTGCAGCTCAAAAACACAACCTCATTTTGAAGAATTATTACTGTTAAATTAACTATATCCTTTTAAGTTAATCCACAGCTGCCAGGAATCAACATCCACAGAACACCACAGCAGAGGTGCAGATGACAGTGACAAATGAGCTGCTCTGCACAATGAAACCATGGTTACACACAGCCATAGCTAAACTACAAAAAAGAAAAAGTGTTTAATGACTTAAAACACATTATGCCACTGTGCTTTTGTCTACAACAAATCTAAAGCTTCTCACAAGTCATCAGTCCCTTAAGTGCCAATTAAACAATTGATTCATATTATATCCTTCTCCAAGTGCCAAAGTTTTTTATAGCATTCTAGTTGTGTAAAAAGGGTGAAATAAAAAGTTTTAGCCAACTTAAAATCCAGTTTTCAAGTAGGCAGAAACCCAGAAAAGTGTGAAATGAAATTCAGCCATGGTACAGGCACTCTTCCATGTTGAATGGCCTCTGAGAAAGCAATTTTTGATGCACAAAAATTAATAAACACCCACCTTCCTCCCAACCTAAGAAGTCCACTTACCTCTCTCTGCTAGAATTTCCAAACCCTTTTTAGTTCTTTGCATCTTGTCATTTATTTCCTTTTCTTTCTTACACTGAAGCTCTTCCTCCTGAACCTTTCTTTTGGTTTCCTCATCACTCTGTTCCAGTTGAAGCACCATCACTTTTGCATTGTGTGTGACACCCTGGTCTTCAAGGGTTTTACCTGCAAAACAGAGTGTGATTAACACAATTCTGCTACTGGAACTACTGAAATTTCAACACCTGAGAACTCAGTCAAAGCCTCTAAAAGCTACTGACACAGTCAGCAAAATTTAGAATCAGACTTGCATCTTAAAAGTGATTTTGAAGTGACTAGGACGCTTCTTTCAAAACATTCAAAGAATACAATTATTTCAATTTCAGTTTATTGTTTTCAGGCAAAAACTGCAATAAGAACATGTCCAGGATCATTCACCACAAGGGTGCAGGACAGAGGAACTGGGAACTGAATCCAAGTTCCTTCTGTCAGTCCTGTGATTCTAATTCTGATATATTCCAGGGCCATCAGCAGAGAAAAAGCTGCACCATCATCTCCTACATATCTGACAGGCTGAGCATGGGCAAAGCATTGCAATCAGTCTTTGGAAGTGCTTTTATACAATAAGGTTTTTGAAGAAATTTAGAGTTTCTCTTAAATGTGCCTTTTCAGTGTTTCAACACTAGAAATGGGGATTTTCTGCATTCATTACAGTATTCTTTCAGTTAATTGAATTCTATTGAAGAATTTAGATTATTATAATTTAATACATTTCCTGTAAAGAAGAACCTGACAAATATAACAGCTGTTCTTTGAAAATTTCTGAAATTAATAGAGTTGCAAGGCAATTTTCTTCTGAGAATCAGAAAAATAGAAAATTATAAAAATATCTTTTAACTAGAGATACATACCCAGATCAAGCTGCTTCTTATTTATGATTATTTTAACAGCATTTTCCTGTAATGCATGTTCCTGTGCTATCCTGTGAAATAAATAATTTCATCCATGAACATAAATTTTATAAGATTATACAATATTGCTGTTACAACATCAATAAAACCTGAAAACTAGTCTTTACTAATTTTTGCTACAAAAGGCTGCCAGTAAAATAACATCTTTAGAGAGCTTTATGTACCACATAGAGAAAACTTGGGATACAAAGAACGAAAAAAGCAAAACAGAAAAGAATTTGCTTTTTTTTAGGCTTAAAAGCACAAAAGAAAGGGAAGGTAATGTTCACTGTTCAGAGGATCTGCCTGGTAACAGATTTGGAACCCTGGTACTTGCTGGGGATTTACACAGAACTATCTTTTTCCAGTTTTCCATCTGTTAAACCACAGCTGTTCCCATGAAGAACTGCCCCACAGGGACACTGGACATCCTGTTCAGAGAATACACACTAAGAAAAAGCTTAAATCAAACAAAACCATGGGTGTGTTTGCATTTTTTAAAAATGCTCTATGACAGGGTGGTGCCTCACGAGAGAAGCACAAAGGGTGATTGCACTTACTGGGATCTCAGCTCTTTGCCTGTGATGAACAGACTGGTTTCCAGTGGGATTTTCCTGCTCTGGAGTAATTACATTGGGTGGGGAAAAGAAAGAGGGAAGGAAAAGCATGATAACAAGATACTTTGGACATTTTCTTAATTAACTGTTCTACAATAACATTTCTTTTCCAAATAAAAATCATACTTAGAGGGTTATGGCTGGACATATATTGTAGTAATTTCCAGTTCTGTACTTGCTATAGGGCTAAAAGTAAGCATTGTAACAGCAGAATATTCAGAATTAAATAAATCTAAATTCAGAACCAAAAAATTTAAATTAATTTAATTATGCACCTCCAATCTTAACTGTGTTTTGCAATTATGCCACTCACCTGTGACTGGTTAAGTTATGATTAATTCCTATTAGTGTCTCTGGTCCCAGATTAGATAAACTGGAATTTTAAATTAATTCATCCCCCTATTTGCCCAGCAGCATTATAAAGCAGAATTATAAAACTATTTGGTTGTTTTAACTGCAAGGCAATCACTTAAAACTCTCTACCCTTTAATCCAGGTAATTATTTTTCACTACAGGAGCATTTCATGCATGAAAATAGAAGTTGAAACCTAACTTTAAAAGGGCAAAACTTAATTCAGTTCTCTGTTGGAGAAACTTTTAGGAGCCTGCTCTAGAAGGCTGAGCTTTGGAATGGGCTGCCCAGGGAGGTGGTGGAATCTCCATCCCTGGAAGTGTTCAAGAAACAACTGGAAGAGGCACTGAGTGCCATGGTTCAGCTGACAAGGTGGTGGTTGGTAAAGATTGGACTCGATGATCTTGGAGGTCTTTTCCAACCTTAATAATTCAGAAACTCTGTAATTCTATGAATCTATGAAGGGAACAGGTGAGTGCCATCACAACAGAAAATCCTGCTTCTCATTGCCAAGTGACATTAATACGCTGAATCATCTTTAGGTATTCTACAGCTGAAAAAATATATTTGTTTTTTATTGCTAATAAAGCAGTTACATCAGAAGGAATCAAATTGAAATTTTTCTTAATTGAAAGACTATTTGCCACTAAATCCTAAAGGGAAAAATTACTCATCTCCTCAATATTATCCTTTTACTCATCTCCTCCTTAATATCCTTTGTCATGATATTCCCATATACCTGGGAAACTAAAATATGCAATTCCCCCATTTTTCATATACCTGACACAGATCACTCATACAAAACACCTGAAAAAGTTGAAATGAAAATATCTGCATAGACCCAAATCTAGAACTCAAACTTCAAAGCAAAGCCATTTATGCAGACTCTTCTGCAGTGCTACTCACTTTTCTACGAGGCAGGTATATATCAAGTCTTGCAATCCCAGTCACTTTAAAATTCTCATTTCCTGTTCCACGCTCAATTGCTTTACACCTTATTTCCTCAAGCATATTCTCTGTATCATTCTCATTGATATTCAGCTTGGATGAGTATTTTTGTACAAGCTCCTGAGAAAAGGAGAAGAAAAACTGGGAAAATGCACCAGCAGTATGATGTGGAAGGTGTATGACATCAACTCAGAGGGAATATTTACCTTCATCTCTTCACCAGCTTCTTTTTTTTCATTTGTATATGGTGGTTTCCAGAGCTGAATTTTGTCCTCTCTTAAGCAGCTTGTCAGTTTTGCTATCAAATACTTCTTTTGAGCCATTCTTCTAAAATAAAAGCACAGTTGGAAGGGAAAAGAGAGAAAAATAAACAATTATTCAGTATAGCTTTCCTGTATTTAGATATTCTGCTTTTCAAGAAGTCTAAGTGACATTTTGGAATTCTGCAATAAAGAATGAGTATTAAATACATTCCAAGCATTTTGGTGGGGAGGGGAAATTGAGGCCAAATTATGAGCAAAAATAGGGGAAAAAATTATTGAAAAGAGGGTGAAATTTGGATTGGAGCAGGTATAACTTACAAGGGCCCTGCCATTTCAAGACTAATTAAACCTCTTCCTATTCCCTCACATGAACTGGGATTGCAAAGTGTCAATACATCAGAATTGACAATTCAGTTGTTCTGCCCTGCTCTGGATGCAGCTGCTCAATCCACCACTTCTGATCCAGCTCAGACAAAGCAGGAAACTCTGAGTTAATCAGCATGTCCCTGGGAAAAAAAAAACAAACACCCCAAAAAGCAGGGAAGGCACACAGAGGGCAAGGAAAGGTGGGTGCAGAGATCTCAACAGAAAAAACCCAAACTCTAGGTGCATAATAAAGCACAGGAAAAGTTGTTCTTGGATACTGGGAATCACATGGAAAATGTCCTTTAAATTATACAGAAAAGTATTGAAAATGTTGGCATACACACACTAAGGTGGCCATGAAATTTGACTAATCAGTTTAATTTTTCTTTAGGAGTGGTTTCCATCTTTCATTCTTGTTTATTGGCACACAGCTCTCAGGAGAAAAGGGAAAAGATCCCCCAGTTTCAAAAACTGCTCTTGGCTCAGAAAAACACTGTTTGAGGGGAAAAAAGAAAATAGGCAAATATCCAATATGTGGTAAGCCTACCAGTCAGCCTTACCTCAAGCCCAGCTTTACTGAGCTACAAAGAATTCCCTGGAAGCTGCACAACAGTGTCCTGTAAACAGGAGTCAGAGGGATGGACTGGGCAAGTGGATGGTTTAACAATAACAACCCTTCCAGCTGGATTGCTGTAATTTGCACAGTGTCTGTCAAAACTAGCAGAGACAAACACACTTTCTTTTTCCTGCTGGGATGCTGCTGCTATTATTTTAGAGCCAAGGCAAACAATGGCCTTTACAAAGCTAGAAGTGACAAAACCACTCAATTTTCAAAATATTGCACTGTAGCTATTAATGCAGCTTTTCTCCTTTCCCAAAACACACCAGGGAATTCTCATGAATAGCCTGTAACCTCCAGTTTCCCACTTTGAAGTTACGCTAAAGACCCATTTTTTGGCCATAGTTCTACTTATCATTTAGAAAAAAAGTTACTCATGATTTTGGGTCACCCAGATAAAATTTAAAATTGCCATCTATGCTTAAGTATTGTAAATACAGTGACATTTACAAACTAGTCATTCATTTGTTTATCAATACTATAGCTTTACTATAGGTAAGTTTGTGATTTCTAATTAAGCTATCAAAACCAGAAAACATCACTGTAGTCTCCAATTAAACTTACTCTTACAAACCCTCTATTTAAAAAAATAAACTCTTACTTTCACAAACACCCTCCCTATGATTTTATATGTAACATTTCTAAGATTTATAATAAATTCCACCATACCATCACTAAATTGCATTAAAATCCATAGCAAAATCATTTGTGACTTTTCCATCAGTCATAAAATACCACAAGTGCTCCTGACGCAATTTCACTTTCGGTATGAGTTTAAAGGGACTTTCTCAAAACTCATTTGAGTAAACAACGGCGGGGTTTACCCAGAAACGCTCTGAATTCAAAACTCAGCTTTTGTAAATAAAAATCTCATCCTCTAAGGCCAGTTTGCCTCACATATGAAATAAAACAAGCGGAGAAGTAAGATGCGTGAGACAAGACGCAGCAACTGGGTTCAAAAGGCAAATTATTGATGGAAGGAACAGGGGAATTGTCAGAACGGTTGGATAATAAAGCAGAACACACCAATATTCCCTGAAAAGGAGGCAGGCACAGCTCTGACACGATTCCAGGCGGACGATGAGGGGAAGCGCCGGAGCAGCGTCACGATCAAAGCCAGAGGGACGGCAGCTCCATCCCTGCGGGCCGGGGCTGCCCGGGCATCCTCACCCTCCCCCGGAGCACCCCCAGAGCCTCCCGGGCCGGGCCAGCACCGCCGCCGCCGGCCTCGGCACCGGCACGGCCCCGGGCACCCACCTGCGCCCCGCGGGCTCGGCACAGCCGCCGCCGGGGGAAGCTCGGGGGGCCGACGCAGCTGCTCCGTGAGCCGCTTCCCGGCAGGGAGGGAGGGAGGGAGGGAGGCGAGGGCCGCGGTCCCTGAGGGAGAGGCTGGGGAGCGGCTCCTACGGCAGCCCGGAAGGCCCAGCCAGAACGGAGTGACGCGAGCGAAGCCGCGCCCCGCCCGCCATGGCCGCGCCCTGCCCTCACTGTGAGGGGCGTGCCCGCTGCCCGGCCGGGCCTCAGGGCTCCCGGCCCTTCTGGGGTGAACGATGGCTGCGTGCCTTCCCGCCCAGCGAGAAAGAAAGCACTCGCAGAATCACTCAGGCTGGAAAAGAGCTCTGAGGTCATCGAGTCTGATGTGTGGCAGAGCACCGCCATGTCAAGCAGGCAACGGCTCTGGGTCCCGTCGTTCTGTAAATTTCTCCAGGGATGGTGACTTCAGCACCTCCCTGAGCTGCCTGTTCCAGTGTCTAATCTTCCTTTCCATGGGGAAATTTCCTCTAAATGTCCAAGCGAAGCCCCCCTGGCACAGTTTGAAGCCATGTCCTCCATCCTGTCCCTGAGGAGATTTACCCATCAATGTGTGTAAGTGCCTAAAGAGACGAGACAAGAGCTCGGACCAGGCTCTTTGTGGTGTAGAAGCCAAGCAACAAGACAAGAGGCAGTGGGCAGAAACTGATGCACAGGAAATTCCATCAGAACACGTGGGGAAAACATCTTCCCTGAGCATTGAGCACTGAACAGTTTGCTCAGAGAGGCTGTGGAGTCTCCCTCACTGGAGATATTCCAGAACCAGTGACACAACCTGGACACAACCCTGTGCCGTGAGCTCTAGGATGGCCCTGCTGGAGCGGGGAGATGGAACCAGAGGATCACTGTGACCCCTTCTGTGGTTCTGTGAGACATAACCCAGGAAACAGCAACTTACAAGTTCCAAGTGATGTCTAGATGTTAGAAAAATTACTTGTTGGTAGAATTGCCTTGTTAAGGTTTAGGGCTCAATATGTTTTAATGTTCTCAGACCTTGGGGAAGGTTAACAAAGCTCAGAAGGAAGGAGCTGCTGCTGATAGTGGACACCAAGAATGCAGAATTTACAGGCAAGGACATCTGGCAGAATTCCCAAGATAAGGAAGAAACAAATAAAACCAACTCAGTAACTGTGCTGAAATCAGCTCCAACGAGGTAAAAGGTAATTCTGCCAGGGACATGTCGTAAATACTGTCCCAAGAAACCCACAGACTCAAAAGATGAAAAAGTGCTTATTACCTAAAAAGCAAGAGAATCATTAACCAGTAGAAGATAGAATACTAATTAAGAACGATCTGACTTGTAGCAGATGAACAATAATGTCTTTGTTTGCTAAATTGTATAAATAGTTAAAAGTTTTGATAGTGAGCCTGCTTGATTTGTGGAAGACCACTAGCACCCAGGCTTGCACAACTCTGAAATAAATAATGTCTCTCTCAAGTGTGTAATCATTGTCTTGTTGCACACCAGGTAATGAATCCAGCTCTGTGACAGCAGCAGGAGCTTCTGGCTCCAGAGTATCTGACAGCTCATCCCTGGGACGAGGTGGGGGTCCCCAAGGCTGCCTGAGGGACTGTCCCTCCAGGAGAGGCTGGGTTGGGGCAGTGTTCTGCAGCCATCCCTCACCTGCCATCTCTGTGTGTGTGAAGCAGAAGTGTGCAGGTTGGGTTTTTTTCCTGTATTTTTTGAAGGCAGCCGTGTTGTGAGTGAGATTTAGCACAGGAGTTTGTATTTCCCCGTCAGTGGGAGTGAGCAGGGTCTTGGGGCTGTCAAAAGTTAACCTGGGTTCAGAGACTGGGCTAGAAGAATACATGAGGTGCTAAACACCATCTCAAGTTGAGGCAGTGCTCCAGGGTCACTTCTGGTCGAGAGAATGTCCTGGAATGGGAGAAGAGTGCAAAGCTTCAGGGATTTGGCTGTACAACATGGGCTGCTCAATGCTGTGTCTTGTATTTGAAGTTGTCAGGGGGCTGGGGCTTGTTCCTGGAATGTTTTTGGTGCTTGTAAAAGACATAAATTTCTCTTGTAATGGATAATGCCAGTTACAATAACTCATGTAGGCTAATTCTTGTGACCAGCAGCATGCTGTCCCAGCAGCAAAGGGATTTTGTTCTGTTTTACTCTATTTTATTTATGTGTGACTGAAATAATTGCTCAGCAGTGTGATTTATTCTAGAATGAATGGATCTGCAGGATTGTCCTTACATTTTCCTTAGGATGTCAGGCAAACTACCATGAGGGTCCTGTTTCCAGCTTTGGAAATGGGAACCTCAGAGGGATCATGGGCTTGTGAACAAGAATTTCAGGATTCCATGTTACCCCATGAGCATAAATCATTCAAGCTTGCCTGCTGATAAACTCAGAGTAAACCTGCTTTATGGCAGTCTTGAGTTCAGTGCTTGAAACTTGGCTACATCTGTGGTAACAATGATGAAAGCTCCTGCCCATGATGGCCAAACACAAAGAAGTTAACAGGAAAGATTTTACAGATCAGGTGCCCTTCAGAAGTGGGACTTTCTAATATTTGAGGCTTTAGGCTTTTTTCTTATTTTTCTGTTTCATTTTCACTACAGCTGCTTTAGGAAAAAAACCTGTAATTTTCTCATTAGACAATTGTGTGTAATATTCCAGTCTCTTGAAATGTTAGTATAGCAACTTTTCTCATAACTGAAACTACTCCAGTGACAAATGAAAACTTACTGAAAATGCTCTTTCATAATGTCCTTGGAAATTAAATTGAAAGATTCCCGAAAGGCAAAATGCCTTTTCTAAATTAGTTCCAGTCAGTACAAAGCACAGTAATATGCTGGAGAAGTCTGAGGAAAGGGCAAAGTGTTTGTATGAAGAGTTTACAAAGGAGTTAGTTACTTAGTCCATGCATAAACATGCACAGATTTTAAAACCAAGATTTTCAAGGTCCATGTTTAATTAAGATAACTAATTCAATCAAAGGACAATGAAGTTTTTGAACTATTTTTTTTCAGGAAATTTCTTGTTTCATGTGGACTAATCTTTATCTAGTATTTTCCCCCATTATACCTATTAGGTATATCAGTGCTTTATCTTTTTTTTTTTTTTCTTTTTTCTTAATCATTCTTTAAATACTTTAACTACTGTAAAGAAAAAAACCCAGTTACTATGATGTCCCATGGCTGCCCCTTATGAAATGGGGAGATGTTTTCCATCTCCAGTTTTTGTGAAGCCTGCATTTGAAAAAGAGACCTGTCTGAACACTTGCAGCCACAAGTGGGTGATATATAGATCCTGTTTGTGCCATTGAAAATCACCTACAAGAGAGAGTCTCCTCCCTCTGAAGATCTTGCAGAAGGGGAGACCTCATTAGTTTTCTAATGAAACACTGGGAGTAGATGGCAACTAAAAATATATTATGATAAAATTTATGTATCAGAAAGGAATTATATTTACTAAGTCTCATTACAAAAACAGAAATAAGCAAATGTTTTATTAATAGATTTGAAAAATACATCAGAAATTATCTTGACTATCTTGAAAGTTAATGATGAAATCATGTGTTAAAAATTATAAAGATATTAAAGATTATACAGTCAGAATCTTTTGTGGCTAATAAAAGTAGTAGACCCTCAGCAGCTTGATCTGTGTAACTAGAAAGAGTACTTTGCTATTTTAACTTTTAGCCAAGTTTTTGACTAAATTTTAGGTATAAATAAATGTCCTTATTGTGAGACATATAACCCAAGCCTCCTTGCAGCTTCAGAAATCCTGGGCCCTTTCCTGTTTGGGAAAGGATAAAAGTTCAGTTGGTTGCAGGCTGGCATGCATTTTGTATGAGAAATCTGCTGATGAGCCCAAAGTGCTGCAGTGGCTGATTTCAGAGGAGACTTTTGGCAGGAGCTTGAAATCTTGCAGCCGTTCTCTTCGCTGAGACTTTCCAACACACCTGAGCTTCCCAGTTGCCTGAGCTCAGACAGTTCGCTTGCTCCTGCTGATTCCTTGGCCTGAGCTGTGCCATTTCCCTGTGAAATCAGTCTCTGGTTGTCAAAACTCCATGGTGTGCAGCGGGAAAGATCCCAGGAATCTCCTTGTCCAGGGGCCTGCCTCAGGTGACGGGTTCCCAGGTGGACACGCCATAGCAAGTTGTCTTCTGAGTAGCCACCATTGATTGTCTCCACTGTGACCTTTCTGACAGGGGCGTCTCCTCTGTGTGACTTTGATCTTTTAACTTTCTTATTAATTAGAACAGGGTTGACTATTGATTCTGGCAGAGCAGATTCATGTCCACCTGCAGGAGAAATGCATTTGTGCACGTTACTAAGGTGGCAAAAATCAAGAGTATGGTTTCTGCAGCATAACCTCATCTGAAAAGCTTTAACATGAGATTTTGCTGTGCCATTTCTTTCAGTGGCTCAGAGTAGTGCAAGTTCTTTTGATGCCAAGTTAAGGAATAGAACTGCTTCATGCTTGCTTTTGCAGTTCTGAGGGCATTAGTGGTATCCTAGTTTTAGTCAAATAAAAATGGGAATTTATCAAGACAATATTGATCTAACTGGTACTCTGAGAATCATTAACAGCACAGATTGAGAATCGACTTTCAGTAATTAATTGCTTATAAGCAAAACTTCTTAAGGTGAGTAGGGACTTGCCCAGTGTATTGGCAAGTGCTGTAATTTGAAAGACAAAATGTTCTGTTTGATATTGTTAGAAGTTTGTATTCACAGCTTAATAATATTGTGACTATTTCCAGATGAAACAAGTTGTGAATATCTTCTTTTTCTTAATGAGGGATCATTAACATTATAGGCTTGTATTTTAATATTTTACTGCAATTTTACTATTCCAGTCAGTATAAATTGTGTAAATAGCTTCTCACACTAGTGTTGCCTGGATGATAACTTAGAGGAATCTGCTTCCTCTGTGAAAGGGATAGACTAGCTGCAACAGTTGGAGAGATTCTGGTCTCCTTTTTTTAACTCTTCTACCCCTATGGCTTAATTCCTAAAGCACTATGAAAGTTACTGTTAAAAATGTTTAAGATATTAGGGACAGAAATGCTAATGCTACTTTAATTACATGTAGCAGTCATCAAACTGTTGGACTTAACTGGTTTTTTGCATCTTGAAAATGAAGAGAAACTGATCTATTACACTAATGAAAATCCATTGACACTAATGAAATACACTTCAGTTGGCGTAAATATAGTTTAAAGTAGGGGTTATGAAGGATGCTGGCCTTATTTACAAGATTGACTTATGGTGTCTTTCTGTTGCATAAGTTCTGAAACACATTAAAAGGAGAAAAGTAGACATAGAAGAGTGCTGATTATATTTTGAGTGTCTCTGAACTGTTTTAAAAGGTATGTAACCCCACATTTGAAATGAAGCTAGTTTGAGTAGGATGCTGCCTGCACAAAATCCCAACACAACCTCTGCTTTTATAGCTGCCTTTTATGTCCTCTTCACAAATAAGTATTAGGACATCTCAGACCCAACTGATTTACTGGCAGTAAATGAACCTGTGCAACAGGGATTTTGCTAACCCAGGGTTTTCACTGCTGCCTTTGGCTCCCACTGCCAAAACAACAACCCCAGAATAATACCACAGAACTTTTCTGCTCCTTGGCCATGAAGGGTTGATCTGATAAAAGCTGTTTTGCAGCATGGCTGGGAGGGAGAGCCATGTCAGGCCACAGGGGCTCACGTGCCATGTTCCCAGGAGAAAGGAGCCTGGGGCACGTGCAGAGCTCTGAGATCCAGGTGTGTTTGTGCATCCCTCTGTACACTCAGGTGTGTTAGCAGAATTTCTTAGGGTGACACCACTCAGAGAGATAAGAGCACACAGCTCTCTACCATGCAACAGTGAGAATCAAAGTTATGACTGGACCTCATCCAAGAAATAAAACTGAGCTTGGCTGGCTACAAAAAGGCCCTTTTGTAAATCTAAGCCCTGTGTGTTCTGCAGAACAGCACAGTGTAGCACTAAGCTGTGAAAACCAGGGCTTGTTCTTTGTATATGAGAGAAAAAATAAGAGATAATGCAACTGAGAGAATGAGGTGAAGCACTTTTGCATGTTCTTGTGTTATTTACCATGCACTTGACTGGACTGTCATTGACAGGCAACATCAGAACATCTAGAACTTTATGAACTGGTCATCTGAATAATTATGATCTGTCTTGAGCTGGTCAGAAAGTTCAGAGTGACAAATCCAGTCCAACTTTAATAGTGTGCACTGGTTTTGAGTTCAAGGTTGATTTGGTTCCTTGCTTGGCTACAGGTACAGCACACAAAATTGAGCAATGACCTTGGACAGAAATGTGATAGTCCTGAACCACTGGGTGTTGAATTAGCACACCCCCAGCACTGTCCAAACTTCCCAAGAAAGCTATAATTATACAGATCTTTCTTTCTGTTTTTCTGTCTTTTTTAATTTTATTTTTTTTTAATTGTGTATTATAGCCTTGTTTCAGAGTTGTTTGCCATCTGGCCATATGCTGTCAACATTAATAGATACTTTTAAGGTTCCAGAGTGGCAAAAGTTAATCTTATCTCAAGTTAGCTTGGGAAATACTTGGAAGAGATTTCTGCAGTCAGAGCTCCAGTATTTATTCTGTTGTGACTGCATGTGCTGAATACTCCCATTTAATTCCTAAAGTAAATACTGTTTTTTGGCTTCTTAGCCAACACACAATGAATACACTGCTGTATTATCCCCTAACTGGTGCCTTTCAAATCTTGTCGTGGTCTTTGTCCTCAGATAATCAGGAGTGGGCAGAAACATGAATGTGGCTCTGTGTATTGGGGGAGAAACAGAACAAAGTTGTTTTCAGGTGACTTCTTGGTTACTAACCCCTCTGTTAAAAAAATAGAGAAGTTAGAGGATGTTAAGTTCTGTTTAAAGATCCACAATTTCATGACTCCTGCAGATAGGAAGTGACATACAAAGCTAAAAGTTCTCTGGAAAACTTGGAATTATCGTTCCGACTGTGGTGCAACAAACCTACAGTGCTCAAAATCCCTGTGGTTACACGGAAGGACAGCTGCTCTGCCAGGCAGGAGCCAAGCAGGGTTTTCCTGGTGACAACAAAGACCTTTGGCAGGGACTTTTAAGACCACGAGGGTCTGAAGATGCTCCTCTCCTTCCATGAAGGTTTGTGTGTCTGGCCTTTGAGGTTTGTCTGTGTGTGGAGTTTTTGGTGGTGCTGTTGCTGACACCCCTTTTCCAGCACAGCCATAATTTTACCCTCTAGGAGGGAAACAATTTGCTGTCAGAACAAATCACTGATACATACATGGGCTGTCTTTTGGAACCACCTGCAATTTTGGGATAGGGTAGGGCAGTCCTGATATGGCAATGTTCATTTCTGGTCCACATATTTCTGAAATCTGATGCATTTAACAGGTGCTGAGCCATGTAATAGGTTTCCTCAGCTTCCACAGGAATGTATAAGATAAAGTTTTAGGAACTTGAGAACTCAGCAATACAAAAAATGCCCAAATTCTGACTGCTTCTAACAGTGATGTGAATTCTTTCCTCACAAGTTTTTTAAAGATAGAAATTCAGTGCAGCAGGCTATGTGGTTTTGTGAATGTTTTGGGGTGAATGTGCATGCGTATAAAAATATTTATATGTGGATTTTTAGCCCCACTACATTTTAAACTCCTCAGAAACTGTGCAGTTCTACTTTCCTTATGTATTTTAATCTTTAAATGGCCTTGCAAAAATATGCTCTGATTACATTCATTATATCTGAAACTTCATTTGAATTAATCAGAATGAAAACTTCTGCTCCCTTTCTTTAACTAACACTTTTTTTTTGCCATAACTGATTAGATGGGTTGTTTTGTCTTCAAGTTAGGTACTTTTTGATACCTGATGAAATAAGCTTGTATTTATAATTTTTTCTTCTTCACAGAGATTTTAATTCTTTTAACATGAGAATTTAAAAACATTTGACTGGAAGAATACTGAAGAAGCAAATCTGTTGTATACTTCATAATTACATGTTTTTTTTCTGGGTGTTTTGATCATAAAGCCTGACACAGCCAAATGCTAGAACTGCTGAAGAATGTAGAGGAAAATGTAAAGAATGAAATAACCTAAGTTCTACACTTGTTGAGCTAAATACTAATATGAGAGGTGAATGAAGCATGTGTTATATATTAAAATAAAATTCAGAAGACAACTTCATTAGTTGTCTTAGTATTCTCAATAGCACTTTAACTTGGAAAGCTAATGTATCAGTGTAGTATTGTCAGCAATAGTCTAAGAACTTGAAAATAATTGGAAGTTTCTTATATAAAACCTGTTTGATATGGCAGGTAGATGAGTGATACCTATTCTTACTTGTTTTTCTGTTTATGCACTTTCCAAGCAATATACACTGCAAATACTTTAAAATCAGGACCTTTAGTTGAAAGCTTGTATCTTAGTTACCCACTATGACTTTTAATTAAAGTTATTTTTTAACAAAACCCCAACTTGTGCTTGTTACTTGATATTTTCTATTTCTTCCTGTAGTCTTTCTTTACACAGATAGAAAAGAGAAAAAGAGAAAGATGACCCAGAATTGCTGGCTCTGATGGAAGCATTCAAGAATAATAAGCAGAAATATTACAGAATACATTACACAAATACACTTATCATAGACATGAACATGGTTACTGTAAGGGTTACTATTTATATTTAGAACTTTATTTTACAGATATAAAACCTGTAAAACCTTACCTCAAATACGTTCATCCATTTCAAATACATAATAATAATTCACTGACATGAAGCTTATTGATATAAATATAAAACAACCTTTCAGCAAAACGAATAAAACTCCAAGATAACAGAAAAGGAATTTACTTCCACCTATCTTGAAGCTGAACACAAAAAGAACCAACTAGGTGTTATTAAAGATTTAAAGAAATAATCTTTACAATACACATGCAATTTTTTTCTACAAATAGAAGCGTACCTGTTTTATATACAATAATGTGTGGCTGCAGTTTTTGCTTCTGTTTTATATGGTCATACTGCTCCTCAAGTACGCTCACATCCATCTTGGTGAGCTTCTTATCACCATCTGAAACCTGTGGCTCTGAGCTATGAGTCACTGAAAAAATACCAGTCACGTATTTGTAAGCCTTCACCATCTGTTGCAACAAGGAAGAAAAAGTCAAGCAGAAGCAGGACATTTCCTTCATTGTGCTGGCAAAAAAAAACCCCAACAAATCAAGTACAAAGCATCTGAAATCTTCCTAACTGAAGGAGTAACTTTCTGCCCAGCACGGTGATCTGTGTCAGGAGTTGCCTGCTCTGCTCTGAAGCTGTGGATGTCACTCAGGTTCTTTTCCTGCCGAGTGCCCGGAGCTCCTGCACACAAGAGTTCACGATCAGGACTGCATAGCTGGATTTAATGTTTACTCAAGGTTGTGAGCATGTGAACCTTTGCCAAAAAAAACACTGAAGTACCAACCCTCGTTGAACACAGCCGAGTGCAAAAAGGCTGGGTAATACTGGTTTATGTAGCAATGTAATTCTTAAAGGCATGCTGTTGTGGAGGCATCCCCAGGCCAGGAAATATTTTTCTTTTTTCCTGTGTATTTTGTATCTTTTCTCTCCCATTCTCCCTTCCTTAACTTTCAGTTACATTCTTGCTGGTGCTTCTCGGGGCAGTAGGGTGGGAGGGGATGATTAATTAAGCTTTCATACTTTTGTGCTTATTGTTTTCTTTCAAATATGTTAAAAGTATTCAGGCCTGGGTGCAGAGTCAAAAAAATTTGGGCTAACAACTCTTGGAATTGGGAGGCTGGAGACAGGAACGCCTTACGCTGACTCATTCAGGACTTCTGGTGTTCAATAAAATGAAATAAACTGCAGAAATAATCTTGTTAACCAGAGCAAACTCTTAAAATGCATGGTAAGGTAAATTTTAAAACTTGATGAACTTTTAAAAGTATTATCTCATAAAGAGGCAAAAAAATTGAAAAACATGTGGCTTTTGATATCAGGTAAAGTATAAAGCTTTACCTGGGCTGTGTACTGCAAGTTTTTATCTCTGAAATAGATCCATCAAGGGCCCAAGACAGTAGTATGTGAAAAAAAAAAAAGCAGTTAAACTGTAGTGTTAATACAATTGTGCATGTGCTTGTTTTCATGCAGTGGCACATTTTTGGTAAGACTTTAAAAGGACTATCTCAAAACTAATTTGAGTGTACAGTCAGGGGTATTTCCTAAGAGCAACTTTGCATGAAAAACTGGGGTTTGGTAGTAAAATATTGTCCTCTACAGACAATTTGCCTTTTGTTTGGCATAAACCAAGCAGAGAAATAAGGCTTGAAAGCCAAACTCTTGATGGGCGGGGCAGAGAATTGTCAGAATGGTTGGCTAATAAATGCAGGCTAATAAAGCAGCATTAATTTTTCCTAGAGACAAAGAGGAAAGGCACTGGGAACAACTCTGACAAATCCCTCGTGGCTGGAGCAGCAGAGGCACCAAAGCCGTGTCCTGTTCATCCCCCTGAGCCGGGCTCGCCCCGAAGCAGCTCCAGGCACCCACCTGCATCCCACGGCATCGGCACAGCCTCCGGGGGATGCTCGGGGATCCAGCCGGCTACTCCCTGAGCTCCTTCCCGGGAGCAGGGCGAGAGCCGCTGGCCTTGAGGGGAAGGGTCCGGGGATGGGGACACGGGCACGGCAGCAGCGGGATCCGATGGAATCAGGGATGGGGACACGGGCATGGTAGCAGCGGGATCTGATGGAATCAGGGATGGGGACACGGGCACGGCAGCAGCGGGATCCGATGGAGCCGGGGATTCGGGGATGGGGACACGGGAGCAGGGCGGGCGCTTGTCACAATGGACAGTGGGATGTGTGACCCCAGGAAGTAGCAATGGGTTCCATGATTGTTTGTTCCGGTTTTGTGGGCTGCAAGTCCTGTGATACGCTCAGAACTCTGAATCTCCTGTGCTGGAAGTGTAGGCTCAGATGGGTTCATGTGAACATCTCCAGATGTAATATCCTCCAACAAGCACAGCAGAAGTCACAGCATCACAGAATATCCTGANAGCAGCGGGATCTGATGGAGCCGGGGATTCGGGGATGGGGACACGGGAGCAGGGCGGGCGCTTGTCACAATGGACAGTGGGATGTGTGACCCCAGGAAGTAGCAATGGGTTCCATGATTGTTTGTTCCGGTTTTGTGGGCTGCAAGTCCTGTGATACGCTCAGAACTCTGAATCTCCTGTGCTGGAAGTGTAGGCTCAGATGGGTTCATGTGAACATCTCCAGATGTAATATCCTCCAACAAGCACAGCAGAAGTCACAGCATCACAGAATATCCTGAGCTGTGAGGCACCCACAGGGATAATCAAGTCTGAAGTGAATGGTCCATACAGGGATCAAACCCACAACCTCGTGTTATAGGCCATGCTCTAACCCACTGAGTTAAAGTCAGTGGAATTGTAGGGAAGATTAATGGTTTGGAGTTGCCCCGAGTGAAAGAAACTGGTAGTTTCTCTTAGAAATGGATAACACTCCTATTGCTTTGACAATCGGCTTTTATTTATCCATTAGTCTCTTTTCAAGATACCTTGTGAGAGGATGTTTTATTTTTCTGGCTGAGAAGAGTTTGTGTCTAGAAGAACATAAACCATTGTTAGACTGGTAATAATCACTTGCACAGGTTTGTGGTGCTGTTGTGGGACAAGAGAAGTTCGTAGAATCATGGAATATTAAGGTTTGAAGGGGACCTTAAAGACCATCTTGTCCAAATTCCCCCTGCCATGGGCTGAGACACTTCCCACTAGAGCAGCTTGCTCAAGGAATTGTCCATCCTGGCCTTTAACACTGCCAGAGTTGGGGAATCCTCAGCCTCCCTGAGCAACCTGTTCCAATATCTCATTACCCTCACAGTAAAGAATTTCTTCCTAATATCCAGCCTAAACATCCCCTCTATCAATTTGTACACATTTCTCCTTGTCCTGTCACACAAATCCTGATGAAGAGTCCTTCTCCAGCTTCCCTGTAGGCTCCCTTCAGGTACTGGAAGGCTTCAATGAGGTGTCCACACAACATTCTCTTCTCCAGGCAAGAATTTAAATCTTCTCTATAAAAATCAGTTGTGCTACTACAGTTACATCTGTATCATCCAAATGGTTACATTTGTGCACATATGGTAAGAACAGAAAGATGTGTTACACTCTGGTAAGGGAGGTGTGTTGTTAGATGGTATCAGGTAACCGAATAATAAATTCCAAGTTTTGTTTCCTAACAAGATACTGGGGGTACTCGGAAAGCAACAATATGTTATTATAAAATTTGTATATAAGAAAAAGAAGCCATTTACTAAAGCACATTAAACAACAACATAAATGAGCAGAGGTTGTATTCACTGATTTTAAAAGTTATAAAGATATTAAAGATTATGTAGTCACGATCTTATGTAGCTTATAAAAGTAGTAAACCCTCAGCAGCTTGATCTGTGTAACTAGGAAGACTACTTTGCTATTTTAAGTTTTAGTCAAGTTTTTGACTAAGTTTTAGGTATTACTGAATATCTTAATTGTAAGATATATAACCCAAGCCTCCTTGCAGCTTCAGAAATCCTGGGCCCTTTCCTGTTTGGGAAAAGGTAGAATTTCAGTTGGTTGAATTTTGTATGAGAAATCTGCTGATGAGCCCAAAGTGCTGCAGTGGCTGATTTCAGAGGAGACTTTTGGCAGGAGCTTGAAATCTTGCAGCCGTTCTCTTCGCTGAGACTTTCCAACACACCTGAGCTTCCCAGCTGCCTGAGCTCAAACAGTTCACTCGTTCCTTCATATTCCTTGGGTTGCATCATAAATGATTGACTGAATCAGGTTAAAATCCTGCAGATCTTGGGAATGCCCTTGGAAGTTCTGTGTCTGCAGGTGGCAAGACTCCAGATGTGCAGTGCACAGAGTTCTGGGAAGGCTCAGCAGGCTCACATGTGTAAGTCTGCTGTAGCTGACTTGTTAATAATTACTCCTGCCTTCCCAATATGCTTGTGTCTTACAGTTGTGTTACCTACCTCAGCTGCAGTCTTTTCCTGCCTTATCCAGGGAGAGAACAGTGAACACAATTCTCTGTTAGACACTGTGGATACTCTTGAAGTTGCCTTCTCTCTACCTCAGTAAAAGCAGTGTCATGTCAGAATTGTTCTGATGATCATGGCTTTGTTAGATCTGCTTTGGTACTCAGCTTTCAGCAGTGACAAACACCTCTAGCAAAGTGCTCTCTAGCAAGCAGTGCCTCAATTGCCTTGTTTTTCCAGTGTTCTGAGTTGCTGTCACATGGAGTCTGCCTCTGGACCTTCAGGCAGTTGGCTTATACATTGGGACAGGAGATTTAATTAACCTCATTACAGTTTGAGCTGGCATTCAATACAAACATTATTAATGGTCATAAAAGTTACCCAACCTTTTTAAAATTCCAGTCACACTGTTTGACTCTCTGACCTCCTGTGAGAGCGACTTGTGCAGCCTGCCTGTGCGTGGCAGGAGGAATTACTGGGACAGCATCCTTAAACCTGAAACACAGGCTCTGTCTTCAGAGATGTGAGCTTCACTTCTCATTAGAAGAGCAGTTAACGTGTAATGAGCTTGTATCTGATCAGAAATTATTATTAATTCTTTGTGCTGTGCCCTTCCCTGGGGATCACGGAAAAGCCATCACACGTAGTCACGTGAAGGGTTTCTAAAACTTCCCCTCCCAGGAAGTTGCTCAGGTGAGAACAGAGCCACAAACCAGGTAAAGGAAGTAAGATGGATGGTGAAACGAGGGAAATGGGTCCAGGTGGTACAGCTGTACCTGGAACTGCAAACAGGATTAGCTCAGCCAATCTCAAACACATGGCAGTTTGTTTGCTTTTCACAAGGGGAAACTTGTGAACAGAGTCTTCATAGAATTGTTAAGGCTGGAAAAAACCTTTAAGGTCAGCAAGTCAACCCAGCACCACAGTGTTCTCCATTAAACCACTCTCTCAGGTGCCATTCCTCAAGTGCTTTGTGAATACTTCTGGGGATGGTGACTCCACTGCTTCCCTGGACAGCCTGTTTCAATGCTTTATAACCCTTCCTATGAAAAAAAAAATTCTAAAATCCAGTCTGAACCTCTCCTGGTGCAGTGTGGGCCATTTCCTCTCATCCTGCCACTTGTTACCCAGGAGAAGAGACCAACCCCACCTCACTACAACCTCCTGTCAGGGAGCTGTAGAGAGTGAGAAGGTCCCCTCTGTGCATCTTTTTCTCCAGTCTGAGCCCCCACATCTCTGTCAGCTGCTCCTCATCAGGCTTGTGCTTCAGGCCCATTCCCAGCTCCTCTCTGGACACACTCCAGCAATGTCTTTCCTGTTGGGACAGGCCCCAAACTGCACACAGGAATTGAGATGTGATTGAGTCAGTCTCTGGAGGTGTGTATGGGTCTGTGTGTATGTGTGATTGTGCAGGTACACTTTGCCATCGAGGCATGTCTCTGTGTCTATATATACACACACATATCTGTGTGAGGGTTTTTTGTGAATAACTTGCAACCAGGATATGATGAATAAAATGAATTGCAGCTCCAATCTGCATGACATCAGAAAGTGCATGAGGTTAATTGTGACTTTGATGTGTAGCTAATCCTTATCATGCCACTGGGATAAACTTGAAAACACATTTCCCACAGGCTCTATTCTTACATCATAGTGGAACAACTTCCTTTTAGGTATTGCCTGTTTAGATATTACTAATAAATGAAATACATGTCATACATGCACACCGTGTGATTTCTTTTTAAATCAGTCAATCAAATCTTTAAATTGAGTTTCCTGGAGCTCCAGAGCCCTGTGCACTTTCCCAGTACGCAGCAGGTGGCACTATTGGAGAGGCATGGCTGTGTTTGAGACTGAAACGTCAGGGATCTCCTTTTGGGTCGCTCTAGGCTGCTGGGGAGCATCAGCAGCAAAGCCATTTTCTAGCACTGGCACACGTATCTCTGAACAGCGCTGTAGGTTCTGGAAATTTATTGCCATGATTAGGTTTGTGTCAAAACTGGTTCTTTTTTAATTGAACAAATTCCTGATCAAAACATCATCTGAGTGGTTTTCACTTGATTATCCACTGAAGTCTGAAGTGCCCTATTTCCCTTAAGTCTTTCTGCCATTACAAAGGAACCAATTCTTCATTTCCTTGAGGCAAAAAAAAAAAAAGAGAATACTTCATAGTCCAAAAGCTGTGGCTTTTAGAACCTGAAGTAGATGTTTACTGCCCTTGACCTTGGTTGCAAAATCTCATTTAAAAAGAGGCAACTAATTTTATCTCATACTAATTAATTTGTGTGCAGTAAATTAGTTTTTTATTAAAAATTGTTTGGAGGACCTTTTAGGAATAATTGTTGATTTAAAGATAATTAAAAATGCTCATAATGGTTAACTGACTGAATGCACTTCCTGTAACACTGGGTTTTATTGCACACCTGAGACTGGAGGTATATTATTCATGATATTCGTGTGCTGAATTATAGACATGTTCAGCACTGTCCATGGAGGTTAAAAAGACAGAATACAAATGTCTGTCTGTAGATTTTAACTGGCACTGAGAAGGAAAATCAAAGTTACTGTGATAATCCCCTTTCTCTAGCTTCCTATAGTGCTTTTTAAATTTTTATTTAAGTGCAGTCTTGAAGTGTAAGAAAGTGACTATTTTATTGTTAGAAAATGTAGTAACACAAAGAAAGCTAGCAACAAAGTGGCTGCTATTATTTGGATTCTAGACAGTATTAGTAGAATCAATAGTAATTGTTTACTTTTTAATGAGATTTTTGATAAGGGCACACACATTTCTATTGTTTGAAAGCACAACCTTAAAGCATGCCCCAGTTATGGCGTGTTGTGAGTAGAGCACAGGACTTTCTGATGGTGCAAGATTATTTCTGGTGCTCTCTGCATGTCCCTGCTAATGGGGTGAAGGATCCTATGATGGAAGTTTTCAAAATGATCTTGAGATGTTTCCTCTGATCTGACCTTTCCTGTGCTTTCAGATCTAAAGGATTCAAGTGTGTCAAAGGAAGGGACCAGCTGTCCTTCAGGTCCCTCTGAAGGTTTGGTGAGCTTGGGGTGCATGTAGTCCATCTTCACATTTCCTTGATAGGATTCTGAATACCCATTTTTTTCCTTGTGTCTTTAGGTAGATGTAATTAGGTTGTGTGTGTAGGTAGGCATTTACCAAACACCTCTGATAATGCACTCTGCCTGGGTGTCTCTAAAGGCTTAAATCAAGCACACCAGGTTACTTGATGTGGTTGATTTAAGCACCAAATAACTTGTGCTTTAAATGTTTTTGCCAAGAAAGGTTGGACCTGCAGATCCTTGAAGTCCCTTCCAACCTGGTATCCTGTGATTCTATGATTCAGTACTCCCTTATCTGGCTTTGCAGGTGGCAGGAGCTTGGTGTTATCCAGTCTCCTTTGCAGAACTATTTTTTGATGTTTTTTGTTTCTTTCTGTGGATGGTAAATGTGGTCAAACAGAAGTAACTGTACTTCTGCATGTCAAATTCTGTTGTGCTGCTTGTGAGGAATTAAATGCAACAAATGTTCTGTATGTGTTTTTTGTGCCTGACATAAGCAGCATTTAAAAACCTCTATTCTTCTATCTTGGCATGCTGAGGATTAAATCATATTCCTGTAGAATGTTAGTTGCTACAAAAAGTAAACTAAAATGCTAAAATTTGCTTTGTAGGAAGGCTGCTCCCTCTGTTGGTTGTCTCATTGATAGGACTGGAATCTCTCCAGGACAAACAACCAGCCTCCAAAATTGAGGGTCAGGAATTGTTCATTTTACAGCTCTGCTATCCTTGCCCACCTAGAACTTCAGAAATTCCCTTTTCGAAGTGACAATGAGCAGAGGCAAGTCTAAGAAGAAACGGAACATATTTATCAGTTAGAGATTTTAAACAAATGAACTTTTGACATCTTCCCTCACAGCTCCCTTGGCTTCCTTCTCTTCTATACCAACTACTTTTCTGACTGTTTCCTATCCATGGAGTTATGAAGTGAAGTCCCTTGGGAGGTGACCTCAGCCTTTTTTTGTTCTCTCCAGGTTATTTGTTCTCCCAGGAGACATAATTGGCATATAGGAATTCTGTGGGAATTTCAAGCAGAGTCTAAAACAAATTGTATAAACTGTATAAGTTTTCTTCGTTTATTTTTCCATCTAAAAACTACAGGATTTTGACCCACTCTTGATTGCAAGAAGATTTTTGGTCTGTGCAGGATGGTGCTAAAAAGAGCAAGGTTTGTCCCTTATTAGTTTCCAATTAATGAGCAGGAATGAGTTTATCTTTGATTGCTTTTTAATCAATAAGATGTATTTGTCTGTAAGTGAAGTTTGATAAGAATCAAGCACAGCATGGAGGAACTAGTTAATCTGTTGTTAATGAAAAATTTTATCTGGTTGACAACATCTTGCTTCTGAGATATTTACTTTTGAGCACTAGAACACAAACCACTTTGGTATTCATTTTCAAGAGGCTCTGCTGGGTGCATAAGTTAATTTTAGCAAGCCTTACAAATGGCTCTAGTTAGGATAGTCCTCCAAAGAGGATGGTTAAGTACTGTTACTATTGTGAGAATGAACATGGGCTTGAAGTCTGTGCAGAGGAGGAAAGCATCCTAAAAATAATTTGTTATTCAGAAGCATCCTTTACTTTCCTTCCATGCAGTAATCTCATGAGGACTTTGTAATGCACTTCATAATCACTGGTAGCCTAATTGAGTCAAGGAAATTACATCTGTAAAACTAGAGTTTATATAACCAGATACAATTCCACAGCACCTAATTTAGTACCCACTGAAGTCAAAACATCTCCTGCGGAATTCAATAGCAGTGAAATTGGAGGATTTTGTGTACATGATCAAATAAAAGCCACAAATTGACCAATACCCATGAAACTGATGGTAGAGTTGAGATTGTGTAGTTGAGCCATCATTTAAGTTCTTTTCTTGTACCCATTATTTGTGTGCTTGTGTGTATATGGTGTATTTGTGTGTGTGTTTTATATGGAATCTGCACCAATTCCTCATGAATTCTCTGTAAAGGGCCTTAACTGGTTAATGCAGTACCACACCTGGCATATTGAATATGCACATGCCAAAAAATTAAATCAGCCAGTAAGTTCGTGGAGTAATTACTATACTTAAATATTCTGCATTTTTAGTCTCTGTGCAACAGCTGTGCTCTGGGCTTCCTCTTGTGGAACTCATTCACAGGGATTTTGCTGGATCTTTGTGCTTGCATTCACAGAATCACAGAGTGGGTCGGGTTAGAAGGGACCACAGGGGTTCATCTGAGCCAACATCCCTGGTCCAGGGTTGTCCTAGAATTGTTGTTCTAGGGCACATTGCACAGAATTGTGTTCAGATGGTCCTGGAATGTCTCCAGTGAGGCAGACTCCACAACTCCACAACCACTCTGGGCAGCCTGCACAACAACAAAATTCTTCCTCACATACAGGTGTTCACAGTACAGTCAGTAAAGAACCAGCCACATCCATCCGTTGCTTTTAAACATCAAGTTCTTATTCTTGCAGAGTGAATAATGAGACTTCCGCTGCATTTGGAGGTATGGACAAATGTAATAGTTGCCACAAAATCATGTGCAAAATTAACTTCAACAGATAAGCACACATTTAGGGAAAGAAAAACACTTTTGGTATTATAAAGCCATCTCAATAAAAAGAACAGAAACTTCATCTTTCAATTTATGGTACTGTGGTATTTTATATTCTCAGTACTTGATTAACCATTGCTGGAGATTTTGTGATAAGAGCACTTGCAATGCTGAGTAGAAAGGGAACGACCTCAAGAACATTGCCATTGTTCAGAAATTGTTCTAGCAGGTGGGTCTGGTGCTCAGGCTGAGATTATTCCTTTTTTTAACGTGATGTGTTAATATGTTATTGCTGTGTTACTTGGAGCTTGACATTGTAAACATCTCCCACCTCATTAGCAGCAGTGCACCTGACCCAGGTTACTTGGCTAAAAGGTCGGCTTGCATCTGACCCAGCTTACTATATTTAATATTTCTGAGGCTAATTAAAGAGCCACAAGATTTCTTATAGGGAAAAGGATAATTGTACCAGCAGACTTGACAATGCTTGTACTAACACAAGCTGCTGTGGTTTTTTGCATGTTTGTAATTTAAGTCTCTATTTGCAGTGACTCTTACCTGTCCCATTGCTTCTGCTGGGCCCACCTATGCTGATCCACCAATGTGGAATACCTGCCTGGGGCTAAGAAACTCCTGGCTGCCCTGCCACTTAAAATAACTAGTTAGGTGCCCAAAATCTACTTCTGGAAGCAGGACGATTGTTAGCTTTGTAGTTGTCCAAGGGCTTCCTGTGAAGGTGTGAGTCCTTCCACATCCCATTAAATTATGTAGCTGGTATAAATCAGGTTAGCTGGACTGCTGTCAATACAGCCATCCTAATTTATAGCAAAGGTCTGGTCTATCTGCTCTCTAGCTTGGCATGTCTCAGATGATGTGATCATAATGAAGCCTGGAATTTAGGCTATGGCTGTTTTCGAAGGAGCTCCCCTGTGCAAAGCTGAAGAGTGCAGTTAAATCTAAGTTCATATCAGGGTGCAGCTGAGATCAGAGGCAGGTTTTGATACTGGAAGTTAGCATAAAAAGTGAAAAGTCTCAGTATGCAGGAATGTGGAATACAGTTAATTTATGTTTTGAAATGAATTGATATAAATGTGCAGTTGCAGTTAACTTGACAGTGGGCTAAGAAAAAATAGGTTTAATTGGCATCCTAGTTGTAACTTATCTAAACAGCCAGGGGCCTAGGAAAGCATTAAAGTATTGCTTCTCCATCAGGTTAGAAACTAGTTAACAGGAAAAGGGGAATAAACTTGCTTTTCCCTTTACCCTGCTCCACGTGTCTTGAGTGATTAATCTGTGCTTTGCCTCAAGCTGTTAATCTGCAGTGGTGACATTTCAATTATAAACGGCATTTTGTCCGTCCCCTCTGGAAATTCTGGATTTGTCAGTGCTAAGACATTGCCAGTACATAAATGCAGCTTCACTGATAAATGCACAGCTAAACCTTCTTTGCTTTCAGGAAACATTTTTGGAAGCTATGGCAGTATTTGTAAGCATGAATTTGAGTACAGAAAGAACAACAGCAATGCACTTTTTCTATAAATGCCTCAATAAAATTGAGACAATGGTGCCCTGATGAAAAGATGGGAGTGACTGGGTAAGGCATTGATTCTCCAAACTTCTTTTCTTTAAGAAACATGAACAGTGAAAGTAGCAACAATAACATTCCCACTTTGTTCTTCAGTGGATTCTCCTCCTGGCTTGTCTTGGCCTCTTGTTCCTAATCAAGGAGATTGATAATACAAAGGAGGTTATTCCAGCCCCAACTTTTCTGTGCTGTTTGAGTCAAGAGATTTCTTGTGTTTTGAGAGTATTCTGACCTGATTGCTGAAAAAGATAACTGGTTCTTACATCCTCAGAAGATTGCTTTTTTATTTATAAACTCTGGTTCTTTTTCTACTAGCCAATACCTCCTTTAAAAAATTAATATCTACTAATTTCTCTGTTTTAGAAGTCATTCACTGTTCTTACATTCAGACTTCAGACTTCAGCTTCTTTTCATTTTTTCAAATCTTTTGAAAATTGCAGCACTTCAAGCCTCAGCCTTTGGATCTGTTGTTTACAGGGACTATGCAGCCAATGAAAGGGTTGAGCAAACCTCTCCTCTCTGGCTCGCCAGCCTGCATTAATAAAGAACCCAGCCTCTGTGTGTTATTTGATACTTTGTTTTCTGGTATAAATTGCACTGAGGAAACAGTCCTTGGTAACATTTCAAAAACATTATTTCCTTCACAGCCTCTGGTTAAGTGAGACCTTTGTTCAGGACACATTCATCCAGCATGAACTCTTCAGGGGCAGGCAAATTCCACCACTGCCTGGTGGCCACTGTTCTAAAGGTTGTTGTTCTTCACAACAATAACTAGAAATATTGAGAGTATAAATCTATGGGTGTTAGAGCTTTGAGAAATCACTGGATATATTTTTAAATGCTCAATCTACGACAAAATTTAATAATATTTTATAATTAGATTCACAGAATGTTCTGAGTTGGAAGAGATCCACATGGATCATCAAGTTCAACTTCTTAAATGAATGTCCCACACAGGGTTCAAAGCCACTACCTTGGCATTATTAGCACCATGCTCTGACCAAATGAGCTATCTCAAATTAAGTGTTTATACTGTAAAAATAGTTTACATGGGCATGCAAAACCTATTTGACTTCATTAAGGCTCTGCTGAGATACTGTCTTGATTGCAGAATGGAAGTGTATTTTAGATGAGTCTTCTCTTGATTAAGGAATACCACATTGTTTGTCACAGGCTATGGCAGATAATGCAAAACCCTAAAATCTCCCCAACCCTCCCAAGTGAAAAAAGGCAAGCTAAAAAACAATACTTCAGCCAAAGTAACAATACTGTGTTTTTAATGGAATGCTGTGTGTGTTTGTGTGATTAGAATGTGATACCACAACAGGGTTGTGAGATTTTAATTGCAGTAACGGGATATTAAAATTTAATTAATTCCTTTGGACTGCAGCTTGCCCATTTTTATTTAGTTCTGGTTCCTGGGTGGTTCCTGCATGGCAGCTCTGGTGTCCTCTCCCTGGCCTGGGCACTGCCACTGGCGATTTCTGTGTATGGTGCTGGTTATCCGTGCTCAGCTGCCCCATGCACCACCCTGGCACAGTGTGAGGCACCATCCCACTATCCCATCATCCTGATCCCAAGCCCCTCAAGATTTGAACGAGGCTTTGTGTCAAGCTTTGCAGGTGTTTTCTTTTAGTTGCTAACCCTAGCTGTAGCCGGACAGTTATGATTAAGCAAGTGCATTGTGAATTCCGTATGCTTGGCTAATCTGTTTTAAGGAAAAGGGAAGACAGCCCCAAGATGAATGGGCTGGACAAGAGCTACCAAGAGCAAATTCAGCAGAACTGAGTAGTAACTGGGGGAAAAGTGATTACAGCAGTGGGTGATTGCAACCATCAACTCATCGACCGCCTATTCAAAGGGGACCCTGGACTCAAATCCCGGGGAAAATCACGTAATTTGTAACCAATGAAAGCTGACATCTTTGTTAAAATGTATACCCAGCGTTTTGATGACCTCTGTGCCAGCCAGCCTTTTGTGGGTTTCCACCCAGCTCCCTGCTTTGCGCTCGCTGGGATGAAGGGACAGCATCACCTCGCCCCGATGTGTGTGTGAATCGGGGCAGAGCAGAGGGGAACGAGCCCGCCTTTGGGACGATCCCACCTCAGCATCACCCCACCACGGCCTCGATCCACCACCACATCACTCCCGAGCTCTTCCCGGCCCCTCCGTGCGGGGGATGGAGCGCTCGTCCCGCTCCCTGAGCACTCATTAACCGCGGCGCTGCCGCTCCGCTGGGCCGGCCCGCTGCTCCTGCCCGGGGAGGCCGGGCCAGCAGAGCCATCCCCTTCCCGGTGCCTGTCCCGGCTCCCGGGCGAGGGCCGTGCTGTGCCGTGCCGTGCCGTGCCGTGCCATGGCCGCTCCCTGCTACCTGGGCTGGGATTTCAGCACGCAGCAGGTACCGCGCCACCTCCCCTGCTCCTCCCCTCCTCTCCCCTCCCTCGGCCGGGCGGCGGGGCCGGGGCCGCCCTGGCTCTGCTGGCCCTGCCCTGCCCTGCCCTGCCCGGCTCGGTTCCGAACGCGGGCCCGGCCTGCGGGCACCGGGATCTGTCCCGGCGGGATGCGGGGCATGAGCTCGGCGCTCCCCGCCGCCGAGCCAGATCGGGGCCGGGCCTTCCTTCTCTTCTCTCTTCCTTCTCTCGGCCTCTTCCGTTCCCTCCCCGCGCCTTCCGTCCCCGCTCGCCTCCTCCCCGAGGCGGGTTCGGCGTGCGGCGCCCGGCCGGGGCTGCGGGGCTGCGTTCCCTGCCCGGGGCTCGCACCCGCTGCTGCCCGACACGGCTGACGCCAAATTGTTCACGGAATCACACCGTCCTTGGGGTTGGATTGCCCGGAGGGGTTGCGGAGTCTTCTTCACTGGAGAGAGTCAATAGTTATCCACACAGAATCCCGTGCCCTGTGCTTAGGGACGAACCTCCTAAAGCAGGGAGGTTGGACCGGATGATCCACTCTAGTCCCTCCACCCTGACCGATTCTGCATAAAGACCCTTCTGTCTGCTGCTGTAGGAGCTGGGATTTGCACCCAAGCCCGGATTCCCAGTGTCCTTGTGTGAATCAAGACTCTGAACCTGGATGCTCAGGTTTCTGTTTGAAATTCTGATTTGTCGGCGCAGCCGGGTATTGCTGCGCTGCAAATAGAAACTCTGCCCAAGTTGTGTAGAGGTCTGAATATGCTAAAAATAGGTGTTCGAGCATAAATCACCATTATGGTTGTGCTGGAGTTTGGGAGCTTGAAAAGACACATCCAGGTTAGGTTGATCAAGTGTTTTTGCGAGGACACGCTGCAAGCAGAGAGCCAATTAAGCTGCAATGGGTCAGAGCCACTTTTAAGCTAGTGCAGGTTGGTAATGAGTTGTGCCAGGGCACAGATAATGGAATGGGGATGGCCTTGTTATTTGAATACAGCTCCTCAAGATGACAGTCTTTGTATTTTTTTTTTCATCAGATCCTTTAGCAGTATTTTGTATTCTCCCCCTGGTTAAAAAAGGCACAGAATCTAAGCTTTCTTGCTTTTCTTCTTGTTTCTTACTGTGTTTCTTCAGAATTAGGTGAACTTAAGTGAAGATAGATGAGGGAAGGTTGTGGTACCCTTGTAATTCCTGATTACAAGAAGACTCAGCTTTATGGAGTTGGGGATGTTGATTTCTGTCACAGTAGCTCAAAGTACATTTCTGTAATGCCCTCTGAGCTTTGCCAAGGGCAGAGTTTGATTTGCTCACCATCTGGGGAGCAGGAAAGGTGTTCAAGGTACCCTAAAGTGTCTGTAAAGTTCCCCGGGGAGGTGACAAAAAAAGAAAGTGTATGATGTCTTCAATCTAAGATACTGTATTCCTTGGAGAAATTGTAAAAAACTGGCTACTATGATGCAAGCTGTGGATCTGGTAACATGTTTGCTGTTCTTCAGCACATGCCTGTAGCCAGATCTTGTGCATTACCAAAGGAAGAAAATACAAACAAACCCACATGTTGCAAAATGGGTGACATGCTGGAAATTCACATGGCTTGTTTAACGTTAAATCATGCCCTACTTTAGCTGAGTTGTATGGATTGGGGTGGTTGGGATTTTTTTTTTTTTCGTTTTGTCTGTGGGAATTAAATTATTATAAATGAGTCATCAGAGCTATTCAATTATTTCTAGATTTTGTTAACTTCCTGTTTTATATCTTCTAGTTGAAAGTCATTGCTATTGATGAACAGCTGAGGGTCATTTATGAGGATAATGTTCATTTTGATAAGGACCTTCCGGAATTTAAGTAAGGCTTTTTATATTTTATATTTGACTTGCATAATGTAATTTAAAGCTTTGGAGATTGGGGTGAGGGGACTGTTGCCCAGTTTGGTCTCACTGATATGTGTGGAGGCATAGAAAAAATCATGCCATGTTCACGTTTCCCACTCTGCAAGGGTAGTATATGCTCTTGCCTTCCTTGTGTGTAAATATAACAAGAGCTCCCAACAGGAAATAAAGGAAGAAAATATACCCAAAAAATGTATAAATGTATAAACCATTCTTTTTCTTTTGGAATGTCACTGTGGACATGACTGGGTGGGATGCTCTCAGAACAGCAGGTAAATTGCGTGAGGGGAACATCTAAAAGATAAATGCAGTGGTTAAGAAGTTGGATGACAGCATTTGCTTACTTAAACAATAGGCTAGAACTGACAAAAATGTCACCCTCCAGTCTCAAGTTTCAGTAAAACACATTTATTTACTTGATGGTTTAACAGCAAAAATTGAACTTCAGCTTTGAGGTTCAAGTCACTAATAGTGACAGAAATACCTATGAAATACATGGAGCCAATGAGAAATATCAGCAACGGGTTCTGTCACAGATCTTACTTCAGGATCAGGACCTTTCCTTGAAAATCACTTACTTTGCAATTGGGTCAAACATGTCACCTCCTAGGAGCTGGCTTTTCCTTTTTCATGTTTCAAATACCAATCCTTGCTCTTAACATAAAAGCACTGCAAATTCTCTTTGGTCATTAATAAACTTGAACAACTGTGCTTGTCAGGGAAAAAATATTGCAGAATTTACCAAGAGAAAATCTTGTTTTTCTGTAGGACTCAAGGTGGAGTCTATATTCACAGTGACAGACTGACAGTCACTTCACCAGTGCTTATGTGGGTCAAGGTATGAACAAACTTTATATGGATCAACTTTTTCCTTGTTGTTACGGGAATGAAAGTTTATTGTGAGTGATAGTGGAACCCATCACTCAAATCAACATAGTCCTTTTGCTTACATTCTGTTTCTTTGAAGTGTTGTTCTGTGTCTTTGGTATGCAAATAGTAATGCTGTCAACAAACATAGTAGAAATTGCTAACATTTTGATGGGTGTTTTTTTGTTTGTTTCTTTACTCTCTACTCTTACAGCATTCTATGTGTAAGAAATTCCTTCCTGACTTTTCTTCGTTTGAAAAAAAGACTGGTTTTTTTCCCCCTCATACACAAATGGGTCAGCTGTCACTTTGCCTTGCTTACATCTGTGTTTTTGTTTAAGCACCCAGATTACTGAAACTATTTCGTTTAGAATAAGCTTTGCTTACCAATTGATGTTGCAACTGGTACGTGGTGAAAGGGCAATTTATTCTCTGGTTCCCTGTAACTTTGACTGATGTTTATTTTGAAGTACAGCATTTTTATTTTTTTCTTTCTATTTTAAAATTAGGCCTTCCTGCTGTACAGATTGTGCAACACTTATACAGTACTATGTAAATTTCTCTTACTAGAGGGATTTGAATAGTTAAAATATTTGAAAGGTCACAGAACCCCCAGGTGGTGATCCACAGTAGCTGACAAAGGTTTGGTAAATTTGCTTGCAGTTGGTTTTTTGAGCCATTATGAAGAGGATCTGTTGTAATTATTAAATTAATAACATGATGATATAGGTTAATATGATGTTTCTTTGGAAGTCTTGCAGTGGTCCATTCTTCAAGAGAGTCTGGGAGATGCTGATTGAAATTTAACTTTTTAAAGAAATATTAATTTTTGGTTTAAACTTCAGGAAAACGTGTCAAGAACAAAATTTACCTAGAGGCTTGAAGTGCCAAAAGCACTTGACTTATCCTTCTATTAAAGAATCTGTGAATTTGTTGACACTGAGGGTGCTGATATTGAGCTTACCTAAAGTCTGGCAGAATGGGGTGCAGGGTGTACCCTATTAAGACTTGGTAGATTTTCAAAAGTAAAAACAGAAAATCTTTGTGTCTAGCACTGTTAAAGTGCTTTTTAATGAATTGGAATTCTTAAATTTTTGCCTCTTATTTAGGATTCGAAGAACAGATCTTTGTGATTCAGTTTCTTTAAAGATCTTATTTTTCCCCTGTGTGACTCAACTTTTCTTTTATGGACTCTCACTTAATAAATTAATTTATGCAGATTTTTGAGAAGTCCATAGTCATTAGCTAATTTTTCATTATCTGCCAATGAACTCTTATCAGTGATGACATGAATTTACTGTTTAATTCCAGATTGTGAGTATGCATAATTTGATAGCTCGTTACTGTCATTCTTGATTCTGTTTGTTGTTGTAGGCTCTGGATATGATCTTGGAAAAGATGAAGTCTTCAGGCTTTAACTTCTCTCAAATCAGAGCTTTGTCTGGTGCTGGCCAGGTTAGTTTATACTGAAAAGTTCAGTTTTACTGTATTTCTTTGATAGAGTATGAGGTAGAGTGATAAATTTAAACAATTGCATGGCAGAAGACTGTAGTGGCATAAAATAAAATATAAACTTCTCCATAAGCATCCACAGACATTCCTCAGGGGAACAGGACACCTGAAGCACACAGAGCAATCACTGGAAGATAGTGGGAGTGGAGGATGAGGTTTGCAGTGCAGTTGTTTTGATTCAGCATAATGCAGAACTGCTTGACTTCATGTTGCTTTAATTCTTTGTTCAATTTGAATTTCAGCAGATGCAGGTGCTTGTGGAAAATGGGGTAGAAAAAACAGTGAGGAGCACAGTTTGCTAAAAGCACAGTAACATCCCACTGAGCAGTTTTTTGTTGGCTAGGACAGGGATCTGCACAGAAACAACAAAACCCAAATGATGCAGAAATGACAAAAATGCTGCCATGATTTATCCTGTAGTGCATAATGCCTTTTTTTTGAGATTTATAAAACCCACCCTGACGTTTAGTCAGTTAGCCAGTCTCCTCCTAGTACTCCAATGAATCAACAAAGGCTTTCATAACTTTCACAGATGATATTCAGTGTGAGGACAGCACCAAAGCAATCGCTGATTCTGACATGTGAGGTTTAGGTTATTCATCTTGATGTATTTGGGACTAATTAATCAAACCCCTTGCTTTTATCTCCATGTTTCATTGATTGCAGTCGAAAGTCTGAGCAGAGTGTCTGAAAATCAGAGCTGGTATCAAGGCTCTGTTATAAATGGAGCAGAAGTTGGGAACTGCCAAGTAACCCCACCTTACTCAAGTGGAAAAAAAGGGAGTGCATTTCTAGACTGCTCATATTCCTTTTATTTTGCCACCTTTATTTTGCCAAGGTGAGCAGGCTTGTAATGGGCCAGGGGTCTGTGCTGAAATAGCACAGAACTAAATCCTGGTTGTGGAACCCTGGCTACAGCTCAAAGAACCCTCAAATAAGTGTCTAATACCTTTAGCAGTACAATAATTGTTTCCACTAGAAAATTCTGTAGTTCAAAATGATGTTCTGGTTTAGTGTCTGTTTTGTTCAGTCTTAAGTAAGTTTTTTATGAGGCCCTTGATTTGGAATGGGTCATTTTTTGGTCCTGTTTTGGAGAGAGTTCTTTTATTCCTTAGAGCATAAGATCAGGATATGAACCTTGAAGCTTGGGAGGGCATCTCTTATTACTATTATCATCTTATTTCTGTATTTCCTACAGCAACATGGGAGTGTGTACTGGAAAAAAGGAAGCATCCAGATTTTAAAGAATGCATCACCTGAGCTGCCTTTACATCAGTCACTGAAGGTAATGTGCACGAAAGCTCTGAAGGGAGGGCTGCACTGTCCCTTTTCTGATCCTTAAACATTGCTTTTCTTCCTCTTGTTTGGCTGAGCTGCAAGCCCCTGCAGCATAAATCAAATGTAGTAGTTATTCCTTCAGTTGCAAGGCTTTTGACATTTCATTTTCTCCTAAATGACAGTATGTTCTGCTTTAAAAGCTTACAGGTGCCAGTGGGTGTCCCAGAATATTTCTGTGTCAGGGTAACAGCCTCTGTGTTCTTCTAGAAAATGTAATATTCGTGTAAACAATATGTAAATATTTTACATTTTCAGTATATTTATATTAACAAAAAATGCTGCTGAAACACTGCTGTACCTGAGTTTCCTTGCAGGATGTGCAAGTGATTTCATAAGAAAATATATCTATTTAAAAAAAGACTAGTTTACACTTACCTCTAAAAGGATATAACTGTAATGTTGTGTGGACTTAAAATCCTAACCAAGTACCTTGTTGAACCTCAACATTTTGTATGTGTGTGATTGGTGAGCTTTGAACACAGACTTGGCAAGGTTTTATTTAAAAAGAAAAATTGGGAGGACTCAGCTTTTCTCTGGAAAAGCCTTTTTCCCCTTACTTCAGGGTCAGAAAGGACAGATATATGTTGAAAGGGCGATTTTTGTGTAAGTGATGTGTTAAATCATTGGTTTTGTAACTGTCTCATCTGTGCAAAACTCATGGAAATAGCATTAAAATGCTGGACTAAATGGAGTATTAAGCCTCAGTTGTATTTCCAGGTGGTTATGCCATGCATTAAAGAGAAATGTGTTAGTAGATCTATGGGAAAATATTCTGATTGTTTGTTGGGGAGTTCTAAAAGGGGCTGGGGTTTTGGCTACCAGAGGATGTACTGAGACATTGTGCTGCAGGGTCTGTGAAGTGACAGCAGAGAAAGAATGTTGCTTCCTTTTGATGCAAAATTTGGGTTTAACTTTTCATCACTGGCCAACATTCTACCCAAAGTCTCCTTTCTGTAATTGCTGAGAGAAGGGCAGAAGGCACGCCAGTGAACTGTGAGCTGATAGGCATGGCTGCTGTATTTTTATTACTCTAGCAGGGACTTCTGAGAGATCAGACTTCCTAATAAAGGGTGTTCATGACAGGGCTGTTTTTCAGTCAGTAGCAGTCCCATCTGGATGGATTCCAGCACAGCCTCCCAGTGCAGAGCCCTGGAGAAAGCCGTGGGGGGAGCCCAGCACCTGGCGAGGGTCACTGGCTCCCGGGCCTATGAGGTAAGGAATGGGTGGGGAGAAAGTTCCCAGCAGAATCCCATGCCAGAAACAATTCTGGCATCACAGGGAACTGCTGCAGGTAACCACTGGCCATTAACTATGAAAGACAGAACTTTTGAAGAAACTCTGACCACACTGTGCTTTGCATTAGTATCACAAAGAAGATATGGAAATTTTACAGGGAAGTGAACCAAACACTGGAAATGTTGCTGCAGGAGGCAGTTGGAGTGAGCATTTGGCCAGTGGTTCCCAAATACAGTGTTGGGTGGCCATGCTCAGGGCCTGGTTGTCCCCTGGGAGCATCTCGTGTAGCCACATTTCTATTGGGATGGAAACCTAGCTGGTGTTACAGGTTTGTTTAGGGTAAATCCATCCACCTATTTGTGGATCATGCTCTAGGTTACATCTGCAACTAAAATATTGACCTTTTAATATTCCCTGGAGCAGCTGTTGACCTCAGAGAAGTGTTTCAAAAGTTTGGGACACTGTCAGAGATATGCTGTCGCTCATCTCCTTTCCCTGACTCTTCCCTCCTTGTTATGGGGTTATGGAGTGGGAGCAGGGCTGCCCTCCAGGCACCTCAGCACCTGTTCCCTCCTTGTTATGGGTTAACAGAATAAGGCTTTAACCCCCCCAAACTGATGTTTCTGTTTCTGTTTCTGAATCATCATGCAAGGTTCATGGGTGATGTTGAAATCAGACGTTGTGTACCACTAACTGTGTATTTTTTGCTTGTTAAATGTAAAGGTGTCAGTGCTAGAAGGTTTTTTGATTATTTGACATAATACGTGGATGAAAAATAAATATTCTTACAGCTGTATTTAGCCTGTGCTGGAGTTTCTGCTTTGAGTATGAAACTTCCTACTTTAATTTCAATTCACCTGTCTCACAGGCAGGTACATAGATCCTGTAGCTTAAACCTTTTCAAGGATTTCAAGGCAGCATTTCAATTGTGCTGGTTCCTGTGCACAGAATAAGTGTGATTCATTCCATTGAACTGTCATTTCTGAAATGTAAATTATGGATAGTAATGCTTTTCCACATGCCTTTTTTTCAAAAGGCGAACAAAATTCTCATAATGAGAGACTATGTGTTATACCCTGTTTAGTGCAGATTGCCTGCTGTGCACTGACTTTCATCATGCATCAGGCAAATTAAATATCCAAAGTGCAATGTTCTGAACTCATTACACAGAGTTAATGATTATTGACTCCATTTAGGGTTTGTGTTTCTAAGCATTTGCATTTCTTTCTCAGCGTTTTACAGGAAACCAGATAGCAAAGATTTACAGCCAGGATCCTGAGGTCTACAAGCAAACTGAGGTTGGCTTAACTTCAATTCCCTTATTGGAAAGCATGGTTGAAAATCTTTAGAATTAATTTTGTGCAGATGTTTTTGCAGACCTTTTTGCTGAAGATTATTCTGATTCTTGTGTTTGAATTTAAGACGAAACCCACATTTTTTTATTTATAAATTTTGTTAAATTATTAATATTTGGATACAAATCAGACATCAGTTCTACTTTGAGTGTTATATTTCTCAAGCTGGTGAGGAGAGCTTTAGGCTGAAGTTGTTGGGGGAGGTAAACCTCAGACCATCCCACTCCCACCAGGTTGGTGCCAGTGCCAGAAGGAGATAGCCAGGATCTGGAGAGGGATGGCAGCTCAGCAGGAGAGCACCTGAAGGACAGCAGCAGCCAGTAAAGTCACCTTCCTTGGCAGTCTGGCTTAAATGTCTGGGCAAACACACATGGCACGAGGGATAAACAGGAGTTAGAGGCTTTTGATCCTTTTGGCATCGTGGAGATGTGGTGGGATGCCTGCTGGAGTCTTGGAATGGAAGGATACAGCCTGTCCTAAGCTGGTTAATATTCAAGGATCACCTCCTCCAAGCTCTGAAGTGATGCATCCCAACTAAGATTAAGTCAGGAAAAAACACCAGGAGGCCTGTGTGGATGGGCAAATTGCTCCTGGATGAAGTCCAACACAAAAAGGAAGCCTACAGAAGGTGGAAATAAAGGCAGTAGCCTGGCAGGAATACAGAGAGGCTGTCTGAGCAGTCAGGGATCAGGTTGGGGAAGTTAAAACTCGGACAAAATTAAATGTGGCCAGGGACATCAAGGGCAACAAGAAAAACATTTGTAGGTATGTTGGTGATAAGAGGAAGGCTTTGAAAAATGTAGGCCCTCTTCAAAAAGAAATGGGAGACCTGGTTGCCCAGGCTGTGAGGGAGGGCAGGTACTCAGGGGCTTTTCTACCCTTTTCACTGGCAAGAGTTCCAGCCACATCCCCTGGGTCACAACAGGCAAAGGCAGGGACTGGGACAGTGAAGAACCACCCAGGGTAGGAGAAGATCAAGTTCAAGGCCATCTAAGGAACCTGAAGCTGCAGAAGTCCATGAGATGAGATACTCCTGTGGGTCCTGAGGGAGCTGCTGGATGAAGTGGCTAAGCCACTATCCATCATATTTGAGAAGTTGTGGCAGTCTGGTGAAGTTCCCCCTGACTGGAAAAGGAGAGAAACATAGACCACGTTTTTACAAAGGGATGTAAGGAAGACCTGGTTTTCCATTAGTTGTGGCAGTCATAGTGTTAATAATATTTTTGTGGGTTTGTTTTGTTTTTGTTTTTTTTTTTAAATTGCATCCCTGTACAAAGCAGTTCATTTCAAGAGAAAATTAGTTGCAAAGCTGACTGTATTTTGTTGGACAATGCTTAATTTTTAATATTTTTCCTTCTTTTCTTTTATGTTCTCATTGTAACTGGTAAGGTATGAGGTGAAACAGAACATTAATATGGTCTGATCATAACCTTAAGACTAAATTTAGAGAAATATATATTAATGGGGGGAAATGGGTCTGTGGAACTCAGAACTGGTCAGACCAATTTCAGACTTTGAGGGCTGTTTGAACCGATGGCAACTTTTAGCAATAAAGCTTATGCAAGATGTGCTCAAGCACAAAATATCTCTCTGCCAGAGCTGCTCTTGGGGACCCTCAAGGAGCACTTAAGAGCTTGGCAGTCTCAATGACATGTGGAAGGTGGATGTTTTTGCTTCTGTAGGTCAGCTTGCTAAACTGGCTGGCTGATTCACAGTTTAACTTCATCCTTTTTTCCTTCCATTTCAGGCAGCTAGTGCCCACTGGGGCACCACAGAAGGTAGGCCTTTGTTATCTGAGCACAATGTGATATATTCTTGGGGAGAGATGCACAAAGAACAAGTGCATCATTAAATTTCCTGGCCATTACAACCACCTCTTAGAGCTCTGGCTGTAAGCTGCCCTTGAATGCTGTGTGAAGCAGTGGTTTTGTGATCATTAATAAAAAACCTGTCACTTCTGCCTCACTCCACCTGTAGAGGTTTGATTCTGTTTAGTTATTGGGTGACAACCATATTTCTTCTGAGCGAGTCACAGCACAGAATGAGGAATTTGTCTGCTTTTGTGGCAGCTTCTTGGGAACAGACAATACTTGATCATGCAGGAAGCCTGGTGGTGGCTGCTTAACCTGATAGTTCACACAGCAGATGTGAAAGAGGAAGCAGGTTCAGTGTCTTGTGTCACAGGGGGCACTTTTTGGCCAGCCCTACAGCTGGATTTCTTGCAGCTGGAGCATGCCCTGAGGCAGAGCTGCAGGCAGTGGCTCAGTTCAAAGCTGATTATTGCCAGCTCCTGGGAGTAACTCCTGGGAGGTCTGGGGTCTCAGCTGGAGGGAAGGCAAGGGGTCATGCAGAGCTTTGCCAGAGCTTCTAAAAGCTTGGAGACCTGTGCTGTGGGTGGGGCAGAGCATGGTTCTGAGCATTTCCCCTGTCATCAAGACACAGGTGGGGTTTTTTGTTTGTTTTTTTGGGTTTTTATTTGGTGGTTTTTTTCATTAGAAAGTGTTTTTCTTTGAGAATGAGGTTCTGTGATAGACAGAAGTTGTGGATTCATGCTAACACAGAGTATGCTAACATGCTAGGTGTGTTTTGCATGTTTCAGAAGGCAGAAAGCTTTTATTAACAGCTTTTATCCTGGGGTTACTTTTAGATTGGTATGTGCTGTATTACTGCAATGGTCAGGACTCAATAATCCTTCTAGGTATATTTTTGTGTGCTGTCTGGGCCTAACCTTAGGCATCTATTAACATTTGCTGCTTCCAATTACTTTATTTGCTTTCCACTTACTTTTGAAGTGAATACTGATGGGACTCACTATTTCTCACTTTTTTTTCTTTTTCCAGAGAATCTCTTTGGTCAGTAGCTTTGCAGCTTCCCTCTTCCTAGGAACTTATGCACCCATTGATTACAGTGATGGTAAGTCTGGGCTTTTTTCATTTTTAACAGTTTAACAAGGAAATTTTCCTTCCCATCCCCACATTACATAGATGGGGGTCAAGGTCTCTGGTATTTGTTTTTAATCCTTCTGTTTTTATGACAACTATGTTATATTTTAAGCTAAGTTATTCCTTTTAGTTTGTTGTTTGCTATGCTTATCTATCCTCATCATACTGATTCCCACTTCTATCCAATGGATCCACAGAAAAGATTAATAAATGTAATTATAGCTTTTTTTCATTGTTTATGATGTAGGAAGGAGTGGTGAAAGATCTTTTAGAGGCATCAGAAAATTGTGGAATCTTAAACTAAGATGCCCTGTTGGGTTTCTTAATTTTTATTTTTTTTTACACAGTTTAAAATTCACAGTTTAAAATATCAGAGTTCTGATATTTGTTCTTTGCTAGTATAGCTCAGTGGTGCACAGGATGTGTACATGATGTATATTGTGATGATTTTTTTCCCCATCTAACTGGAATATGGATCTACAGCAGAAGTATATTTTCAAAATGAACCAGGAAAAAAAAGCATAAATAAAACAAAATGTACTAAAACCAGTTAAAAAAAGAAAACTTCCATATCTCTCCATTCATCATAACAAAGACAAAAAAGTGACAAGACTACTGTGTCTCTTTTGTGTTGTGTGTTATCTCAGTTATCCAGCCTTTAAATGGCAATTTTAAATGGCAGTTACAAAGGAAAGCATTTTCCTGGGAACTCTGCTGTTATTTCTAAATAACATTTCTGATTTCTGCACTGAAACGAAGAGAAGATACATTTCAGAGCTGAAAGGTTAGATAACAGGGCTCTCTATGGAATTTTTGCATTATAGAGATGTGGTTGACACCCATGTGTTAAGACAAATTCATTTTTTTTCTCCTTTGTTATTCCATCAAATCTTACAGGAGAAGACAAGACACCTCAATTTTAGCTAATGGACAACTCACTTGCTATCAGAGTTTCCAGTTATTCTTGAGACCTCAGAAATGACAAGGCAATCCAAGCTTATTTCATAACACTTGTGAGATTATTATATCTGTTTTGTGGTCCTGTCCTTTTAGCCAAGTATTTCACAGCTGAATTTTATTTTTTGTGTATCATTGGCAACAATAACTCTTTGGAGATTTGCACTTTTCTCCTCAGCAGGTCCAAATACTGAGCACTTGAGCAGGTCAGCCACTTACTGTATTTCAAAGAGAAATGGTGAGACCTTTAGGTGCTTTGTCTGATAAGGAAACACATTGATTTTTTATTTTTCAATGAGAATGAAGGGTTAATTTTGATTTTAATGTTTAAAATTATAAGCATTATAAATATCTCTTTTGTTTGGGTTTTTTTTTGGTTTTTTTTTGATGCCATTACTTTACCTTTTCTGCTTGGACGCAAGTGGAGGAAAGCCATGCTTCCTCAATTTCAAAATATGAAAAAATTGTTGGAAAACAAAATATTGCAAAGTAAAAAAAAAATTAAAATTTCCTTAATTGGAAAATTTTCTTAGAAAATGAGTTATATTTTTCTAACAGCTCCAGGAGAGCCTGTTCTGTTACACCTGTGCATATTTACAGAACCTGAATGAATGTTATGTGCTGTTCAGAGCATGTAAGATTATTAAATCATAGTCTGAAAAAAGACAAGAAACTAAGCAGGATGTTACAGTTCTCTTTACAAGACAAAAGATTTTTTAGCATTGTAAACTATATTTTGGCTCATTCATTCCTTTCTTCTGTTAATATAATGAGAGAGAATTCTAATTCCAGTAGTAAAATGTAAATATAGTGGATACAGGAGTTATTTGGATGCAGCTGAAAAACTTGTTTGCAATTTCTTGCAATTCACTTGATCCTTTACTTAGCACCTGTGTATTGTAGTTTAAAATGCATCTCTCAAAATAATATTCAGATAATAGACCTATTCTTCATTTCTGTAGGTTTAACTTCAGGTCATATCATCTTTAAAAGACCCTGTCAAATTGTTTAGCTCCACACAATAACTTATCTCTCTAAATTTGCAGGTTATTGAGGGAAATGTGCTATTCAGTTTCAGGATTTTTTTCCTTTTCTTCTTAAAGGTCCAATCTTTTAAGGTTCAAATCACTTGTGAACGGCTGAGCACCGAGTGATTGATTTAAATAAAATGAAATTGCCTTCTAGTGGAATGAAGAATGATTTTCATTTATGTTGTGCAGATGTTAAAAGTAAGATACATCTGGGACCTAAAGGAATTGAACACCTGGGACATTGCTTCTTTTAGAAGACACTTTAAAGACCAGCAGCTCAGCTCTTGACCTAGAGAAGCTTTATCTTTTGAAATGCTTTTCTAAGAGCCTTAGGCAAATTGTGGCTTAGCATACTTGTTTTTTGTTATTCTATCAAAAAAAGAAGTGTTGGACTGAAGCCTTTTCCAAATGAAAGTGTTGGGCTGATTTTACTCCTCCTGCAGCTTGTGTGGTGTCAGCAGTTACATTTCTCATGGCTTTAGCTCAGAGGGCTGTAATGAAGAAACAGATGCACTTAACTGCTTATAAATGTATGCAAATATTGATCTTTACTTTGTTGAATAATAAAACCAGTTAGTCTGCATCGTTGGGTCATTGTAATGGAAGTGTTTGTATTCTCCCCTTTCCCCCCAAGTGTTCAAGCACTTACACTTTTGTATTTATAGGAAATATTAGCAAGTCCTTATTGTGCTCTTGATCGTTCTGTGTTAAAAGTCACTCCACACCCCAAAAAGTCAGTGATGTTTGCAGTGAAATATGGAAATCAATTAATCTATGTTTTGACCCTTTCCTCAGTTCTTACTGTGCCATGGCCTTGGCAGCTGACCTTCGCTGCTGGAGGGGTGATGAGCCAAAGGGCTGCCTTTGATTTTTGTTTGTTTTCTTCCCTTACTCCTCAGATTATTACTGATTTTGTATGTTAAGCTTTGTGATGTAGATCATGAGCAGAGATGCTTGAGTTAGGAACTCGGTGTGCATCACTCCCCAGATAACCAGAGGAGCATTCAGCTCTGTTTTTTTATTTTCCACTGATTAGAGACTCCCATGTCCACAGCTGGATAGGATGAATCCAGCCCAACAGATTAATAGTTCTTTTCAAATTCTTTAAATGAGTTTCTGAGTTTGGGGCAAATTGCCTCTTCTGTTTTCTCAGGGCATATGAAAGTTTTTTGTGCCACTGCATTTACCAGTCAATAAACTGAAGTGTTGTTCCTGTATCATGTAAACATTCAGTTATAAAGATTAGAGGCTTTTCTGCTTTATAAAGGAAAGATTGAAGGCTGCCCTAATGTCTTGTAAAATTGCATTGGAGGATTCTGCTGAAATGTTTCTCTAGGCTTGTGGGGTGTGGACCAAGAAGGATGAAAAAAAAACAAACAAGTAAAAAACTACAGAAAACAACAGTTAACTTTTCTGTAGAGAATTTCTATTTATTTAAAGATTCTGTTCCTCACTGCTTTAGTTTAGTGAAGAGGTTCTTGGTCTTTTGTATCATGGACTTTTCCAGGAAAATGTACAGATTTGTGTGTTTCCTTGTGGAAAGCCCTGTTGTGCCTGAGAATGTGGAACACGTGGCTGTTCACACCCTCTGCCTCTGAAAAGGGCAGGTGGTGGCTCTGGGCTGAATTTACCTTGTCAGGACACAGTTTACCCTGGGAAGGAGGGGATGGCTGGATTTTGGAGAGTGACCTCTCACAGGGAACTGATATGAGCTGGAGTACATCTTGCCATTTTCCTTTTCTGGGTGTATAGTAGTGATTTTGATGACAAAAAAGGGATCCTCTGCCTGTGGGAGGGTTGTTGCACTTTGTGCTCTATCAAATTCCTCCTGTTTCATCATAGGCCAGATATTTAAAATCTGATTAATTTGCCTGAAATGACATTGATTGATTTGGATAAAATTAATTCTATTTTTATGTTATTGAGTATAATCCAAATATCCTGCTGTTTGGCTTGGGTTATTCCTGTGTCTCAGCTTGAGTGTGCAGCACTTTCTGTTAACAACACCGTGTGGAGCCCTAGGTTCAGACCATGCTGGTGGTGCTTAGGATTGTACTGATAAATATCTAGTTTGTTTATAAATGCTATTAAACACATTTTTAAGCCTGTATGAAGAAGTCAGTTGGGTGTTGATAGGGTGTGCTCATTTGTGCTTGTGTGTTGAGTGTGTTAAAGCCCCTTTCTCAGAGTAGAGGCACTGCTGGACCCTTGTGATGGGGCTTGAATCCTCTTCTTCCTCTGCATCCCAGCACTGCAAACAAAGTCTTGTTCCACAGGCACTGCATGTGGCATCGACTTCACCATCTTTATGATTTAAAAAGCTTAAAAATGTACTGAATGGAAGGAAATACCAGGTTTTCCCTTTTGCTCAATTGAGGATGTGGCTGTGTTTCTGAGATAAATAAGTTGTGGGCTAAAGAGTCATTGAAATGAAATTGGTATTAATCTAGAATAAGACTACCATGTCCCAGAGCAGCACTAACCAGAAATAGAAACAGATTTTCAAGTCTAATGAAATGTGCAATTAAAGGCATCTTAGCATCATAAGCCAGGGATGTGGAGAGCTCAGTATGTTATACAGAGTTGGCCACTAACCAGCTTCAGTTACCTTTTAAACCAGCAATAAAACAGTGAAAAAAAGAGCAATGAGAAACCAAATCAGAACTGCAAAGGCCTTTCTCAGATCTAGTGAGAGTTCTGGTGAGAAAACAGGTGACCAAATCAGTTATTTAGGTTTCTAGCAGCCTGTAAATCATTTCACAGAATCCGACCTTAAGAGGTTTCCACACTTGCAGGTGTTGCAGATTTCAACTGAGCTGCTCAGCATTCCTGAAAATCATAGCTTTGGTATTCAAAACTGGATACTAAATTATCCTCAAAATTAGAGGCTTTATTTGAAAAATTGGAAAGGGTAACATTGATATGGAGGAAGATTAGTCAGTGTGGATTTAGATGCTTACAGAGTACTCTGCTCAAAGGTAGGAGTAATGTAAAGCCATCCCACCAAGGGGGGGATTTCTTCACTTTTAGGTCTCTGCTGAACACAACACATCTTCAAGGGACATTGCTCCATCATTTTTAGTTACTTGTATGTAGTCCATGTCCAAGGTGGAAGATTTGGGGGGAGTTGATGGGGAGGCATTGATATCCTTTTCTTTATTTATAATTGGTGAATGACTGAATTGCCTTGTGTGCATTGTACATCAGAGAAGAATTTTTCAGCTCCTTTTGCAGGTGAAAGCTCTCCAGAGGCTCAATGATCAGTATCCTTTATTCTTAGAAAAGCTGAAACCATTCCCTTTAAATGTAAAACATACATCTGTAAATTTTCTGTTGTTGGAATTTTCTGGTCTTTGCTTAATCCTCTGCACTTTCTCTTTTGATCTGTCTTGTAGGCTCTGGTATGAACTTGCTGCATATTTGGGAAAAGGCATGGTCAAAGTCCTGCCTTGATGCTTGTGCCCCAGGATTAGAGGAGAAACTAGGATGCCCTGTGCCATCCCACTCCGTACTGGTATGTGCCTGGCCAGAAGAGTTGTAAGGAACAACTGGGGCTCTGCTGGGAGTTCTGCTCGTGGCACTTGGGGTGTGTTTGTGTGGGCAATGCTGCTGGTTTCATATTTCCAGCTGTGTTGTGAAGATGTTTTTCAAAGCAAATGCTGACATCTTTGGAAACTGGCACCCATCATAACTTTGGTTTCTTGCATGCCCTGGGCTGTGTGAGAGGCTTTTTGGTAGAGGCTCCAATGGCAAGAGTTTCTGGGGTGCTGTCCCATGCCCCAGAGCACCTGGTCACTGCAGAGCTGTGCACGGGCGTTTATTGCTGCAGAAACAGAGCCCAACATTTGCATTGCTCGACAGAGATCTTGTTTTAAGCTGTTTGCAGAGTTAATGAGGTAATCTTTGTGAATAATTTGGGATATTTAAAGCTCCTCAGTTCGTGCAGCATAATGGTGAAATCAAATCAAGCCTCACGTCTCCTGAGTAGATGAGTTTAGTATTTCTACCCAGCACAAAACCAGCTATTCTTTAGCTGTGCACATGTGAGGCACTGAAGATATCCACCACCTGAGCCCTCTGAATTCACTGCTGATCTGTAATGGAGAGGAACATTTAAAAAAAATCCTTATAGATGTCCTTGTGTTCTTTATGCAAGTTTTCTTCTCTTTTTTTCTCTATGGCTATCAAATGTGGCTTAAAAGAATACGGTTCTTGACCTCTAAAATAATAGGGGTCATATTCCAGCATTTGATGCTGTGATGTATATTAATGTTGTGTTTCCTCTTATGTTTGCGTTGAATTTCTAATTTCTAGCTATTAATATTCATGCATATGTGCAAAACAGATAGATGTGTTTATGTTACTTGATGTGAATAACTGAAGAAAGACCCAAAGCTAAAATGCTGCTATTTACTAGCTTATTTCCAAATCTAATCTGAGGGCATTTCTGTGAGGTTCTCAACAACTACAATGAAAAAAGTGCATTAAAAATTTTTAAAATATTCATTTATGTGTTAAATGTTCAGAAATTATTCTTGTAACTGCTCTAGGGTTTTCAGTTCTATGTTACAATACATTATGTCAGGTACTGCAAGACTGCATTCCATTTTTTTTGAGCTTTTTTCCCTCTCTTTCTTTCTTTCCTTAGGGGCCCATTTCTTCATATTATAGTCAGCGTTATGGCTTTAGCCCAGATTGTAAAATAGTTGCATTTACAGGAGACAATCCAGGTGAGATGATTAACTGTGCAAGATTCAGTGGATATGATTATGTATGTACTGAAATTCTAAATCTATCTTACTGGTTCTCATTTTACTGAAATGAAAGAATATTGTTTTTATCAGCATTAATTCCTCTTTCTAACACTCCTCTATCTCCAATTCTTCTGAGACAGAGATATCTTGGACAGCCTGTATATGACAAATTAATTCTCTTTTGCCAGGTAATCAGAGGTGAATTCATTTGCCTCTTAATAACTTCAGTTTTTGTTTGCCTTCCTATGAGAAACTATCCTTACTATGAGCTGCTAACACTTTAGCTTAGAAAATATGAATTTAAAAAATGCTCTGGTATCTTTTCAAGCAAACAGGTGGAGATGGACCTTGTTGGCTTTCTCTAAGATTTAGAGCCATCCTTTTGTCAGACTGATAGATCTCACTATGAGGGAAGGTGTTAATTTAGGGTCAGTTTTGTGAATTCTGGAGACTTTCAGTGTAAAGCAAATGTTTTTGTTTCTCAAGACTGTGAAAATAAAATACCTCCCATATTGCTGTAGCTTATGCAGGTTTGAATCATGATAGAAGCTTAATCGTGATATGTTTTACATTCTTATTCTGGGAGCTGGGTAAACTCTGCATTCCCCAAAAGTCCAATTTTTTGTTCTAGAGACCCAAATTCAACTTAGCCCAATAAATATGTGATTAATCTGATGGAAGTGGGAATATTCTTCCTTTAAAGTGTGTTGTTAATCAAGGGCCCACTCTGTATAAAACCTGAATGCATAAACCATTAAAAAAACCTTGCTGTTCTGTAGCCTTTGTCTTGAGAATTTTGATTTAATTAAAAATCCCTACCTCACCCAAAAGCTTTGCCCATCTTTTATGGTGGATATCCCACGGCCATCAGGAGCATATTTGCCATTTATATTGTACTTTGAGACGGTGTTTGTACAGTCCTATGATGTGTCAGACAACAGGCTGTAATTGGGTGAAAGAACTGCCTTTGTACCTGATGTTCTTTTTGCTTCCAGCATCACTGGCAGGGATGAGACTTCAAGAAGGAGACATTGCAGTAAGTCAAAACCCTCTCCTGAAAACTGTCCGTGCCCTTGGATGCTTGAAATACTTGAAATGTAAATAGCTGCAGGTTGCCAGTTAAATATACCTGCTAGTGTTGATTTGCTGCTTATTGGATTTATGCTTGTTCTATTTCTATCAATCTGTAAGCTGCCTGAAAGATTTTAAGTAAACTCTTGTGACTGTTTTTAAATGATACTCCAGACATTAAAATCTAAATCTCCATCGAGTATGAATTTAACTGGCATGACTGTCTAAGTCAGAGCTAGCTTCAACACGAATCCAATTGACTTAATGTGTAATTTAAAAACAATTAGTGGTAATAACAAATGGTTTTAATTTAATTTCTGTATTGCTTTCCATGCACATTGTGATAAGGCTTCAATTATTTTTTTTCCTCTCCAGATTAGCCTTGGCACAAGTGACACATTGTTCCTGTGGATCCAAGAGCCAACTCCTGCCCTAGAAGGTCATATCCTCTGCAATCCCGTTGATTCTCAAACATACATGGCACTTTTATGGTAATATAATTTATTATTTTTACATCTGGGATCGATAACATATATTTCTTTCTCTGTGTTAGCGCTTTTTATTTCTTTTGTGAAATGATAATGAATAGAAATTTCAGCATTCTCTACGGTATATGGCAATCTACTGCCGAAACATTTCCATCAACGTTATAGCATTCCTATTGTTTAATTTGAGGAGCTGGAACTGCAGAGTTGTGGAGGATAAATTCTCATGGCAATAAAAGCTGAAATTATTTTGGTGTGCGGGTAGAGCCAGTTCACTGTGTGTCTCAGGTAATACATTTAATGTGCAGGAATAACAAATGTGCTGAGGTAGAATGTGAGATGTGTGAAGGCTGTGGAGCTTCTGTGCTCCTCCAGTGGCCCAACAGGGTCACAATGGAGCAGGTGAAGATTCCCTTTCCAGAGAGGAGCTGTTCAGGGATGTATCAGGGCTGTGCTTGAGCAAAATACTGAGATCTCAAGAAACCCAGCTGAGAAGATGATCCTCATGATAGCTCTTGTCTGCTGTGATTTGGGTGTTGTTTGGCCCCTTGCCAGCCAAGCAGGTGGAAATGTGGTCTGGAGCTGTGTTTGCCCTCACTGAACCACTGTATTCTGGGTTAAAACTTCTAGTCCAGGTCATAGTGTTTTGGCAAATATTTGCAAGTAATATGCAGATAAATTTTGTGTCTAAATCCCCTGGATTGTAGATGTTGGAACTCAGAACTTGAGTTCCAAAGCTCGAGTCTGCCCTGGAGCTGTAGTGTTGAGTCCCACCTGCACAGTAGTACATAACAGTGGGAACAATGTTCATGAAGTTGAGTTCAAAAACATGATGTCAGCTGCAAGTTACTGAGTTTTACTTTGTGATTCCCCAGCAGATTTTATTTGTTTTATTTTGTGTGTTTTTTTGTTTGTTTGTTTGCCTTGTTTTTAATTTACATTTGAGTTTTTCTTATACCCAATGTTTTCTTTACTTTTGCTGTGTAAATGAGCTGTATAAACAACCTGTTTGTAATAGGAAAGCAGATACTGTGGCATTTTTCTGAATAAATGTTACACTGCTGTTCTCTCACTGCAGCTTAATATGTGGTTTTGTGGTGGCCTTGGCAGTGCTGAGTTAATCCTTCCTGCTCCTCCTGTGTAGTCATTTTTGAACACTGCCCCTCTGGCACCAAGGCCTCCTTATTTCTAGAATATTAGAATGATGCATTAGGAAAGGCTGACCTGGAACAGAGACTAGACAGAGCAGAAGGATAAAGCAGGGATTTATTAAAAGGCCTCAATGGATACACTCTGGGCAGTGCAAAAGCCCAGCTGGGTTACAACCAGGTGGAATCCCAAAAGGGTCACAAAATGGACCACGATCACAAGGTCCCACACTTTTATGAGTTTTGGTCTTTTAGCATATTGGAGTTAATTGATCAGGTTATGAAGTTCCATCCCCTTTGTTTTTCTCTCTTCAATTCACTGTTGTTTATGGTCTTGGGCCTGAAATCTGTATTAGTTTTCCTTGGTCCCAAGCTAGAAAAGGAATTGTTTTGTCTCCCTACTGTGTGAAGAGAGTTTACCAACATTGAATATGAAACCCAGAACTACTCAGTAAAACAGCACAGGATCTGAAAAATATAAAAGCTGAAACTTAAGGCATCAGAGTTGATAGAGACCTCTCATTAAAAGGAGAATATTTGAGCTACCAGATTGGGTATTTGTATAGAAAACTCAAATAACTTCAGCTGGTGCTACCAAGCAAGTTCATGATTTTCTTGCCCTCATTTTTGGTATTTCTGTGCCTCTCCTGCTGAGTTGCTCTGATAACTCTGTGCTGGAGAATGTTCAAACTGCTTTCTCTTGGATACAAGTCCAGTGCTGCAGTATTTTGCAGGAGTGTGATATTCACAAAGAAGGTGGCAGCATGAAGTGTGCAAAGATCATAAAAATTGAAGAGATGAATATTTTACTGCATGATTTGTTTAGTAGCTGTGGTGCTTTCCTTTGCCAGATCCTGGCACAGAGCTAGACCTCATCATAAGTCCTGTTGGGCCCAAGCTGGTTCCAAACAGATCTCATGTTCCTGAAATCAAAAATGAAATGTGGAGACACTCCTGCTGCTCCTTGCAGAGTCATCTCAGAGTGAGTGGTGGCAGGGCAGGTCTCTGAGATGTCTCAGCTGTTCAGAGCAAGCCTGGGTTTGGCATGGCCAGCCTGGATCCAGCCTCACACACTGGAGAAATGTATATCCCCATCTCTGCACTGTTTTCCCCAGCACCTCCTGTAAAAGTTGTTTTCTCTTACCTTGCTCTTCTTTCTCTATCTGTTTCCATAATGAAAGTGATTATATCTTTTAACTTGCCCAGCTTTATTCAGCTGATAAACTAAACAACAATATCAAGTCAAAGAACAAAATGCTTTTAAAATCCAGAGCTAAACATTTTGCAAAATGCATATGGTGTGTTTGTGTGTTTCAGTTTTAAGAATGGTTCTCTGATGAGAGAGAGGATCAGAGATGACTGTGCTTCAGGCTCCTGGGATAATTTCTCCAAAGCCTTATCATCAACAGTTGCTGGAAACAATGGAAACTTAGGTATGAACCTCAGCAGGGCTGGGACTTTGAGGGTTTGCTTAGACACATTCTGCAGTAGATGTACCTGCTTTTCACTTGAGTCATCATAAAGGTCAAGAATTTAGTTAACTAGAGCAAGAGAAATTCCTGATGTGCACTTGGAAATGCTCTGTTGGCAGCCTAAGTGACATCACAGTGTTTCCCTTCAATATTCACTAAGAAAATTATATTTATGGACCTCCTTTGGTCATTGGAAGAGTTTTGGCAAGATCTTGCTGTAGAATGTTTAAAACAAGTAATTTCTGAAGGAGGCTTTCGTTAAACTTTATTTCTTTTTCTGAAGACTCAAACCAAATGAATTGAGTAGCTCCATATTATTTTTTTCTCAGTCATTACTCTAGAATCTTGTTCATGTGTGTGTACAAAGCAATGATGTCAAGGGGTGCCCAGATTTTCTACATTTCCCCCAGTGTGTGTCATAGAATCATTTCATCCCTGTTTTTTCCCATGTTATGGTTAGTGAATGAAGCATAACAAAATTCTGATGATGGAAATATTTTTAAAATACTATTAAGCTCATGGATTTGAAGTTTCACATTATTTTCTCTCCCACAATTTAACATTTTACAAGTCTAATATGTAGCTCTGAAATAAGCTGTTGAAACGTGAGCACATGTCTAATCAAGATTAAAATGGACCCATTGCAGAGCAGGGTTTGAAATCATCACCATCATCTCAGGTGTGAATTGATATGAGTAAAATTAATGTAAAAATTATGGACAGTAAAGTTTTTAAATGTAGATATGTAAGCTACAGAAGACTTCACTCCTTAGCAAAGTGAATTTAAGGTAGAGCCTCTTGACACTGTGAGATTAGATTTTTCATTTTTAGAAGCTCTGTTATGTTGTCTGTCAAATCCAGTGTCTGTGGGGTATTAAAATGACTGGGAATCTTTTTTCACTAAAAGACAAATCAATTCTAGTGTTTTAGAAAATGAGAAGAAATTATTCTAAAAACCCCAAAGTCAGCCAGTTTAGACAATATTAAAAAAATTGGAAGTTGATGAAAATATTGTTACTGAAGCAGGACAGTGCCTTTAAGTTTTAAAGTCTGTGTTATAGTAGATTCACTTGAATATCTCACTCCTCTATAAAATGGATGCTTCATGGAAGTCATCCTCAATAATCTATATATTAGAATAACCTCTGGGTATATCTGTAAAAAGGCAGTAATCTCCTTAACTTGGGTGCCTGGGGGAAGCAAAGCAAAGGCATAGCTTTTGGAGTTCTCTCTTAAATATAAACAATAAAAATATTTAAAATATTTAAAACCCTCCCCTTTTATTCCTTGTTCCCTGTGCTCCCTGTCATGTTGGGAGGTGCCTCTGCAGAGGCTTGGAGGTCAGCACTGGAATGTTGGGATGTGCTGCCCCTGCAGATCTCTGACACACAGAGTTGCTTGCTGACAACTTTGCAGAATGTTTAACCAGGAAAGTTATGTATGCTAAATCACTGTATTATTTTGGGGTTTATTTTGCCAGTAATCACAGGTCTGATAGGGCAGCACAGTTTTGTTCCAAGGCAAGAACCTCAGAAACTCTCCTTATTTTCTTGGCTGTTCTGTTCAGTCTTTCTGTCCTCATTTTTTTTGGTCTCCTTTCCTGGATATCTTTTCTGACCAACCCAAAGAAATCTTTGTCTAGCTGTCTACAAAGCATTACAGCATTTCCTCAGATCTCATCAAAACTATCCAGAAACCAGCTCTGCTCCGTGACTTAAAATATCTGATGTTCTCTAATAAGCTCATGAAATCTAATCCAGGGCATGAAATGTTCCAATATTCCTGTACTCTTCTCACCAGCTTGCCATTTTTTCTGCGTGTGTGGTTTTTTTTTTCTTTTTTCACCCTTGCATATGACCTACTCAAACTATTTCTAGTATGTTATGTATTATCTGTGTTACTGTAAATGTGTGTATTGTGGTGCATGTATCCTCTCTGGTAGGTTTGGTGCTTATTACATGGAAAGATCCACATTTTGTAAACTGAGAGAATCATAAAATTATAGAATGTCCTGAGTTGGAAGGCATCCACTGGGGTCATTAAAGTCCAGCTCCTGGCTCTGCACAGGAGAGCCCCAAGAATCCCACATGGCTCAGAACATTGTTTAGAAGGTGATGTGTGGACTGAAATTAGTAAAGAAACAGGCTGTGGTGATTCATATATCCAAATACATCATAAACATCTATTATCATTTTAGCTGTGTGAAGAAATAAGATTCCAACTTTGGGACTGGGAGCAAACATGACACTCTTTAATGTTCCTTGATGCAGGTTTCTACTTTGATGTGATGGAAATTACTCCTGAAGCAGTTGGGATTCACAGATTCAACAGAGACAACCAAAAGGTAATAATAATCTAGTTAATGTCTCAAACTTTGAGGGAATGCTGTCAAGTTTCGAATCTTTGCCATTATATATTTTTCTCCTTTCTGCCTGAAATATTTGCTTTCCAGTTTCATTTATTGATGCAAGTCCCTGGGACAATTTTCATAATGAAGTATTTGGTCTGTAGCTTGAGAGCATCTACAGAGCAATGTCTGAACTAGAACTTATACGGTATTTTTTTTATGATATACTTTTTTACTAGAAAATGTGGATTTACTGAAACCAACACTGTCCTTGAGGCAGGATTAACTTTAATCTTACTGAGAACTTGGTACACGTACATGACTTAGTCCTTGTTTTTTTAGTTTTAGACACATAGATGAGGGTGTGTTGAATCTTGGGGCTGTAATATTTTGTCTATATATTTTTGAACTAAAGACCTCATATTTCTGTCCTGAATGACTTGGAGTAACCTACAAGCCACACAGTGGTATGTAAGCAAGCACAGGCTCAAGTCCAAGTGGAATGAAATAGAAATTAATTATGGGAAGTCCTTAGTATCTTTTTCCTTTTTTTTTTTTTTTTGGGCAGTGGATGTTGTCTAAATGCCTGGCTTTCTGGGTGGCACTGAAACTCAGGAGATGTCTTTGATCAATCATGACTCCCAGTCGATTAGACCTCACGTAGGTGAACAGAGATTGATGCTATCTGGTGTTTGCAGTGCAGCTCTACTCTCTTAAGTGTTGGCTTTTAAATGAATGCTTAATCACTTCTGGCTGTTACACAAATGTAGGCACTCACTGCAGTGCATGGAGAAACTCAACTTCCTGTGGAGGATTCCCTCTATTTGCAGTTCAATATTCTCCTGCCTCTGTCACCTGTCTTGTTGATGAAAGGATAGAAAAATATTATAGATAGAAACTAAAAAAATTAATGGAAAGATTACATGGTTTCAATTTTCTGCAGACAGAAATAGATTTAAACTTCTCTGACATTGCTTAATTCATCTGAATTTTATCTAAGCGCTTTAATTTTTTGCTTTTGAGATATTGATTCCTAAGCAGCTCTTGGTGATGGGAAATGCTTAGGGAAAATTTTACAACTTGCCCTAAACTTCTTCCCATTGTGCACAAGCTTCAAGTTTGATATATTTGCCAACAGCATTGAGGATGTGGGTTGTGTTCTTTGTCATGAGTTTTTGGGTCCATCTTGAGTGTGTGGGTGAACAACTGGGTCCAGATGTGAGCAGACTTCAGGGTGAAGGCAAAAATTATCAACTATAAACCTGTCTGGTGCTTTTAACCACTCTGCAGCCTGGCACTGTATGCTGGGTAAGGTGTTATTAATTCATTCCCTCTTTGGTACAGGTTCCAAGCTTTCCAAAGGAGGTGGAAATACGAGCATTGATTGAAGGGCAGTTCATGGCCAAGAGGATCCATGCTGAAAAGCTGGGATATAAAATCTGTAAGTATGATGAGAACTAATGGCACTAGAGGCCAAAGGCAGTTATGTCAGTGCTGTGATTCCTGTCCTGCCTGATGGATACAGAAACTGGTATGAATTCTGAATTTGGTCTCTCAGAAAAATTATTGATGGTGTGTTGGGTACAAGCTTTTGCAGATGTTAACATTAGAAGGACCAAGGAGGCTTAACTTTAAGACTTCTTTTTGAAGTATTCTTGCTGTTTCATTATTTCTGAGCTGCTTTGTCCATTTTTAAATAAGAGTTTGGCCTTCAATATCTTGTTAAGTGGAAAGAAGACCAGCCTTCTGCCTGACTGTAACTCAGAAAATCTGAAATCTATGTTCAGTTCTCAGATCTGCCACAAGCTGGTCACGTACCTCTTTACCTCAGTTTTCTGCTAATAAGGCAGAAGCCCTTTCTCTGTCTTGTGATTTAGAAAGCCAGAGATTTGGCTTCCTAGAATTTATGATATGAATAGTTTTCAGCACATCAGAAAAGCAAAGTCAGCCAATATTTTACCTAGAGAAGTGAGTTCAGATTATTACTAAGTATACAACTCTACAAAAATAGTACAAGCAAGCCTGTAAGATTTTTATTGATGTTTTCTGACAGTGTATCAGGCAGTGGGATCTTAAACATACTGAATTAACTCATCTGGAGGATTTTTAATAAGTATTTTATTGTTAAAAATCATCCAATTTTTATTTACATCCTGACCTCCTTCTTTACAAGTCATTGCTTGACTCCCACCCCCAGGCTTTTATCAATAATCATGAAGGACAGAATATTTTTATTGTTTATATTTAAGAGAGAACTCCAAGAGCTCAAAGATGAGAAAATGCAGAGATACTGGAACAAATCACAAGGCTTGACAACACCACCTCATAAATTTACACTGTAAAGGTTTTTGTGTTATATATTTTCTTACATAGTTGAAACTGTATTTATTTGTGGAGGTTATTTATGGAGACAGGCAGAGTTTCAAATAGACTGTGTTTAAAATACCTGTTTATCCTTCATTCTTAGATTCTACTGCACCAAAATCTTGGCTTATATAGCCTGGAAAGCTCATGGCTGAGGACACTTTTGCACTCTGTAAATGTCAGGGGTTAGACAAGCACCAAAGTATGAGAAAAACTGTTTGAGATATCAGATAATCCTGCCACAGGAACAAATGGAGATAAATTATCTGTAAATACATTTAGACTGAGTGGAATAGCCAAAAATCCAAATAGATTTAGGATGTGGCTTAATAAGCTTTAAGAATTCTTCATTAGTATTTTTTTAAATGCTGTAGATGCCTACAATGAAAAGGAGACAAGTGTGATTGGATTATATTCCTGTGGATTCCTTGGAATATTTTATACTTTTGTTTTGTTGCATCCCTAGAGCCTTTTAGCTATTTGGTAACTTAACAGATGAGTTGCTTTAAAAAAGAACTGCTGTACATAGTGTAGGCTGTGTGCATCTCCCACTTCTCCTTGGTGGTATTATTTAAATGTCATACTCTGTTGTTTGTGTAGTGATGGCAGGCTCACATCTGCATTTGTTGTGTGACAGCTCTGAAAACAGGGTGTGTTCTCAGTGTGTTTCAGGGTATGGATGAGCATTGTGGGAATTACTCCAGCACTGCCAAGACTTTCTCTTGTTTAATAGCTGCTGTTTTTCAGGCTACCTTTTTTCAGGGTTTTTTTTGTTGGTTTTTTTTTTTTCCTCCTTTTAATGTGATTTAAAAGCTTATTTATTTTTTGGATTAAATATGCAGTCAAGACCCTTGTGTTTATTCAATTCCTTTTAGGCCTTGCCTACATGGGGGATTTACTTTGATATTTCCAGGAATCAAGCTGATTTACATTCAGGAATATAATCAGAGCAGGATAAATCTTGGCTTTTTTTTTTTTTTTAAATTTTGTTGCTGTTTACACCGATGGCAGAACACAGTAAGAAGTGCTCACAAGATCTGGAAGGTTCTATGATGACACCCATTAAATCAATTTCAAGAGAAACGTGCTTGACATGGTCAGTCACAACAAACACCTTGCTGGGGTGCCCTGAGGTTTGTGTGGTGTTGTCACAGTGGTGCATATGAGTCAGAAACCTGGCTAAGAAATTTCTCCAGCTCTGGCACCAAGGTGCTGGAAAATGAATTTGGCAGCTGTGAACCTGCCTCTCTGTTCTTGGGCCAAACGCAGTTTTTGGGCTGCAATCAGAAAACCAACAGCGGACGTGCGAGAGAATTTTGTAAAAATGAACAAATAAAAACCTGCCATATAGAGTTCTTGGTTATGCACTGTGAACATGACAAACATTAGATAATCCCTTAGAATTAGCTTCCAGTTAATGAATATATTATCTTGCAAGGAGCAGTATTTTGAATCCTCAGTCTAGCTGGTGCTGTGGGAAGGAGTGCGATGATGCTGAAAGAGCTTTTGATATGTGAGGGTTTGTTCCCAGTTGGATGTGTCCAGCATATTATAGATCTGATATAAATTACAAATAATAGTTTAAAATACCCCTTAAAACAGCTACTCAGGTGCTGTTTGTGCTGCCTGAGTGACATGAGCTCAGATTTCAGTGTGGCTTTGGTGCCAGTAGAGGGCAGGGGATTCTGTCTCATGAATTTTGTCTCCGAGGCTGGGACGTGTCAGCCTTGTTCTGAAAATGGCACACAGTCACCAGATGATCCTTAGGAGAAAGGTTAAACCTTATATTAATTGTGATTTAAGGGCTTTCAAAGTGTGTGTCACTCTGTTCTAATTGCTCTAATCTTTCTCAATCAGGTTTCAGAGGAAATCATTCAGTAACACCCTGTATCCTGTTTTGCTTATGTGCTTAAGGGGTGGACTGAGTGTTGAATCTAGAAACAAACAAGTGAAGTTTGGTCTGTCCCTGCTGTTTACATCCTCCCATTCAGAGATTCATGATGATAAGGTGAAGGTTTGCTGTTCTGCCTTTATTTTCCTGAATTTTGATTTTATCATAAACACCTTCTATTTTTTCACTTCCTTTTACTGCCAAGCTCACCACTGGAGTTCAGAGGCTGGACTCACAGCCATTCTTGCTGTGTGGTAAGGGAATTCTCTGAAGTCAAAACCATGTTAATTTTGTGGAGCAATGACAGTGTCTGCAGCTCAGTGACACAGGTGATCCCAGCAGCTGTAAAGCTGTCAGTGGTACAGACTGATCTGCCACTATGTACTTCAATAATCTTGATGATCACTTCAGAGTTGCTTCTATTCCTGACCAAGCAATCCCAAAGTTCATCCTAAAATTTACACTGACTGGGGAATGTTGCCATGGTTCTTTCTTTGGACAAAGTGAGGCTGTCCTGGTGAAGACCCAAAAAACTCATTAATTTGAGGAGCAAAATCCATCCCTCACCTTACTGATAGATGAAGTAAATAAGCCATGATGTATATTACATATGCTGAAGGCAAACAGCACACAGGTAGGGGTTGTGTGTTGATCACACATCTAGTGAATAGATATTTAAATTACATTCTGCTTTAGAGTGTAGGAACCTTCATGTCAATGGTAATCTGAGCTCTGAGTCAACAGATGTTGGATCAGGTGTGTGCTGGGTTGTGTTAAGTAAGCTTTTGTGGGACTGCAGCAGCAATGGATAAATCCTGCCATGTAGGAGGGCTGATTATCTGGGGTGGGGTCTGTGTTGAAGCTGTTTGGACAGGGTTTTCTGTCCTGATGTTTTTGTGCCTATCAGTGAGTTCATGATACTCCAATTTCCCAATGTGCTGTTCTGTCACCTTTATACCTTCAGGAATAAATCTGATTCTGCCATTAACTCATCAGCAGGGACAGGTGGATAGAAGATGCCACATTTTATGAGTACAGATTTGTCCATAAAACCCCATGTTTGTGATTATTGTGTAATTTACAGTTTCTTACATACGTAAATCCATCTCTCACAAATAATGCTGGTGCCTTGAATTCTAGTGGCTGTATTGGTGCTTAAGTGCTGGCTGGGGTGACACTGATGTGCCTGGGGCTTTGCACTGGTGTGAGAATGGGCTGAGTTTTTTCAATGGGGTACATTCTTGAAAAAAAAAAAAAAAGTCCTGCAGTACTAAGAAGAAAAAGAGGAATGTCAGAGAATGCTGGGCCTGATTTCTCAATGATTAGAGGGGGCTTACCTTTTTGAAGACCTCAGCTTAAGATTATATGAGGGCAAACTCCAAGGTACAAATTTTCTTTTTCTTCAGGTGATGTTTTCTTCTGATGCTCTTCTCAGCAGGCTGGAGGTAGCAGAAATGTGTGGCTTTTTGTCTGGAGGGAAGGCAGTCTGATGGAGTCAGGAATGCTCAGAAAATAGAATCAAAGAGTCATTAAGGTTGGAAAAGAGCTCCAAGATCATCACATCCAACATTTGACCTAACACCACTGTGCCCACTAAGACATGTGTCATGAAATGCCATGCCTGCATGTTTTTGAACACTTCCAGGGGTAGTGACTCCACCACTTCCCTGGGGAGCTTGTTCCAGACCATCAGTTAGTCCAACATGGAGCAGTTGTGTTTCATTGTTCCTGATGCCACGTGGAGGCACAGAAACCCAAAGGTGAGATGTGAGGCTGCTGCTCCACAGCAGTGTTGGGTCCATTGGAGGGTGAAGTGGCTCTCCTGCTTAGCAGGGCTGGATGCCACTGCTCCTTGGGGTGTTCAGGGATGCCTTTGTGTCTGCCTGTGAGACAGATTTTCCTGCTGGTGGTTGTCCTTGACTGTCTGGCGTTTGTGACTGTGCCCTCCAAAACTCTAGTGAATTACTGGGAACGTGGGGATTCTTGTTCTGTCAGCCTGCACTGCTGAGTGTGTGTTTACTCCAGTTGTAGCAGTGTTTTGGCTGAAATAAGGAACACTGGGAGTGAGGCCATTTTGTAGTTGCATACAGATTAAATTGATGTTTATGCCCTGCGGGATTTAAATTTCTTGGAGAAATCAATACTAAAATGTTGTGTTGGCTTTGTGCTTGTCTCTTGCTGTTTGCTGCTGAGAGTGCTGATGGTGTTGCAGCAGCACGAGGGTGCTGGATTTGTCAGGGGCCTTTTGCTTCAGCAAGCTTGTGAAAACAGTTTAAAAATTATTAGAGGACAGTGACAGGTTAAAGTTTTCTTTTTGAAACAATAGTGAACAGTGGAAACAGCCAGACTGAAACGTGGAACAGAGATGGGACAGAGTGTGCTGCTTGGCATGCAGTACAAACAGACCTCAGAAATGCCTTGCCATTACATCTTAAACCTATATTTTTTGAGGGAGGAGTGTTGGCTCAAGAAGTTCTTTGAAATTCATCAGAGGCAGGATCTTCCTCCCAGATAAGCCAGTCATTCTGCTGCAGAGGATATTTGTATCTTAAGATGAAATTTCTGGCTCATAAGAGTGCCAGTGTGAGATGGGCAATAGTTTGCCAAGAACCCGACACTATCCTCTTTTATTTTTCACAGAGCATCAGACTTTTATCATATAGCTGAGCCTTCAAGGCATGATCAAGCAAGGCTTGGTTTTAAGCCAGTGATCTGGAAAGGTTGGTTGGCTCATTACTAATTCCCTGACTACTTCACAAAAAATAACTTTTTATTATTACTTGGCTCAGGAGAGTAAAGTATTAGTTTAACTAATTTTTTAAAGGGTTAGATAAAATGTCTCTGAAGGAAATGACCTCATGTGCTATAAGGAAGCTGCTACGTGCTCCAGAATTTTTCATGCAGTGGCTATTGTCTTACTTTTATTTTGCTTTATTGTTGTCATACATATACAGGAAACACAATGAAGACAGAAAATCTGAAGAGTTAATAAAAAGATTGGAAAGGGTACTATCTGTCTTTCTTTTCTGACACAATGATAAAATGTTGTCATTGTTTAAACAATTGCTTTTAATGTTTGGTCAGCAAAAGACCAAGTATGTAAATGGTTCAATTCCTGTGCCCTGGTGTTAGGAGAGATTGTTTATGGCTCTGTCAGTGGATGTACTGTTCAAGCAGTACCCAGAAAAATAGCCAAGCTGTCAGTTTGCTGGGTTTGTTAGAGCTTTGTGGATCTCTGGAAGCTGGGGACCAGGAGATCAGCTGGGTTATCTACTAAATCTCCTTTTATTGCTTGTTTTTTGAGACTGATCTACAGTTTTAAATCCAATTAGATTAGCAAGGGAATGACATGACTGCAGTCTATAAGTACCTTCTTGGGGAAAGGAAACTTGATAGTATAGGACTCTTGAGCCTTACAGACAGAAACATTATGGTTCAATTATTGGAAGCTGAAAGCAGGCAAACCTCAAATGACAAGAAAGGTGCAGATTTTTAACAGAAACTGAAATCAAACTGCAGCAATTGGCAGTGGCGTAGTGAATTCTTTAGCACTGGCAGTTTTAAGAACAACACGATTTTTTTTTTTCCCCTAAAATAAGGTGCTCTGGTCTAAAGAGATCATTCACTTTTTTGAGGAGTGAGTTTAAAAGATGAGAGTTGTCCATTCAATCTTGGACACATGTGAATCTGTAAGAATTGTCATTGCTAGGAAGTTCATCTGATTCACACCTATATAACATTGCTGTGTAGTAATCATTTACACCCATAGCAGTTTCTGGTCTCACTGTAAATGAAGCCCTGTTTTCATAATCACTCTGCTTGTAAAATACTGCATTTACCTTAAGTGACACTTAGTGAAATGCTACATATTTATTACTTTAAAATCATTCTCCCAGTGTGTTCCTGTATTTTCATTTTTGCTGCTCAAATGTGACAGTCCTGTTAGTGAACTCTCATCAGCTCTCCCAAGACTTCCCTAGTCCTTCTAGCTGGTTTTTCTCTTTTTCTGGTTTAAGGTCGTGCAGCTTCCTTTACACATCTCAGGTTGTGCATCTCTCCTGAGCACTGAGTGTCTCAGTGCTTTCAGCTGCATCAACCCACACTTGAGGTTTTCATTGTTAACAGGGGTTCCTACTAGACAAGTCATTCTTTCCCTGCTTCCTCTATTTGCCTGCACTCCCAGTGATTTTTAGCTGAGATTGTTTGCTGCATGAAATTAGGCAAGGCAGTTTTCCCTTACTTAAAAAGACATTACTGCCTAAATTTTAAAAACAATTTTGGATGTCTAAAGATTTGTTTCCATCCAGACTTTGATTTCCAGAGGACAGTTACTCAGTGCTTACCCAGATTATTTCAAGAAAAAATAGCCAACCACCTCCCACATTTCTTAAGTAAGACCCAAGTAAAGTTCACACAATTGTGGACATTATTTTGCTTTCTACTTGCATAACTTCAATTCTCTTCAGACATGAGGAATTAATTTGGGCAACTTTTTTTTTTTTCCTTCTTTCTGGCATGTGATTTTCAAGAACACACATGAAGGATATTCTTTAAACTGTAATGTTATTTAAGCTGTATGTGATGTGTCTAACTTAGGCACTAGCACAGATGTGTGTGGGGCATGTACAATGACAGGTCTCAGCCCCAAGGCTTTCACAACCTCAGTTTAGTCCAAGTGTAAAAGGTGGCAAAAGGTGGAGAGTTAATGAAAAACAACCTTCAAGTGCAGTGTGTACTTCTCTGGTTCCCTCTCTCCGAGGTAAGAACAGAAATGTTACCTTTGTACTTGGGGGCTGGAATTCAGGATCAGTGACAGGACTGACCCAAGGAAGAAAATTTGGCGTGTGCAAGAGTGAGATTAGAGCATCCACAGAATCAGGGCCCTTGATGGCATGGTGGGCAACATGAAATTCCTGATCCCAGCTTCTGGACAGAGATATAATTTTTCTCTTTGATGATCAAAAGGCTGGACTTGACAGTGTCTTGCAGTGACCTCCAGCTTGTCAGTGCTATAACTTTCCTAGCTGGAAAATCCAAAGAATGGATAAAAGAACACAAAGAAAGTTTGCTTGAATCTGAAATTGTCTTTTTCTGACTGCACTTAGAAAATTGTACAGCATCAGACAAAGTAAAACTAAACTCAGGAGTACCTGCTGAGCATTGTACATCAATTACTGCACAAGTAGAAAGTGAGTTTAAAAACATCCACTTCTTTACCACTTCTGTTGGTTTTAAAGTATTTGTGTTCCATATGACAATATCTGAAGTTTAATAAGAAATGTTAAGAAACCTCTGAAAGCTGTAAATTTGAAATGAAAAGTAGAAGTATGTATATACATACAAGCAAAGGGTGGATTTGTGATGGTTTTATTTTTCATAGTGTCTCAAAGTGAATTAGTTCTTTAGAGGATACCTCTATGGCAGATAACTACACTTGTCCTTATTTATCTGAAATGTTCCTAAAGTGTGGCTTAGCACTTAATGTTTCAGCTCTGATTTTGCCTGTTTCCGTGGGTTCTTCTGAAATGCATATTTATTGGACATTTTCAGAAGTTTTGGTGGATGAAAGTTCAATTAGCTCCTGGCTGTATAAATCTGCTACATCTTTCTCAAATGTAAATATTTTTTATTTCCACTTTTGCAGTAACACTAACAAATTAACTGACTTGTAAAAAACAAGTGAGCATTTCTAAAGTTGGTAGCCAAAGTTTCAGCGTGCTTGTCTATCTTGCCAAGGTCATTTAGCAGCTTCCCTCAGGGTGTTCTTAGGTCTTATTTTCAACAGCCCAGTCTCAAGTGACTCCACCACCAAATATGGGCTTTGTTGGTAGAGGGCTTTGTATCCTGGAGATATCCACGTGCTGAGGATTCCATTTCAGTGCATCCCTGGCTGCCTTCTTTGTGTTTCCAGGAGTGGTCACTCAGCTCCTTCCCTCTCCATTGCCAATATCTGTTATTCTGCAGGGTAAGTGGCAGGATTTATCTGCACATAGCCATTTTTTTGGTGGCCAGTCCAAAACATACAGAAATGTCATATATTTTATCCTGTGTGGCAGCAGCCCTGTAGTAGCATTGGAATGAAGGTGGTCACTGGTCACAGAGCCAGAGGGATTCTGAAGGATATTTTCAAAAGCATCCATTCTCTTCACTTAAGGTACTCTTGATGGTTTTTTTTTTCTGTGTTTATTCTGGTCAAAAATGAACCTTTTGTTATTTTGAAGTAGTTTTAATTATAAAGGCAATACAAATGTACAAGTGAAGAGCTGCTTGACTAATCTCTTCAAATTAAGTGCACTTCTAGTTAAATGACTTAAGGTTACCTGCAAATGAACACTTTTGCTGCAGAGAAAGTGATACAAAGCTCATATAGGGTACTTAATTTTGAGAACACAAAGGCCTGGTACCCACTGAAATGGAGGTGAACATCTGAAACCATTGTTTTTAAGTAAGACACATTAGAATAAGAAATTGCTGGCATATCCACTTGAAAACATAGAACTCTGTTTATAAGCAAACTGCAAGTAATAACTCCTTTAATAATCATGTGCATCTGATGCTTTGGAGCAATGCCACAAAAGTATGAAAAAACTGATCTAATGGATGGGTGTGTACCTAAGAGCTTCACATAAAAGGCTCAAAGAACAATTACCTAAGTTGAATGCAGTGTTTTAAAAACAGCTTCATCCATTTTCCTGCCTTTTTTTTGTGCTTTTCCTCTAAATAACTCTAATGTATATTAATTAATTGCTTGAAATAATACCAATAAATCTAACAAGGTTTGTCTAAAGCTTCACTGCACAGAGGAAACTTCATGTTTGTTTCAGTGGTGAGAGAAAAAAATCATTTACTGAAAATATTAAGAAAGCTAATATTAATTTAGATGGAATTTAATGAAATCTTTAATGGCTTTTTAAAATTATTTTCCTTAGATTGTAATTTGAATTAAATCATTACTATTGTTAAATTAGTTAAACACTAAATTAAGAAATGCAAATGAAGTGAGCCCAAAATCCAATGTGGTTATTGTTTTTATTGATATATGTAGACTAGTGGTGCGGAGCAAATTCCAATTATATCTGATCTGTTATTTGCAGTGCAAGTTCCTGACTCTTCATTAAGTGTAATACATTAGATTAAATGCTTTGTTCGATAAGAGCTTGGAAAATACCAGTATTACAATAAACCTCTTGCTGCTCTTGCCTCTTTGTTTGGGCTGTGTCTGATGCAGGCTTCAAGGCTTTCTGGTTTAAAGTTTGAAAATCCTGCCCAGCTGTGATCATCAGAGGAAGATAAATGCAGGTAGCACAGTCACATGAGGCCCAGGAGTGAGGGAGAGTTGCTGAAGGCAACTCCATTACATACATGAGTTCACCTGAATAAATGTTCAGTGGCTTCTGTTTTGCTAACTTTAAATACTGGTAGCTAGCAAGGAAAATGCTCGTTTCACTTGATATATGTCTCTCTATGATTAAAACATCCAAAATAAATGAAGCATGCCTCCACGTAGCAGAACTGGATTGATCCAAGTTGTTCTTTATCCATTGGCCTATTTTTTTTTTATAATTTTTGTATTTATAGAACATTGACTGGAATCAGTAGAAATCCAGGGAGGAAAGAGGAAAATGTGTGTGCCATTTTGGGCTTGCCTGCTTCGTGCACAGCCAAGGTACTCGCCTGTGTAAAAGCTCATTCTTCATTTTTAAGCCGCTGTTTTCCTCAGAAGCCATTCAGGAAGGTGAAATGGAGCACACCAGCTGCCAAACCTCCCTGTGGCTACCCTGTGGCAGTCCCATGTGGAGAGAGGACACTGTGACCAGGGGTAGGTCTGGCTGCATGATGGGCAAGCCTGGCACACGTGGTGGGACACACATTCCTGAGCTGTGCCAGGCTTGTGCCTGTGCCTCTGCATCCATCCTGGTGCTGCATGGCTCTGCATCAGGTGATGAGGCTTCTCAGGTGCCCACCAGAGCTCCTGTTTGAGCTGCTAGAGGCATCATTATTGCACAGCATGGGAGAACCTGCCTGTCCTGTTGAGCCCTTGTGCAGAAATGTTCTTAGTTTGTCAGTACAGTGATAAGAAATACTTTCAGCTCAATGTGCTCCTCCATTTAATTTATTCTGGTTGTGTCAAGGTATGTGTCCAGCCCAAGTGGAGGAGCTGCCTCTGCTCTGGCTGCTCTGCATTGGCAGCAGGGTGTAGAGACAAAAACCACGAGACCTCATCTCTGTTTTTCAGCCTTCTGGAAAGCGCTGTTGCGTTTGGGAACCCGTGCAGGCAGGATGCTGGCAGAGCAGTGGTGACAGCTGATGTTTGCAGCACTTGCTCTGGTTTCACTGTACATAGATCTCTTTTTTTCTCACAGTGTATGAGGTGAGCAGAGCAAGTAGCTCCATAACCAAGCAAGTCCAACTGATCCAGCTTCAGTCCGTGGTTAACCTGTTCCTGGTAGAATAACTGTTGGAATTGGTGTGGTAGAGGCTTGTGAGGTGGTTGCTGCTCTATTTTAGCCTAATGTGGTGGGCACAGCTAGTGTGTTCAAAGTGCTAGTTGGCTTTGGGAGATGGGGCTCCATAGCTGGAATTTAGTTGTTTGCAATGTTCATGTCTGCACCAGGAGCATGTGGCAGAGTAGGACAAGACATTGAGCACTGAGCATGTTTTGTGAGGCTTCTTCCCAGTTACCAGAGAATTTTTTGCCCATTGTACTCCAAATACTGAAACTCAATCCTTTTCCCATACTGTCTCTGTCCTCCTTTTGTTTCAGTTTCTTGGAATCCTGAATCATCCTGCATCCAGAGTCATTCAAAATTGTTCTGTGAAGGCACTGAAAGACACCATAATGTTTTATTACTGGAAAGAATTAATAATCCCCTATTTTCTGCATCGTGATGAGGACCCTAAGGATATTTGCCATGTTGCTTTGTTTCACGCATTTGAATGTTCAATAGCTGCTACCATACAATTAGCAAAATGCTCCCCTTTCTTGGTTTCCTCCAATGCTCCTCATTGCACAAACCTTGGAGTGTGGCTGCAGAACGAGTCTCTGAAATGCTTTTGTTGGTTGGTGTAGCCTATTCATTCCATTCCCATGGTCATCCCTGGTCTGTGCTGGGAACACAAATGAGACCATTCTGGCTGAAAAACCTCCCAGATGTTATGCTGGCTTTGTTGCTGAGGGTGATGGCAGCTAGTGAGTGTTTCCTGACAGTGGTGGTGTGTAGAGAAGAGTTTCTGGGCTGGAGACAGAGATCTTTACCTTCCAGAAAATGTCTTGTTATTTTGAGCCTGACATTCCTTGGCCTATTCCTCTTGAAGATTGTTGAATATGCCCTTACATAGATGCTTTCAGGTACTTCTTCCAGGCTTAGGGGCCTTTTTGCCACACTGCTGCCAGAGGATAACTAGACTTCCAGAATGATCCTCTGGCCTTCTGGGACCACATTGCAATGGCATCATCTTGTACTTGAACTGAATTGAATGGGGTGGCACCAGCAACCTGCAAAGGATGAGGATCTGAGCCCCCAGGCAGAGCACACAGTGGTTATTTTCAATGCATTCTGTTAAATGGGAATCAGTTCTGGAGAAACCCTGGAAGCACTGGCAGAGAGGAAGCGTGGCTGGTGTTGACCTTTAAGGTTTGACCATGCTGCACAGCAGGAGCTCGTGCTGCTTCCTCCTGCAAACACAGTATCAATGAAAGCACTGGGTTATGAATAGTGCAGCTGCCATGAATGGTGAGGATAAGTAGTGCTGGATTAGAATATAAATCTTAATCAGGATTAAGCCTCAGCAAATATGTATCTATGAAGCAGAACGTGCTGTATGAATAGGGAACAAGCTAGATAAACAGATTCTGCCAGCTCAGAGACAGCTCTGCTTCAGTCTGTAGGTGATGGTGCCCTTTACACTCCAAGGAGCATTCTTACTGCACTGGTTGTGAGGCTTTTCTTTGAAATCAGATTTGTTCTCAGAATTGCAGAGCTATTTGGGCTGGAAGGACCCCTGGAGATTTTCCAGTCCAGCTCCCCTGCCAAGGCAGGGTCACCTGGAGCAGGTGACACAGGAACATGGGTCCAGGTGGTCCAGGGAGAGAGACTCCATGACCTCCCTGGGCAGCTGTTCCAGTGCTCTGCTCTGTTTGTTGGCTCACAGCTGAGAAAAACTTGCTGCAGCATTTGTGAAGGATTCACTCACCCCATCTGAAATTCTATCAGGGCTGAAATGAAATGTGAGCAAGAGGAAGAACCATGTAGCAGTACAGGCTCATTTGTTTTCACATGAATACATTAGAGCAAAATCTCACTTTCATGAATCAGCATTTCCTTTGTCAATAGCTTTTAATATTAAACAGTAAGGTGACACCAGGATTACATTCGAGGAAAAGTAAATTAAACTGCAACAAAAGATTCTAGAGGGTAAATTGACACTTCAGGTCTTGATTTAGATTCAGCTACAGAACAGGAAGGGAATAACTGTTTCCTCCCCACCAAGTTTCAAATTGTTTTGTGACTGAGAGGTAGAAAGGACATTTCCAGATCCTTAGTGGATACCAGCTCATCCAAATCCCACACTGTATTGAGAAATTTTTCTGTTATTCCTTTCTATGTTCTCTGAAAATTGTAACATTCTCAGTTTGCCAAGATATGGAGCATATAGTGGTGCACATCTCTTGTTGCCTAGAAAGAGAATAGCTGATGTTTTAATATCCTCATGTGCTGAAATGTCATATTCTTCTGCTGAAATGCACTGTTTCCTCCTCTTCCTTCTTGCCAAATCCATTTTGTGTTTCCACACATTAACCTCTTCCTGACCTAGTGCTGCTCATGCATGAAATGCCCAAGTGCTTCTAGGTTGCAAGCACAGCAGTTATCTGATGTGTTAGTCTTGACAAGGATGCAAAGGAAATGCCCAGGTGTATGAATGTTACCAATAATTATAATAAACAGTCCCTGGAAGTTATTTAGGGATGTGTATTTTGGTTAAAAGGCAGTCTTTAAGTCTTCTGAAACTGTTTTTGAAATTTCATAGGTGTCCTGCTATTCTGATTTTAGTGGCAGAAATTATTTTACCTTGAGGCACATTTGGATGATCCCCACAAGTATCCATGGCTTTACATAAATACAAACACATGCACTTCTTGACTTGCCAGTGTAGTGGCAGCTTCTCCCTCACACTTAATTTTTTGGGCCTCCTGTATTCTTTCATTTGCCATTACAAGTTCAGATGGCCACTCCTGGGATGTTTTCAAAGTTCACAGAAAATTTAGAAGGCAAGCAAAACCAAGAGGGAACACACTTTCTGCAGGATCATTGGTGGAAATTCAGCTGCTCCTTTAGTTGTAGAATTAGTTCTGTGGAGTCGATAGCAGTGAAAGTTTCCTTTCCCTTCAATTGCGGCTGTGACTTAAGGAAGCACCTTTAGAAGAAAATACATATTTTTATAAAAACAGACTTTACCTCTAGTCTGGCCAATTTTTTTTTTGTTTTTCTTATGAGCCTAGATTTAAATGAAGACATTGTCATTGACTTGTTGATACTAATGATACCACTTGTGTTAAAACATGTTCTGAAGCAGTTTCCTAGGTTCCAAACTTTAATTTTTCTCCTGAAAGCCACTGTGAAATCTGAGTCATGTCATTTGTGAGGCAGTGTGTGCTTAGGAATTCCTGTCAGAAATCCCTCAAAAAGAGAAGTGATTCTTTCAGATCAGAGAAGTTCCAGCAGCTAGACCCCCAGTGTCAGTCACTGTGAGTACAAACACGGAGACAGGTCTTGTGACATGATGAGAAAAGGCCAAAGAGGTGAGCTGTGCCACACACTTCTCCACCCAGCGTACACCTAATCCTGTCTTGCACATTCAGCTCTATCTCCAGGCTTATCCTCTGCTGTGATGATGAGAAGCTCATGCTTGTGACTTGAATAAATCATGTAAGTTGCATGTTAAACAGAGTAATGGTCCGTTGGGAGCCTTATCAAATTCAACAAGGAAAAATGTCAAGTCTTGCACCTGGGGCACATAGACTCCCTGCCTTGATAAGAATCTGGGGGAAAGCTCTGCTGAAAAGGGTGTGGGTGGTCTAGCTAAAAATGAGCCAGCAGTTTGTTCTTGCAGCAAGGAAGGCTGAGAACATGCAGGTTGTACCAACAGAAGCATGGCCAGGCAGTGAGAGAAGAATTAGAGAGAGAAGAATTAGAGAGAGAATAATTATTGTCCTTTATTGAGCAGCTCAATAGACAACATCTGGAGTGCTGTGCCTGGTTTGGGGCCCCTTAATGTAAGAAATTTATTGACAAACTGAACCAAGTGCAGTGGGGAGCCACCAAAGTGCCTTGGGGCTGGAGGATCTGCTCTGGGCAGAGAGGCTGGAGGAGCTGGGCTTGCTCAGCCTGAATTACAGGAGACTTCAGGGAGACCCAATGGCAGCTTGTTGAGGTGCTCTTGTCTGAAGTACACAGCAGAAAAAGGTGAGACAATGTCCATAAATTGATAGAGGAGAGTTTCTAATGGGATAGATATAAAAAAAAAGATCACAGGGAGGAGTATAAATATAAAACGTTTTATTAGTGAGCTCTTATTAACTGAAGGTCTTGAAACCTTGTCTGGGAAATGTAACACGACAAGGCTAATTTTATGTTGTCCTCCTGAATAAAGTTGGTTTATTGACCTAGTTCTGTCACTCTGCAGCCACGAGCCAATTGGATCCCCCAGCTGCCACTCCATCTCGTTTTGCCTTCTTTGGACAGATAGAGCTAATTACAGTAGGTACTCCATCCAAATTTTTATGGATTAATTTACAGCATGATGAACAGAGTCAGTGATGGAGATGCAACCAAGGAAGTGAGGGGTGCTCTGACCTTGTCACTCACATGGATGTGGAGTCATAGTGCTCTTTTCTCAGATGGATTTTGACTTTTGCAGAAAGTCAGTGACAAGTTTAATTATTTCTGACAAACAGAGAATGCTTTCTCTTCTTTTTGCATTGTGTTGTACTATTTATGACAGTGGAAGAAGGCAAAGCAGCATCTTGACCAGCCACTCTTTGGATGGGATATTATGGACTGAAGTTTCAGGGTTGAAATCCAGAGTTTTGGTTCCAGTTGGCTCAGTGCTGTCAGGATTAGATAGTTCTGATGCAAGAAGGTGCTTAGGCACCTCTCAAGTCAAAGAAACTTCAGTGCCTGACAAAATAATGTTTGGCAAAGAGATGTTTTCTCAGCAATCAAGATGTAGTTTACATGCTATATGGCATTTGATAACTCCTGCTAAACAGAGAAGATTAATGTGAAGTTGCATTAGGATGTGAAGTAAAAAGGTCAAGATTGTTGCAATCTCCAGAATTATGATAAATATAATGAAGGTTGTAACACTTTTTTTTGTCTTTTTATAACATTGAGGAGGGGAATGGCTGCACTTGGACATTTTGGGCTGGTAGAATCAAATATTTATTTGCAAGATTTGAAGGTGCCTTATTTATTGGCTTGATAGTGAACTTTTTAAGCACCCAGTGTAAAATACTTTCATGTATTTTGTGATGGGGAAAGAAAAATTGTTCAAGGTGCTTCCCAAATGAAAAAATCTTTTGGATCACCTCTGTCTCAATGTGATTTGGAGATTTTGTTGAAAAGAGAATTAAGGAGAGGCTCTTTCAAGAGTTCTCAAAGATGAAAAAGGTTTGCTGCTGTTAGTGAAGACAAAAATGGTTGTCCTGAGTCAGGCTGAAGGCACAGCTAGGCCAGAGTCTTCCTCTGACAGTGGCCAGTCTGTAACACACAAGCAAGGCTTGAACATCCTCCCAGTCTGCAGCTTCTCGACTTCTTGAGCCTCAGGATTTTTTATGTAACATTTGATGACAGATTTTCCCCATGATTTCTTTAATTGTTTTTTAAAAGCATGTAGGTTTTTGGCACCCATTGTTTCCTGCAGCACTGAGAGCTTCACCTGAGCTGTGCATTGTGAGAGATGTCCCCATTTTTTGTTTGTGTTAAGCATGTCACCTGATCACTTCATAATTGTCTTGGAAGGACTTGTATTATGAGAAACAGAGAATAGTTATTCTATATTTATCATCTCTGACTTCCTGTCCTCTGCTGGCCTCCTCCTGGTATCCCCTTAGCCATTTCTTTTCTTGGCTGAATAATTGTAATCAGGGCTTACTCATGTCTCGTTGGAAGCTGTCCCACCTTTGATCAGCCTTGTTGTGTCTCTCTATATTGTTTCCATTTCTGCTGTGTTCTCTTTGAGGAGTAAGAGTGGTGCTGCACTGAGTATTCAAACAGAGACTCAACTTTTATTTAACCAGTGGCATACTGCTGTTGCTGGCTTTATTCCTTTTATAAAAGTTTTTAATGTACTTGCTTTTTCCATTTTTTGAATATTGATCTGATATTTTCATGGTTTTTTTTAAATATACTGTGCTTTACTCAAAGATAATACTTCAGAGATTGAGTGTGCAAATTTAGGTTTCTTCAGTGCTGGGGTTGCTGTCTAATTCTCTGCTTTTTCCCAGATTACTTTTCACTAGCAACTGTGTAAACTGATCACTTCTACTCCTTGTGTCATGTCTTTTTAAAAAATGATCATTAATTTGTGAGACCACTTCCATTCTTGTCCTGTGGCAACATTCTTTCTACAAGAAGCTTTGGTGGAAGACCTCATATAAATACCTGTTGGAAATCTACGTTTATGCTTGTGTAAAGCATTTGTATTTTCCACAGGTAACATTATAATAATTGGGCACTCTATTTGTACAAAACTTTTGCATGGGTAACATATGCTTTGTTCTAAACATCACTCGTTGACATCCTGAACCCACGGATTTTGTGCTTAAAGAGTTGCTTGGGTTTTTTTCCCAAGGGTTCTTGAGAAGTTGCAGCATAAAGCAGATGTGAGCATGATGTTTAGCCTAACATTTATTAGTTTATTAGTTTATCCTAATGTAGGGATAACTGTAGTGTGTTGTGGTTCCTGTATTTCCTGTCCAGGGAATTTGTGAGATCTCTTTGTGTGTGTTTTGATCATTGCCATCATCCTGGGCAAGGGAGCTGTTGTATGGTCCTGGTATTGATGTGATATTCAGACCATATGGATTATATTACAAGCTGGTACAAATAACTGCTTTGTCTGCTCTGGCTTCAGGTTTTCATTAGTGTATAGCAACACTCACTGCTGTGGTTTTTCTATAACTTTGCTATATAATTTGTTCTTTTATTTTACAGCATGTAATGATTGGCTGCCTTTCACCAGTGTGTTGCTTCTATCAATATCTTCAGTGAAAATCGGGCATTTTAAGCCTTTCTATCTTGTTTTTTAACATTTCTAGTGTCAATATAACAGCACTTCCACACTTGGCTCTGTAGCTTATTTTTGTGCGATGATTAAAATGGAATTGTGTCTTCTTTGTGGTTACTTGTTAAGATTTATTAATGTCTGCCCTATCTTTTATTTATAGATACAAAATTTTAATGATTTCAGCCCTAGAAAATGTGTCATGTCTATTTGTGCCAGACTTACTTCTAAGTTTAAGGATTCTCTTGTAAGGTTATTAATTGTAAATGCTGGTAGTTTGCTACCAGTTTGATTTGGATGAAAACCATCTTTTATGTATAAGCAGAATTTCTTCCAAAAGTTTCTGCAGTTCCTCCTGAAACAAAAGTTTGTAAAAATGAGGAGAGAGTTACACCAGTACAGAGTTTTATTGAAATACTAACTGAAATATTTGACAGACTTTATTAATGGAAAGATATTTGTTAGAACAGGTGAACAGGGTTGATACACAGTAATCTGTGGACACTGGAAGTGCAGAGTGGGAGTTACCAAAGCAATGGGCACTCAGGTGTTGGTTATGACTTCGGAAGAACTAAGCTATAAAAGAACATTTTGTTCTTCTGATGACTTGGCAAAGGACTTTCAGAATCCTCAGCAGAGGGAAGAATCAGGCTAATAGAGGCAGATTCATGGTATATGGGTAGGATTTGGTTGTAAGAATTTGAAAGTTGAAGACAGTAAGCTAAGCAGCTTAACATCTTCAGAATAAGAGGGAGTGAAGCTTGTAAGTGCGTCAAGCTGTTTGCTTAGATCTGGACTAAGGAGCTTAAGTAGCTTATAGCACCACAAGCTCCCGAGCTCCAGAGGAAGGGACTTACAAGCTGTGCAACAGCCACACTTCAAAGACCTTACAAGTACAGCTGATGAAGCCTGCAGGGCTTCTAGGGAGCGTGTCAAGTGAATGTGTCCGTCTGTCTGTCTCCACGCAGCATCCAAGCGCTTCCTTTTGTTTCCTCCTTAAAGTTGGGCACTCTCCCCCCTGGAGTTGTCACAGTGTTAAATACCAGCAATTCGAAGTCAGGAGGTTCTGAAAATTAATTTAGTCATGTCCTGTATACATATTCTGTCCTTTATTACTCCCTTAAAAAACATAGTATTATGCGTGCTGGGATGTACCACTTGTTTTTATGGTGAAATGTATGAGGACCTTGAAAATGATGAATAGTTCCCTGCTTATAATGGGGGATAGAAAGTTATCTCAATTGTGTTATCTCAAAATGTAAATTAGCTGTCCTCAAGGTCTTAATCTCTAAACATGTTTGGTTCTTGTTGAAGTCTTCTGGACTAGATCATCACAGCTTGCAAATTTGCACTGTGTTGCTGTGGTCCCACCCAATTCCCATTGAAATCAGTTGGCTTGGTTGGAGTTAAAGACTTCTGCAAAGCAGAAATGGCTACTTTCACAAACTTTTGCTCTCCAAAATAGCTGTGATGTCCTCAAGAGTGTCATTACTTACTAGCCAAAAAAATTACCTTCATAATGGTGCTTTCTTAAGTAATTTTGTCATCTTGAGCTTGTTTTGTCCTGATTTCATTAAGTCCACCGAAGATGCACTTTAAATTAGGGGCATACAACCACATTTCTGTTTTGTTTTATCTCCTTGCTCCCCAGTTATGTAGTTTCTATGTATTTGAAACTAGATCCTTTCATGCAGCTTAGTATTTTTGTCTGTACATACTGAAGCATGTGATGATGAAAAATAGATCTTTGTACATTAATATCTCACCCAGACTGATTTTGCAAAATAGTCTTTCAGGATATTTTGCACTGTTTACTGTTGCACATAGTGTTATACTAAGAGTAATTCAAATCACAGTGTGGAAGAGGATGGAAATGATTTCTGGAGCTCACCTGGTCAGAGCAGGGCTTGTTGGTGGAGATGGCCCAGGACTGTGTCCAGTTTGGGTTTGAATCACAGAATCACAGAATGGTTTGGATTGGAGGGGATCTTAAAGGTCATCTCATTCCCCCCCCCTGCCATGGGCAGGGACACCTTCCTCTACCCCAGGTTGCTCCAAGCCCTGTCCAGCCTGGCCTGGGACACTTCCAGGGAAGGGGCACTCACAAGTTTTCTGGGCACCTTGAGTATGTTTTAACGCCCTCACAGTAAAGCATTTTTCTTCATAGCTAATCTAAACCTACCCTTTGTCTCAGAGGGTGGAGGTTCCAGAGCCTCTCTGGGAAATCTGTTGCAGTATTTGAACACCTGTACAGTTTAAAAAAAAAGTTAATGTTTGAATGGATTTCTTTTTCTATTTCAGTTTGTGCCCTTTGCCTCTTGTTCTATCACTGAACAGTGCAGAGAAGAATCTCTGGTCTTACTCTCCCTCATCAAGTGTTCATGCTCATTGGTAAGATTCCCTCTGAGTCTTCTCTCCAGGCTGAGCAGTCCCAGCTCTCTCAGCCTTTCCTTGGATGCCAGATGTTCAAGTCCCTTAATCATCTGCACAATCCTTCTCTGGGCTCCTTCCAGTGTGACCATATCCTTGCCCTCTCTTGCCCAGCCTGGACCCAGCACTGCTCATGTGTGTCCCACGTGCTGGGCAGCTCCTCATCCTGTTGCTCTTTCTGGTGCTGCCCAGGATGCTGTTGGCTGCCTTTGCTGCAAGGACACGTGGCTGGATTTTGTTTGCCTTGCTGTACTCCAGGATTCTCAGATCTTCTTCTACTAAGCTGCTTCCCAGATGATCTTCAGCCAGTTGGTGCATGGGGTGTTTCCTCCCCAGTTGCAGGACTTTTCACTTCCATTTATTAAACTGGATGAGGTTCCTGTTGAGGTTCCTGGTCCATTCCTCCAGCCTGCTGAGGTCATGCTGGTGGCAGCACAATCCTCTTGTGTATCAGTGATACCTTCTGGAGGCTGACCTGGAACAGAGACTAGACAGAGCAAGAGGTTAAAGCAGGGATTTATAAAAAGGCCTCAATGGGCACACCTGGGCTGTACAAGAGTCCTGCTGGGCCACACCCAAGATGAACCCAAAATGGGCACAAAATGTACGACCAGCAATGAGGTCCCACACTTTTATAAGTGCTGGTCCATCAGCATATTAGAATCAATTGTCCAACCACAGCTTCAGGTTATGAAGCTCCATCCTTCTGGTTTTTCCTTCTCACTTCACCACTGTTTTCATTCTTGGGCCTGAAAGTTGTCCTTGGTATGGAGCTGGAGAAGGAATTGTTTTGTCTCTCTACTCTGTGAAGAGAACTCAGTAGCACCTAATGTGAACCTTAAAACTACCCACCAAAACAGCACAGAATGTAAAAAATATAAAAGCTAAAACCTAAGGCATCATCAGCACTCCCCTCAGTTTTGTGTCACGTGCAAACTTGCTGAGGTTACTCCGTGTCCCATCATCTATGTTGTTAATATTGAACACCAGACCAGTGCTGACCCTTGGGATACACCACTAGTGAGTTGCCTCCAGCTGGACTTTGTACCACTGTTCACAACCTTTAAGTCCAGCAGTTCAGCCAATTTTCAGTCCACTTCAGTGTCCATGTATCTAGTCCGTACTTCATCAGCTTGTCAGTGAAGATTTTGTGGGAGACTGTGTCAAAAGCCTTGCTAAAATAGAGATAAACAACATCCCCTGCTTTCTCCTCATCCATCAAACCACTCATCTCATCTTAGAAGGCTGTGCTGACTAATGCCAGTCACATTTCTATCCTTCATATGTTTGGAAATAATTTCCAGGAGGTTTTGCTCCATCTTCCCCAGAATCAAAGTGATCCTGGCTGACCTGTAATTCTTGGTGTCCTCCTCTTTGCCATTATTGAAGACACAAGTGACATTTGCTTTCCTCCAGTCCTGAGGAGCCTCCCTGAATCACCATGACCTTTCAAAGATAAAAGAATGGTCTCACAATTATGTCAGCCAACCACCTCAGCACTCAGGGATGCATCCATGAGGTCCCATGGACTTCTGTGCATTCAGTTTATATAAATGTTTAATGAAGCAAATCAGACTGAAGCAAAGTCATCAGGAGGATTTTGGTCCTTTATCACCCACTCCTATTCCCGAGCTGTCTGTGCTGCAGACCTTGGTCTGTGTCTCTGGGTGTGTGTTTACTTGTGGGCTCCTTTCCAAACAAACAAGCCTGAGTCCTGTGCTGATTTCCCAGACAAGCTTTTCCTGTTCGTGGCTCAGGATGTCAGCCAGCTGCCCCAGTGAGCCAGCAATTCAATTCCAGGGGAAGTTCAGCTTGGGTGAAAACAAAGACAGCAGTACACGTTTTTCTTTGGGTTTTTAATTACTTCCGTCTCTGTATCTGAAGCATTTTTCTTAAAAATACTTCAATTTGCAGGTGTTACCTCACAGACTTTCTCTCATCATAACTTCTCTTATCATCTGTAGCCATTAAAGAGTTCAAAATACTTTTGGCAGGGGGGTTAACACAGGTGCCCTGGAGCAACTCCCATTGGGAAAATTGTATTCTTTTTACTTAAAGTCCCCTTTTTGTCAGGTGTTACCTTAGGGTCCATTTCGTGTCAGGAGTTGCTGTGTTGTGCTGTGCTGTCTTCCAGAAAGAGATGTATTTTCAGCCCTATAAAAGTCCACTTTTCTGTGGATTTTTCTAGGGCTGAAACTTCTGTATGCAACATAATTTATTTTTTTTTCAGTACTAGAAGGACAATCCAATAAACTATTTTCTTTCTTATTGGAAATTGAAATAATGCTGCTTTTTTGGATGGAAAGAAGTGTAGAGGCTGGATTTTTATGTCTCATTGATTGTCAAGCAAAGCCATGGCTGCAGTTCACAGTGAAATTGTGGGGTGATTTCAGTGCTGCTTTGACCCTCAGGAGACTTGGCCTGCAGTCCTAATTCATCTAGATGAGTATCTTCTATATTTCTCACATTTGAAATCACGATGCTGATAATTCCTATCTGTCAAGGATGTTCTGAGCACGAATTGACTATTTTTAGACTAGGATTATCAAGTCCCTTAGTTGTTAAATGGGAAATGAGATTCAGACCCAGAAATTTCTTTTTTTAGTGCTTAATTCTCAGATGAAAGCTCTGCTAAGGACCCTGACACCACCAGTGCAAGGGTCCAGACCTGCATCACTGAAGTTTTCAAGTTCACAGAGGGTTATTTGCAGCTTGGATGAGATGTTTGTGTACAAGCAGGGGAGAATAAACCAGGTTGACACTCAGTTCTGAAGAGCAGCAGTTGTTGCTTCTGCAAACTTTGAAGCATATGGTTTGGATTTCTGTGTGGTAGGAAAATGGAAGATGTTTGGTAGGGCTCCCATGGTTCCTTCTGGGAATTTGTGGAAGGAAACAGTAGCTGATAGGCCATGTATCCTCTGCATGGTGAGCACGATGTCTTTGATATGTCACATCTCTGACACATGTAGTGCACAGGAGACCAGGGCCCATATGGTAAACCTTGATGCATTTTGTATCCCTCCCTTTCCAGCTAGACAAAATTTGAGCTCAAGAAAGGAAACATGAAAGCAGAAACCTGACCATATGGCAACCCTAATTAAGGGGGTGATGTTAGTTTTTTCCACCTTCAAACTTAATGCAGTCATGGTGACCTCAGTGCTCTTTGCTTTCCTATGGGGCATTTCAGCATGAAAAGTTTGATTTCTTGAGCAGGGAGACTGAGGGAGCCCTCGCAATTAGACACTTGTGGTTTTGTTTCATAAGAAATGATGTGCATTAAAAATTTCTGTTCAAATTGTCTCATAATTAAAGTCACGTTTTAGGGGCCTTTTGTGAAGAAATATGAAGGATGCATCTCCTTTAGAAGACTGAGATCCCTTTTTTGAGTGATAACAGAAATGAGTCTTGAACCAAAATTTAACATAAATCAAGCCAGTGTCTTTGCTATTGGGTTTTGAGTCAGTCTGTCTTCTGCTTGGGGCTATTCTGCCTCTTATGAAATATTCACCAATCCAGAGAGACAGTGTGACTTTGTACAACTTGATGGTGAAGGAAAATCTGCTGGATAAAGCAGACCCTGATTCAGGTTCTGTCCTTGCTCTAAATCCGGGCATTTATGTCCTAGTAGAGTCCATAGGCAGCGAGATGATAGTGTTCATTTACTGTCTTTCTGATATTTTTTCAGTTGCACATTTTCCAATGTGGCCTTGAAAAACTCCTCAGTTAGCTGTTCTGGTCCAACAAAACGTATCTGGCAGAAAAATTCTTGACCAACTCCTTCAAGATTACTTAATAAGTTATGAATTACAGAACAAAGGTGCTAATATGTTCCAGGTAATGTTACATAGGTTTTCCCATTTGATTGAGTCAGTCTTCAGTGAAGTCAGCACCACTCTTTAGACTTTTGGCTTGTTTGCTGCTGCTATATTCCTCCTTTGCATAAGACAGTATAAGGAGAGGGTTTAACACTGTTTTTCTCATGACCAGACCTTTCTTTTTCCCTTTTTGTGTGATTTTCCATAATTTAGATAGCTTGACAGTGTGTTTTAGTGGATTTTTAATTTTGCAGAACTTGAGTCGATTTGCTGCTGAAAAATTAACCAGTCCATGCCCTTGAAAAGTTATTGCATCTGTTATTACCTCCACATGTGATAAGTTGAAGAAAATGATTAGCAAAGGTGTCACTCATTTCTGCATGCTGTATATCAGATCGGACTGGCTGTGAAGTAGTGAACCATATTAAAGCTGTGAAATCAGCCCTGCTCTACAGGGACTGCAACCAGCTGCACCAATTTTGCTACTTTTTTTCCCTTGCAGATTCAGGAATGATTGGAATGGAGTTTGACAGTTTATTTACAGATTTGCTGTGACTGACAGGATGCCAGAGGGGAAATGTTTGTACTCCCTGAAGATAGTTTTTAGTAACTAAGGCTAAATATCTGACAGGACTTCTGTTACAAAACAGAGCGTGATCAACAGTTGTGTTACTGCAGAATTCAGTGCAGGGTTTTTTTTTGTATTTTATTTAAAATACAGCTAAAAATACAGAACTAAAACCAATATTTGCTTTAATGGAAAATGTCTCCACAGAGAAGTGTGGCACTGGTGAATTCAGGCCTTCCAGTCTAGTTCTGATCCCTCATCCCTGAAGAAAGTGGGGAAAGGAGCATGAAAACCACTCATAGGCCACTCTATTTCCTCTTGATCATTGATTTTTAAACTTAGAATTGTGAAGGTCCCTAAATTTTTCAGTATTTGACTGGACTTCTTGCATGGTAAGTTCAAGTCTCCTTGGCAACCAATGTGTTTCTCTTACATTATGGGCTGCCAGGAGTTCATGGACCATGCACTAAAAACCTACGCCCATGTGTGAGATGTTAAGGTTCCTTGAGGTTTAACCTTGAAATGAAGAAAACAAAATTAATCTTGTTTTCCTCTTACATTCATCCCTTGGTTTTTTAACTAGTGCAAGTGGGTTTTTTCTTTTTCATGATCATTCTTTTTCTGATTCCCAGTGTAAATCTGCAGTAACCTAGAGGATGCTTTTGGTCTATAGAAATCTTATACAATGGTCATTTGAAAACAGAAACCTTTTAAAAGAAGATGCATGAGCCATATACTGTATTATGTACAATATATGAGTAGTAATATTATACTTTGTATTCCCAGAATTAATATTAAACCTTTAGTCAGGAAAATATTTTTTGTTCATTAGGAGCTCTTTGTTCATTTATGAGGCACAGAAGCTTTTGTACATTGCAAAGGTTAACTGTGCTCAGAGTAAAGGTACTTGAATAAATTGTTTTATTGGTAGCAGAGGTTGAAGGTGGGCAGATTTGTCTAGCTCAGAGAAAAAAAAAATTATTAGATTGTTAGGTGTTAAGAAGTGCTGCCAACTTGCCAAATGTAATCTGAGTATTCATGAGCAAGAAATGCTGAAATATTGCAGAGGACAAAAAGAGGCACCTGGGTGCCTGTGTCCTTACTTGTATTTAAGGCAGTCCTGGTTATGTCAAGTGTGACAGATTTTAGTAGGGTTAATTTATTTCTTAATTTTGTTGTTTTTCTGGCTGTATTGATAACCTACTACAGACTGTATTATTTACTGTATGTTTTTGTCATATTAAGATTGTGCATCAAGGAAGAGATGTAGAGCCCAATGAGGGAAGAATAAATAAGAAAAGGCAAAATGAGCCTTTCTCAGTCATGATCTAGGGAATAAGTCCCTTTTTAATACTGATATGTGAAAGATGGCTTACAGAGAGATCTGAACACACTGTGCTGTTCCACAGCCCTAGGGAAGATTTCTCTGGCTCTCTGGTTATCACTAGGCTGAGCTCATCTCCCCTGGGATGGGGCTCTTCCAACATCCATTCTGCATGCTACAGGTGAATTCTTATTTGCCTTTTTAAATTGCTGCTAATAGAAAACATACTTCTGGGAACAGAGACTGGCTTCCAGCTCAGCCCTTTGCTGGTGAATTCTGTTTTCATTAGACTATATGACCATGGTTGTTCTGGACCCGTGGCTCTGGCAGTCCTGGCTGCAGAGTGATTTTTCTGTCATGGCAGAGTGAAGGTTTTCTGTGTCTGCACCATTTTCATCCATGCAGTCAAGGAGCTCCTCACTGTTTTGGTTTGAATGACAGGTGTCTGCTAAGGAAGGCAGGAGCCTTCCTTGGAATGAGGAATGTAAAACCCTTTCTCTCTGAATTATTATAATTTTGAAATTAAAGGAGCTCTCAGGCAAAGATATGAGGATAGAAATAACAGTCCTTTATTTTGAGAATTAAAATACAGATGTAGTGAAACAAAAAAACAAACCCACTGTCAGAGTCAGAATCCAGCCTGACCCCCTGTGGGTCAGGGTGTTGGTGGCAGTCCCATTCAATGGTGGCTGCAGCCCTCCTGCAGTGGCAGATGTGGCTCTGTTGGAACAGTGGTCCTGTAGAAAGGTGGAGTTTTCCTCTGAAGGTCCAGTGGTGACAGATGGGCCTGGTCTTCCTCTGAGAATCCAGTGGGGAAGGCTGCTTTGGTGTTCCAAGTCTCAGATTGTATCCAGGTAGGAATGCTTGGCTTCTCCCCCTGGGTGGAGCATTTCCCAATGGGATGGTGTAATTTTATTGGTCATGCAGTGAGACTCACTGGCCCATGAGCAGATCTCTCCCTTGAGGGAGAATGGGTCCTGGAAGAGAGAAAAAAACTGCCCAGCTGGTTTTTAACAGAGGATTACCCCATCCCTGCCCCAGTTCCAGCAGCTGGTGACAGAATCCACACTGCTGGGGACAGCTGGCATTGCAGCCCAAGACACTCAGGGAATGGAATGGTGGTTAACCTATTCCTATGTCTTGCTATCCTGACTCTCAAAACATCCTCTTGCAACAAGTCCAGCTTTGGTGTGCCACAGCTTAATGCTGCCAGGCTCCCTTGTGTCTGTGATGGCTGTGGAGTGGCAGAGTGATGGCTTTCTCTGTCCCTTGTTATCCCTGCAGCTGAGCAGTTCCTCGGGCAATGGGAAGGGTGGTTGTGGCTCTCTGGCTCTCTGATGCCTTTTAGGACTTCAGAAAAGTTACCAGAATAGTTAAAAGAGCGGTCAGCGACCAATGTGTCTGATATCATAGCTGAAGTTCTTCAGCAGTTGAATTATGTTATTAAAAAAGGATTAGATGATGTAGCAGGAATGGAGTGCTTTGAGACCAGCAGCAGAGCTGTGAACTGGAATCATGAGCATTACTAAGACTGTCATCCAGTGCCTAAAGACAAAAGTATAATTACCATCAGAAGGTCATTTTTCTAAGCAAAGGACAGTTGTAAACTGCTTTTACCAGGAAAAAAAAATCAGTATTTGTTGCATTACATCATTGAATTATTCATCAAGATCAGACACTTTCTTGTTCAATTTACTTTGTCATTTTCTTCTAGCTTATTCTCAGCAGTTTGGATGAAAATATAACACAGTAGCACCTGCTTACAAGAGACATTCAATTCACTGGATGTCTTGATTGGAAAGACATTTGCTCTGGTCCAAGGTAAAATCAAATACTCTTTGTTTTAATGAGATATTCACATTTTATGGACAAATAGCTAGAATTGGTGTTATGATACCTTTCTGTTAACCTGGTCTTATTACTTTAGTGAGTTATTTCAGACCCTTAATTCAGAATAAAAGAGATTTACTTATGGATCAGGTTCTGCATCTTTTCTTCTGTTCTGTATAGCCTGTGTTGAAACAAGTGTTTTCCCAGCAGTAAGATTTGATTGTCTGAAAAGGTGTAAACATTCCTTTTTCTGAAATTGCTTCATGTATATAGGTGAAAATAACACTCTCTTAGGAAATTCTAGGCATGGTTAGATTGTTTCAAGACCCTGGTCAGAGTACTGAGATGAGTAAATAATAATTTCTTTGTCACTTCACAAGCTTTTCTTCTTATACACACATATATAGAGAAACTCAGAAACACAAGATTATCAGAATATGCCCCTATATGTTCCTCTCGCCATGATCCCTTTTTTTTTTTCTCTTTTGTTGCTTTCCCCCATAATTTACTTCGTTAGCATATTTTAGTGTTTCATACCATGGTGCCTGAGTCAATTTTCTTTTGAATAATTAAACAGGTACATGCCCTTGGAAAGTCATTGCACCCTTTATTGCCACTTAATGTGTTAACTGTGAGGAATTGGGGAAAGATGTTGTACATTTTTGTTGACTGCTGCTTTATGTGGGGATTGGATGTGGTGTAGTGAAAGGGACTCAGAGAGTATGCTGGATTTTGATGAACCACATCTCAGATACCCAGAGTGGAAAACCTTATCCTTTTGCATTTGGAAGGAAAATGTCAGCACTCTCTTACTTCAAAATAACAGCAATAATGATAAGAAAAAAATAATTAAAAATTAAAATTGATTGATAGATTCAGTGGTGTCCCATACTTAGCTGGGGCTGGGTTTTGGGTAGTGGAAGATTTTGGCCTTTGCAGTAGAAAATTCAAAGTAAAGAATTCACCCTGAATCCTCTGTGCTGTGTTTTTGGGAGAAAGGGAAGAGAGAGAAAATGGACAGGAGGAGTTTTTTAGCTTTTTAATGAAAGTAACTGAGACTTCTCTGGAGGGATGACAGAGGCAGGTGGGGATTGGGGTGGATAACACTCTCTGAACTGCTCTGGGGAAGGCTGGATTAACAGGGAAGTTTCTGAAAGCAGTGGAGAGCTCCAGTTGTCATTAAAATCCTGAGGCAGGTGGGCTTGAGCATAGCTGTGCTACAGATGCAGCTCTAGCAGTGATATTATAAGGATTTGTTAAAATTGTGCTGGCTTGAGTCACTGTTGTAGGAACAAGGAGTGTGCGCCAGGGTAGGCCACTGACAAAATGTGCTTTGCCAAATTGCATTTTATTTTGCTATTGTCTGGTAGTCATGCTTTACTTTACTCCCTCCCTTATCTAGAGAATACTCTTAATTGTAAACATATTTCAGTGTCTTTGGTCACTCTAAATGACGTTTAAGTGTTGATTTGCCTTCATTGCTCATTCAAGCCCTACTCTTTGCAATTAGGGTGCTACTAGAAATTTATATTGATTTCTATACTTTTTTTTTTTTTTTCCCCTTAGGATAAGACATACCTCTACTTAAATGCTACAAAATAAACCAAGGCAGTTTTTGTTTTTTTAATACTGGCAGAAAGGTTTTTGGGATTGTGTAGCTTGTTACTCAGCATTCAGAGAGATCTGGGGAGAGATCCCAGCTGATCCCTGTGGCCAAGGCAGCTGCTGGACTCAAGCTCTGTGGCAGGGAGGTGAAATCTCTTCTCCAGCTGTCAAAGGGTGAGAATTCCTTTAAAACATGACAATTCTGTCTGGTCAAGCTTGAGGAAAAAAGTGCAGACTGCAGCTTGTGCTTTTGATGTGTGAGTTGATTAATAAATGGAGAAATAGGAGGAAAAGGTTGTGGAAGGGTGGCTTTGGGTTCAGTGCAGTCAATAGTGATTTATCCAGAGAAAAGGGATTCCATCCATTGATACAGTTCCCTTCTCTTGGCCTTTGGAAGAACTTTCCATAGAATTGCTCTGCTGTGTTTCAAATATCCCCACATCAGCGTGGCTGATGCGTTCAGCCAAATGTTAAATGAAACACACCTGATTTTGGGGTTCATCAGTGGGAGAAAACATGGGGAATATGGCAGCAGTTTATAAAAGAGCAGCCTCTTGAATTATGGAGATTAACATCTCAGGGAAGGCTACAGGCACAAAGCATACCTAAATAATGATTATTGGTTAAAAGGCATCAGTGCCTTGGAGATAAAGAACTGCTCTAGATTGTCACAGAGATTATCAAAATCCCTCAAACCAGACAGTGTTAATGATGCAGATCATGAAATGTGTGGTGATTGAGACTTAAATGTGTATTTTGATATGGATTGTATGATCACTCATCAAAGGATTCAGACCTGTTGTTTTTTTTTTTAAGTGTTTTCTTTACTATCTGAATCAAATATGTCAGCTCTGCAATCTGTGGCAGGTTAATTGAAATGCAGTGAGAGTGCAAAATCTGAATCAAGCATGAGGCTGGAAAACTTTGTTTATACTTTTATTGCTGCAAATCTCTAAAAGTACTGCTTAACTTGAGAACTGTTGGGGAAATTAGTGTGATTTTCGATCCTTCCTCAGATAGGAAGTATTTGGGCCATAAAGGAATAATTTCAAAGATGTTTAATTTGGCTGGGCTGAGTGAAGGTGTATCAGGAACTTGAGGAACACATTATCAGTAGAATTGCAGTTTCAGTGGCCAGTGATGAACTTCATCTGACTTGAGTAGAATTCTGCAAGTGGCACGCCTAAAATATGCCAATGTAATTTTTATTGTCTCCTTTTTTCCTCAGAAATGATAATTTAATTATACTTGGTGACGTTGAGTGCAGTTTGGGGGGAGGCATTTACAATGATTGCTAAAGCAAAGGGTATTTTCAGGTTCATCTTTTGTGAGCTGTTCCTGTTGTTCTGCCAAGCCCATGTGCACCCTGCCTGTCAGAAACCTGTGCCACACCATGCCTAAGCTTCCAACTGGGCTCCTGCCTTTAGGTCAAATCATATCCTCAGACACCAGCATCAGGAGAAAAACAAACCCACCAAACACGAATTTGTAAAAGCCTTTGAATTACAGTGTGAGAGGCTGAAAATGTTCTTTCCTTCTCCTTAGCTGGACCTTTGGCTCCCATTGCAATGGATTCTTTGTCTTTAACTTTTATTGATTGTGTGGGAACATGAGGGCAACAGAGGATGGTTCAGGTACAAGGATGATGCACCAGGTTCATGGATTGTAATAAGAACAGGAATTAAAAAAGCCCTTTATCATCAGAAAGTCCCCACTTCTCCATGGCATGAATCTATTAGGGTGTGTGAGAGAGCATGTTTGTGCTGTTGGGTTGTATTGTTCAGTACCCAACAGGGTACCCTTCCTAGATCTAATATTTCATTTAAAAGCAATTTGCCTGAATGGAATAAAATATGCATGATGGGCGAACACAGATGAGCTCTGTTAATGTATTCTAATTAACTTGCTAAAAATATTTTAAAATCTTAATAAGCTTAAAGAGAATTTCTGATGATCAGATGCAATGTTAATGAGCATGGTATAAAAACATAAGAAGGTAAAGTGTAAAGCTGATTGGCAGTTTCAGTGCTGTCTGTACACCTAACACTTTTCTTGGGCAAAAGAAAGATCTTTGGGTTAATTTTGACCTTTTGTCTTCATAGCTAATTTCTCAAGATCTATTTCTAAAAAGCTTAATGAGCAAAACATTAAAAATAAAACAAGTTACCTGTTTGATTTGGGGTGTAGTGGGAATTTTATTGCTTAATTATGCCTTAGAAAAACATGCTAAGGACATTTATAATAAAGTATCTGTGTTCTTTGTGTGTGGGAGAATGACTCTTTCCCTTTTATATATGCCATAAATCTCTGATTGTAGTCCTTTTTCTCTTCAGGCTATTAGGTTTCTGCAGACTGTGTTTCATTCCTTAGCACCTATAGTTGCTTGGCAACAACATCTGATTTACATGAACCCAGCCCCGTGAATGAATAGTTACCTGGAACCTTTCTGTGCAGAAACCCTGAGAAACATAGCAGTTCTCCCATTCACCATGACAATTATTAGGAAATATTAATTGCTTCTCTCTATTCATCTTTCCACAGCCTTTGTTTTTCAGTTAAAGGGGAACAAACTGTATTCTCTGTTTAGTTCTAGCCTGCCAGAGGTCACACAATTCATTTATAAATAATCCACTTGGAAAGGAGGAGGTTTATTAATAACAGAAGGCTTTAGTGCTGCCCAGAGACCCAACTGGTACAAGTGGTCCCCAGTGCTGTGTTCTTTAGGTACAGAAAAAATGAGTTCATAGGAGTGAAGTAACTCAGCACAGTCACATAGGCCAGGTCAGTGTGATTTTCTTCTGGTATAGTTTTTAGGGAGAAAAATGTTACTGCCTCAATTTTCTTCTCTTCTTGATATATGGAACTTAACAAACAAAATAAACAGATTTTCTGCTACCTCAGCTAGTGTTTGGCAAGCAGTTACACCCTCCTATCAATTAATTTTATTCTTGTGAAGTACTTTTCAACCTGTAGGTTATTTCTATTGTGAGAAGTAGGAGGTATGAAAGAGAAAAATCAAGAAGAAAAATTCTTCACCAGGCATTGAATGAACAAAAACCAGTCTTCCTGGACTAGGAGATGAAAAGCTACAGGCAATATTTGTGGATGCCAAAAGAGTTGTAATAATTCTTTTGAAAAAATGTTTAAAGGAAACACCCAAATTGCCTTGTTTTGGGAGCTCTTTTCTGTTTTTTATCAGACTTATCCTTTGCAAAAATAAAATATTGCTTGGGCTTGACTTTATTCTGTTGCATTTTCTGTTGCTTTTATTGCTGTTGTTGATAAGACACAAAGGCTGGTGTGGAGGGAAGCAGAGCAGACTTGAAATTTGGTAGGGATCTGCTTTGCAAATCTAGATTCCAGACTGATTTTCCCCCAGGTTTATTGTGCTTTACGTTTCTCTAGGATCAAAATACTCAATAGCATGTTCTTTTTTCTCCTCACTTGAGTGGCATTCAAGGTCAGGTCATTGCACCCTGTGCCTTTTAATTATATCCTGTGGCTTTAGGTAATGCTGAACTTGCAGCTCATTATTATTATATTTTCTCCTGTGGACATGTCTTGTTACTGATGCTCATACTCTACAGATTAACTAATGCAGAGTCGAATGCATTTGTGATCTAAGTAATGAAGAGGCCTTTGTTCTATTCTTGGTTTTCTTCTGATTTTGTGTGACCTTGGGTGGCTCATTTATCTCTTTGCTTGCTTTTCTCATTCTAACTTTCCATAGATGTTGTCATATGTTGATTTGCCAATGTAATTTTCCATTTCCCTTAGAAGATTTACAAGGTTGAATATTGGTGTACAAGAACAAATCTTGGTTAAAAAACTGTGTTTTTTTATCTTCCTAAATAACTCATCAACAAGCATTATTTAGTGATGTGTGATCTGTAAAGCCACATGTGGTAGCTATACACATCAGAATTGTTATAGGCATGGGAGGGTGTGTATTTTGCTGAGTTTCAAGTTTCTCATGTGTCAGAATACTTTGAGGAGATACTGAACTGTGCTGCAATGCTGCCTACAGAGCACATTGAAAAAAATTGGTTTTTGTCAGCGAAGAATGCCTAAAGTAGCAACCACCTTTTTATTAAAACTAATTTTTGAGCATATCTTGCATGTGCCTGTCTGTGAGTGAATGTCTCACCTTATCCTGGGAACTGAGCAGCAGGAATTGCCAGGGATGCCAGGGGCACTGGGATGTAGCTCAGTGCAGAGCTCTCCAAAGCCCTGGGCTCGCTGGGATGGGGAGCACAGGACACCTCTCACATGGCACTGCAGGGCCTGTGCCTGTTGGAGCTGCAAACATTCAGAGCCAGAACATTCCCACCAAAAAGTTCTCCCAGGCAGTTTTCCAGTGCAAGATCCTCTGTGATTTGTCAGGAGATTTTATGGACTGGTAAATATCTGGATAGGCAAACTGACAACATGCAGTCAGACACTTCTGGGACAGACATTTTTAGCACTCTTACCAACTCTGCTCTTTTTTTTAATAGTGGTTTCAGAGGTGAAGACCAAGGCAATAGTATTAGACCAGCAGCACTAAGCATCAGTGGTTTGTGGTCTTGAAATTATGCCTTTTAATGAGTGGCAGAACATAATATCCTAAGCTTACTAAAAAGAAATACAAGATGTAATTTAACTGTGGTCTGTAAAGTGCCAACATGTGGAGGGGAAACCTAATTTTAATAATAATGTTTTAACTGGAAGGCTAAAGCCACAAAGATCAAGTGACTAGAAGTTTAAAGAATAAAAATATAAATTATGGGAAGAGTGCAACTATTTAGAGGTATTAAACATGAAAACAGTCAGTAGACACAGTAAATTCTCAGTCATTTCAGCTGAAGTTCTGCATCTTTCTAAGGTCACTGTAGTTTGGTGATTACAGATCTGGATTTTGGGATCACTGTGTGGAAGTTGTGTGATCTCTTTTAGGCAAATGGTCCACTCTGGTCTTTTCCTATTTTGGAGCTGTCTCCAAGTATGTTATGAAAAAACTGGATGTGATTGCCAGATTTAAAATGCCTGCTTTGCATCTCCTCTAGGTTTTGTTTTCAAACTGGTACCACCTACTTCAGAACATTTTTTCAGAATCAGTTAATTTGCCACATTGGTTCCAGATCTCTTGTTTATTTGATGAACAACAATTCTGAAATGGAAGGTGGAGGTAGTTGCCAAGAATGGCAACATAGGGTAAATCAAAGCAAGTTGTTCTTTGTTAGGTTAAGCCTTTAATTGAAGCCTTGGTGACTTTATAGATGTTTGAACAACTGCTGAATAGCTTTTGTGATTATTAGTATTTTTCCCCAACACAGTTCTTATAATAGCCAAACTTCATGTAAGAAAAGAGGAAAACGGAGTGGCCAAAGAATAAAAAAATTTTAGACTTGATGTAGGTAGTTACATTGGCGCATGAATTGGTTTTTTTCCTACTACTTCATGAAATATGTTACTTATTTTTTCTTTAACAAATTGATTCAGAACTTAGAAAATAGATGAGCAAGAGATAGTAAAGTTCATTAAATTGCTCCTAGTAATAATGTCTTCAGGAGAGGACTTCCCCCAGTGTATTTTCAGTGTTGACCAAACAGATTTTAAGTGCTCATACAATCACAGAAAGGCTTGGATTGGAAGTGACCTTAAAGATCACCTAATTCCAACCCCTCTGCCATTTCTTCCATCTCTTTCCTTAAAAGCTTCTGAGAAATATTTTTCAAAAATATTCGACCTTTATCTACAATAATTATTTATCTGAACCTGCTGATTTTTTTTCCCCTGGCTGTAAGCTCTAATGCTGAGTTGCAGATTTTTTTTAATACCTTACCATTGGAATTTGTCCCAGGCTTCATCATAATATTCTGTCAAATAGAGATCTGTGTCTAAAAAAAAATAAAATAAAAAAAAAAATCACTGTGAATTGATAAGGAATTGCAACTCTGCAGTATTTCTACAAGAATTGCAAATATTTCAGCGGCCTTGTTGCGAGTGTGTCAATGTATGTGTTATAACAATGTTATGACTATTGATCTGCTTGTTCCCAAAGAAGCCTTTACCACTCATGTGCCAAAGGTTTCCCTGCAGTATAATTCTGCTGCAGTCAATGAAGTTGAATTTTGTCTTGAGTAGATTTTAAAAACTCTGTAGTACCTCTTGGACTGTGTGGATTTTTTTTCAGGTGATCTGCAGTGATTTAAACTACTGTTAAGAGAGTTATGTGCACATTTTTCTTTTTTTATTTCTTCCTGAAATTCATCCAGAAGGAGAAGGCTTTGAGTCAACATTACATTTTAAATTAATCTCTGAGCTGAGACAGACTAGGAGGATTTTCAATAAGGTGATTTGGTGTCTTCAAGCTTCAGGTTCTGAAATCTTAAATTTTGTCTTGATTGAAATAACGTCTTAGGAAAGCCAAATCTGACATCTTCATGAAGAACAATTTCTTTTGTTCTAAGTGGTGGCCTGTGACTATCAGTGGCACATGAGTTTAGGTTACTAAACTGTTCCTACTCTGTTTCAACTTAGTTGTTGCTCCTTGCTCATTTTAGTGGTGTCATTCTTGCCTTGCAGCAGTGTGAGCAAGAAGAATCATGCCTTCATTGTAGAGACTTTATCTATGTAAGTAGCATAAATGTTGAGAATATTAGGCATATTTGTCATTGCTGCTGAGAAAATCCAGGCTTTTTTTCCCCCTCTGATTTAATGGTAGCTCTACTACAGTGGCCTTAGAGGATGATGATCAATTCTATCTGTAAGAGTTGTTTTTCTTCTCCAGGCACTGCATTTAAAAAAAATAAGACTAAATTTTGTGTCTGGAAAATTCCTGACAAACATTTGAGCAACCCTCAGTGAAATTAAAGAATGTTACAAAATATGTGAAAACTTCTTCACTTATCAGTTAGAAATGCAACCATCCTCTATGGCAAACCTGGCTTGCTTTTGTCAGTAGTAAATTACCTGGTGCTTCAAGGTAAAAGTCAGAAACACTTCTAAAAAACAGTTTTTGAATGACTTTTACTTGGGCAGTTGTATTTGTTTAAATTAAAAAAAAAAAAAAAAAAGGAAGAAAAAGGGTTTTTTTCAGTTNAAAAAAAATGAGAAAAAAGGGTTTATTCCAGTTTCCATTACTTTCCCTGATTCATGGAGATATTGTTTAGGACCCAGTCCTAGAAGTCTCAGGGACATAAAATGCCATATTTAAAAGGATTGAGATAAATCTTTTACCATAGTGGGAGTTAAATTTCAGTGTCTTTATATGAATAAAGAAAATTAGCATGAATTTTGGAAGAGTTAATAAGCAAGGAGGATGACTTTGGAATATTTGTTTGATAAATGGGACAAAATAACCAAATATTTTTGTTTTGGTTTGTTGTTTTTTTTTTTTCTTTCCTTGAATGGAAAGCTAGCAAATACTTTTTTAAAAAAAATTATAGTGTTTGAAGTTAATCAGAGAAATAAAGGAGGGGCTTTTCTTGTTGCTTGCAGATTGTAAATTGCAGTTATTTTCAATCATGCTTATAACTGGCGTGGGTTCATGTGCATAATCAGCTGCTTTTTGAATATATGTTCTATTGTTCTGTTTTATTTATGAATTCAGTTCTGATGAGAAAGATGTTATGAAGCTGTTTGGATGAATTCTTGGAATTGTCTTTTAAGCATTTTGAAAGTCAGCGAGTGCCTGGAGTTTGGGGTACAAACCAGGACTGTGGGTAACACTGAAAATTTAGATGAAAGGTTGAAGGGTTTTCAGCATCAAAATGAAAGGTCAGATTCTGGTTTTGGATTTTGAGGTGCATGAACCAGCAAAATTCTGTAGTGACACAGGGACACAGACACACTGTTTCTGTCCAGTTGGAATACAGCATGATCCAAAACCCCAAGGTCAGGAGTCATCCCACCAAATTCAGCATCTGGATCTGCTACCAGTCTGACCTGCCCACTCCTGGTGGAACAGGAGGCTCAATTTCTACCTCCAGTCTCCTTGCATGAAGGATGTGGCAGAAGGCTTTTGGTGTTAATTATCAGCATTACCCTTCTGACTGGTGTGATAATATCTACATTGATCATCATAGAACTATCTACATTGATCATCACAGAATCATAGAATGCCCTCAGCTGGAAGGGACCCACAAGGATCATTGAGTCCAACTCCTGGCCCTGTACAGGACATCCCCAAGAGTCACAACGAGTGACCAAGAGCACTGTCCAAACACTTCTGGAGCTCTGTCAGGCTGAGCCTGTGACCACTGTGCTGGGGAGCCTGTTCCAATGCCCAGCCACCCTCTGGGTGGAGAACCTTTCTCTGATATCCAACCTAAACCTCCCCTGACACAACTTCAGACCATTCCCTCAGATCCTGTCACTGTCACCACAGAGCAGAGCTCAGTGCCTGCCCCTCCTCTGTGTTTGTAAATATACAGTGATGCAGGGCTGCAATCTTTTTGGGACCACTGGCAATGCTGAATATATATCATCATAATTTCCCTCTATTCTCAGTGACAGATTTTTTTCTTTTCCCTACATACCTTTCAATGAAAGCAATATATTGGCTGAAAGCAAGAGACAGGAGATGAACTTCAACATCACTCACTTCTTGCTGGATCTGTGTGGAAGGCACAATGAGTATTTTTGTGTCATAGGAACATACACAGAGCGTGCTGCCTTCTCAGCCTTGTGTTAGGAAGTGCCTTTTGCTCAAACTTCCCACATAAACAAACTTCTTTACTGAGGTCTTTCTCCCTTCTCCTGAGCAGTGGGAACCATTATTTTAACTCTATTTTGTTAGGTAAATCACCATATTCCACAGAAGAGAATAGGTCCCCAGAAGATGTGCATATGGCAGAACAACCATGTGCCATGTGCAGCTGCAAACACTTTCTAGATAGGGTTAAAATTCAGCATCAGGTCTCTAAAAAATAATTAGTTTTTCAATAAGTAGGAAATAAACTGGTTGGTTAGGTACTATGCAGGGAGCTTTTAATTAAAAGATGTTTGAATCTGATTCTCTCAACTGTCAAAGAATTGAATTCTTGAATTATGTTTGCTACAGTTGTTGTTGTCAGGGGTTTTTTTTAGTAACACTGTGAAGCTCTCTTTGTGCAGTGCTGTAGGGGATGGATGGTAGCTCCTGACAGATTCAAACACAGCTGGCTGAGAACACTGCTGGTGATGGATGAACAATGTCTCTGTTAATGCCTTTTATACATAAATGATGGGCTTGCTTTATTTATTTATAAGATGTATCCAATTACACATCTCAGAGCAAATGTCCACTGTTCAGTAAAGCACACAATATTGGCATTAAAAAGACAATCCCTGAAATCAGTGATCAATGTATTTTCCTCATTCTCTGGAGAGAGACTGAAATAAGAAGTAAACCTAAAATTCAGCAAATTCAAGTGGTTCTTTAGGGACTTAAACCTTGTCTGTAAGAAGTGACTGATACCCAGCGAGGGATGATGTTGTCTCTGCTCTGGCCTCTTGCAGAGCACCACGTTCACCTGAGATTTTGCTTCCATGTGGCCTGGATGGATCAGTCCCACCTGTACAGCAGCTCAGAGTCTGTCATCCCACAGTGCTGTCTTGGCTGTGACCTGCTGGGATGTGTTTCAGTGAAGTGAGCCATCTTATTTACTCAAAGAGGAGGAGAATGAATGGTTTTGCCCTTCAGGTATCTTCAGCATAGGTTTTTGGCTGCTTTTACTGTGTGTCTGTGTGTGTTTGTACTCATGAGTGGATCCAATTTAGAACGTTGGCTGTCCAACTAGTGTTAGAAACTTCACAGTTGAAATTAAGTTAGTTTCTTTTATCAAGTAACTTTGGTATATTCTGAGATAATTCTTAGCATTTTGCTACAAAAGAATTAGTCTGGATTAAGGTGGGTGTGCAGATAGCAGCACGTTAAACAATTTTAGACTTGAGGTCTGGTTTAGCTTCTTGGAAGACACCTAACTCAGCTGACAGTGGGGTAAATGCTGATTTGTGTGTGGTCTGTATTAAACATCAAATGCACTGTAAATATGCACCCATGTCTCTGATAACTTACTGATACAGAAGTGGCTTGAATCACAATGATGCTATGAATTTATTATGCAGCCAAAACCTGAAGGTTTTGTCCTAGCAAGGAGCAGGTCTCCCATCCATTCCTGGATTCCAAATGTAAACATTTGGGAAGTTGTGGAGCAGAAGCCCTGAGACAGAGAGCTGGAAAGCTGATGGCAGTGCAGGAAGCAGCTGAGCTGTGTTTGTGCTCTCACAGGGGTGGTTGCTGCCTGGCTTTGGCACTTTTCTGTTCCCTCCTGACGATGGGAGCCCAGCAGTGGGTTCAGCCTCTTTCCAGAGGCACTGGAGAGCAAGCCTGGCTTGTTCTTTGGTTTGAACTGCTGGGAAGTGTAGCCAGTGTGTTTGTTTCTCATCCTGTCTTGCTGTCTGTCTCTGAAATGTGCTGTTTTCATGCTGGATGTGGTAGTTCTGCAAGAATTTATATTCGTAACAAGGTTTAGCAGGACAGAGTTTTTGCCTGTGACTGCCAGGCAAATAATTTAGAGTTTGGTTTGGTTTCTAGGAACAGAGGCTTACCAGTTATTTTTCACTGGTTTCTGTGCTATTATGTTGTTGTGATAATCTTGGCAGGAATCTGTCACTCTGTGTTGGTATAATTGAAACTTGTTTTCCCTGAGGAATCACTCTGCTGTTTGTTTTATTTGTTTACTGACATTGACAGAGATCCTAATGGCTTTTAAAACCCAATTTGTGCATCACTGAATATCCTCCAAAGAGGAAAATAAAATTAAATTTATCAGTAAAATAGGGTCCCCCTTGCAATGCTTTGTCTGGGTCTTGGGCTCCACCTGAGCACCCAGATGGGGGTCTGGAAATGGTGTGGTAAGCTGCATCTTCTGATTATTTCTAATTCTGTCTTTGGGGCTTTTGTCATTAAGATACTTGAAAGGATAAATGACAATAAGTTATTTAGGGCATCAGTGTAAGTTGCCCAACTTTGCCTTGTGAGAAATAAATTATCTTTAGCTTTTATTAAAAAGGAAGTTAAGATAACAAAACAATAACCACAGTGAAATTTCCCTTTTGGGAGGGTATACATGATGGTATCACTTATTATTGCCATAAATCAGGGTAGTTAAGTGTTTAGATTTTTTTTTTTTAATGTATGATATCAAACTGATCATGCATTTATTTTGTTTTGAGCCTTTGAAAAACTTCAGTGAGACCATTTGGACTGTTTATGTTCATAATGCCTTGCTGAATTGTGATTATGGATAGATGTGTGGCTTGTTGCTCACTGCTCCAGAGGAGCATGCACACAAATAAATGGTGAGGCAGACATTCAGGAATGTAGAAGAAAGGATGGGTGTCTTTAAGCCTAAAGAACACAAGATATATTTTTTAACTCCCCCAAAGCTGCGGGTTTTCACTGGATGAAGATTCAGATTTATTTTTTTTTATTTTAGTGAAGTGATTTAGACCATCTCTAATTGCCTTTTGACACACTTCCTTGCCATTCAAGCGCATAGGGATTGCCCAGGTTTCAGTGAACTCTGACTGTGAACGTCATGAGGAGATAAGTTTGGAAAATACTGCGGATTTTAAAGGTTATCTGTCAGTTTGTATATATACAGCTATGAGCCAAACCAATCTGACCTCAAACCAGGGCTGAAATATAATAACACTGCCTTTCTAACTCTGTATCTCCTTTGCAAATCTCCCTGACATTGATAGCACTACAATAATAATAGATCTGCAATATTTATGTTGCCTCTTCTAAGGAAGTGTTCTAATGTGCCTTGGAAAAGTGGGTAATTAGTGTTATCTCCTTTTTTACAGAAGGTAAATTAGAAGTACAGAGAGAGAATCCTGACTCCCACCTCCTTGTTCTCACTGCACTTGGTTCTGTAGCACAAATCTTCACCTCATGCACTGTCAGTCTGATTTGTACTTTTTATTGCATTGCAGTGCCTAGAACAAGGATTTTGGCCACTGGTGGTGCATCCCACAATAAAAAGATCTTACAGGTAAGTAGGAAATTAAATCCTGAACTGAACTTGCAGCTACATCTCCATTTTTATTTTGTTGTACTGAATTGAAACCACTGCAGCTCCACAGGAAGGTGTGGTTATTGAATTGTGAATCTGCTGCAGGTCTTTGGGATTTTTCTTCATGTTTAGTGTGAAAACCTTTAGTCAGTGCTAATTTTACATTAAACTTAGAGTTTTTTCACACTTGACTGGTTTTATGAATGTCTACCTGAAGCACTGGAGATTTCCAGGTCTCATCACTTAGATCAAATCAGCAAAGAAACTTCTTATATAATACCTTTTTTTTTTTTTTGATTGTTCAGGTCAAAGTTGAACTATTGGTTTCTTTAAACTGAAGGGGAATTATGCTGATGTTTAACACTGAAAAAACCCAACAATAAACAAACAAACAAAGTCATACAAACCTCAACCCCCTGCCTTCATGTTATTAGCATCATATCATTTGGGAGGAGGCTACACATTTGTAGGGCTGTTCCTCTCTCTTCCCAGCCTCCCCTTTTTTGCTGCTGCTGCTGCTGCACATCCAGCCTGGGTAGGATCCTTCATCCATCTTGTGGAGAGCAGAGAACCATGTGCTCTCTGTTTCTGCCCACTGAGACTTGGCAAAGCCTGGCTCACAAACAGTGAGAGGCCTCTCACCTGGCTCTCGACAGCGCGGAGCGAGACATCTGGATTGGGATTCATCCTGCCCAAATCCAGTCATCTGTGGTGTGATGCCTGTTTATGATCTGTCAGCCCTGCAGTAGTCGGGGGAGATCCCGTCTGTTGCAGTGCAGAGGAAAAGGGACGGCGTTTTCACTTAACAAATGTCAGTGTCTCCTTCTGGATGATCCGAGGAGTTTTTTGGGCTCCCAGGGCTGCCTTGACAAGCTGCCCTTTAACCACAGGCTCCAACATTGACCTGGAGGTGGATATGTACACCAGAAGTCCTAATCTTGGGCCAGGTCTCGTCACTGGTGATAATTAGCACAGGGTGAAATGTTTTCTGGGGATTCCAATCCCTTCCCGTCAGCTCCAGAGAGCCGAGGCCAGCCTCAGCTGCACACCATTCTCTTTGACAATTGCAGTCAATTCTCTGCTCCACAAAACCTCAGCTGGATTAAATGGAGGTCGGAGAGCAAAAATGCAAAAAGCTGTTTTCTCCTAAGGCATCTAAACCACGTGTGTGTGTAACTGCTGGTTGTACAGCTGATTGGGGAGCAGCAAATTTGGCATGTTTTGCCTGCAGATGTCACTTCTCTTCATTGGCTTTGGTTACTTTGCCTAAGAATGTGACATTGGAAAACTGATTGGTTAATTGCTTAAAACATTGGTCCTTACAGGAGTAATTCTGCTAAGGGTACACCAGGAAAGATTGGGTTCACAGATGAGTTTGTTTTCAAAGCTGTATTTCCAGTTTGGGTGTGCCAGGGGGATCTCCTAGCTGTGGAATGAAAGCAGAGAAACAAATGCTCTTAAAATACATGATTTGGTAACACACACAGCTGAAAAATCATGGGATTGTGAGAGTGGTGGCTGGGGTGCTTCCTCTTCACGTACAACCATTCAGCTGGTTTTAAAACTCATTAGAAGTGCCTTAAAATAATATGATCAATAAAGTGTCATTCACTTAATTCAATCACTGGTTAATTGGATCTTTCTTTTTAATTTAATCAAAACCTCAGAAACTATATCAGTTGCATAAAGAATAACAGCTTCCACACTTATCATGGTCAATTTTGGATAATTTGTTCCAGAGGTACAAAAGACTATCATTTAATTAATCAACGTTCAGGAACTCCTATATTTTACACCACAAAGGAGACAACTTAGGAAAATCTGTTAAAAAAAATTTAGTAGGGCAGCTTTCTCCACAGTTCCAGGAAGCTTTTTATAACATATATAGTGCTTGAATAATGACCACACAGAACACAGTGAATTATCTTAAACAGTAGAACCTCAGTTTCTTTTTAAATTATCTGTGAGAGACAGTACAGTTCCAAATGACTTTTCAAATATATGAACTTTGAATAATTTTTATTTTATAATCATGGTAAAAAAATGTTATTTGTTAAATTGTTAAAATGTTATTTGTAGTATTACAGCACTTCTTAGCAATCAGTATAAAGCTGTATTGTATAAGGCTCTTCAGAGATGCAAAAAAAAAAAAGAATATTATTGTCAAAAAAATTGTACAATTTAAACTTAAGACTAGAAATGCCTACTAGAGATGAGGTGAAGATGCAGATGGGGAATGTGTTGAAACAAAGTGGTAGCATTGGCTGGAAGGATGGGCAGCGGGTCCAGTGCTCTGTGACCTTATAATTTCCAGAGGATTTTTTGATAAATAACCATGATTAATTTTTCATTTGTTCTCTAGCATTGAAGCTCATGTGTTGCTCAATGTTTGCTTGAAAGTGAAATTAGTCAGTCCTGACTTTTCTGTCATACCAGAAGATAGTGTTTAAAGTGTATAAGCTCAGGCTTCCACTGGGTTATAATTAGCAAACACTTTCATTTAAGTAGTTAAAATCAGTGATTTCAAAGGTTTTGATTTGAAGATTCTCCACAAAATTTCAGGGAAAGAAAAATCCTTCAGAAATTTCACATCATATATATTTCTATAGGTGATATGGATTGAATTTCTTAGTCATCTTTTATGAAGCCCTGGGGTCCATCTACATCAGGGTTATGCATTCCAGGATCAGGGTTGCCTTGCACTAATCCAAATGGTTTGGAATGCTGGACATTCTGGCTTTAATTTAGACTCAATTGCATGGACTTAAGTCAGGTGAGACACTTTTCCCTTTGGCAAAAGTAATAAAACCAGCACAGGTTATATCTGAATTGTTTCCTGCTTCTTGCAGTGCTCAGCCTGAGGGGCACCTGCAGTCGTAGAAGTGATGAAACCAAAATGGAAAGCATTTGTTGACAATGTTTTTGGAAAGGAGTTATTGAACCTCTTATGTCCCTATCCAAATATGTCTTAATTTTTTCCCTTCTGTATTGTTTTTCTGAACCAAAACTGCAGGGAAGAGCACATGTACTCAGTGGATGAGAGGTGCTGATGGTATTGATTTCAATGCAAAATGATTCATGGTTGAATAACTTTAGTGTCTGTTGGATACCATAATAAATTCTTTGCCTGTAAAATTTTATTTGTATTACTCAAGCCAAGTGTCTCAATATATCTTCATAGCTAAGGTTCCCTTAAAAACAGGAAAACTGGTAAATTTAGAGACTATGAAATCAGCTCCTTTGTCATTCTCCCTGCTGATCCTAATAGGATGGGAATAGTGGAGATGAAGCTTAGAAGGCCTTCATATTGCTGGAGGATCATTTTAATCCAAGTTGAGGACTGAGAGGCCATGACTGGTTGTTCTCTCTTCCCTTCCCACTTGAATCAGGATTTGCACGATGGAAGAAAACAGCTTCCAGTTCCTGAGCTGGTCTCCTTGCCCATAAGCCTTCAGGACAAGCTGATTGCGTGAGCTTTTGAGGGATGGTGTTTGAACCATGGCACCTCTGAACTTGTAACCAAGAGATCTGGAGAGAAAAGGGACTTTAATTCCTGGCTAGAGTTACATCTGTAACTCAGGATTACCAACACCCTGTTGTGTGACAAGTTCAGGCCTCTTTGCTGCCTGCAGTGCTACTTTCCACTGGGTTCCTGAGTGCTTGGCTGGGGCTTGGGACAGCTGCTTGTTTTCCTGAGCAGTTAAGGATTAAGGATTTCTTTTCCCTTTGTGTTTCATGGGTGCTCCTCAGGTCCTGTCTGACGTGTTCAACGCGCCCGTGTTCACCATCGACACGGCCAACTCTGCTTGTCTGGGAAGTGCTTACAGAGCAATCCATGGTAAGGCTGCCAGGAGATGCTTGTGAGCACTGGGGGAATTTAATTTCACTTGATTAATCCTTGGGATTAACGTTACTGGGCATGCAGGGGGAGTAAAGCTGTGTGCATCTGACTGGAAGGTCACACAGGTCAAAGAGGGATTTTGCTCTTAGTACACTTGGATTAGACCAGAGAATATAATTTATATTGTAATTCCAAGCCTGGTGGCTGCTTCTCAGCCAAGGGATGGGGTGTGGGAAGTGTTGGTGCTGCCCAGGGAAGGTCTCCGACCTTCACATGTTGAGTTGCTGCACCCATGGAAGAACACAGCCAACTGAAGGTGCTGGTGCAGCCTGCAGCCCCAGTTAGTGGACTGGGCTGTAAACTGGGTTGCTGAAATGACCAAACAAAACAAAAGGTTGATCCCAGAAAAAAAGATCAGTGAGGGCAAGGACAACAAAGACCTGTAATACTTCTGGCCAGTATTTAACCTATATTTATCTTCCAGCTTTTAAACATCAAGTGGAAAGATGTGCTGGGTGTCCTGGGCTCCATGCACTTTCTCTTGTAAAAACATGAATCTAGGGATACTCTTAGGTTAACCAGTCATCTTGAGTGCATCCCTCACTGTAATACATGAGTCCAAATCCCAGGATTTACATGTTAATTAACTTCTATCTATTAATGCATATGGGTGTGTGTTAAGGGAGGGCCATCAGCTATTTAAATCTTGAATCCCAATCATGAATTTTTATCCACGTATTTTAAAATGGTTTCTAATATCTTACAACTAAACAATTCAAGGAGCGTGGAAGTCCTTGTTTAGGTCAACTTTAGTTAACTTCATTTTTTTTTATTTGAATCTTTAAGATTTTGACCTAAAGACATGGGTAACTTTTCTACAAGTTCATGTAAGACCATGGGATTGCAACGAGCATGGAAAAGATAGCATCAGCCATCAGAAGAAATCAGCCAAGTTTTAATTTTAGAAGCAAATTCTGCTGTCACATTATAACATCTAAAGACTATATGATCTCTTGCATTTGAAAACAGCACAGAAAATTGCACAACCAAAACTTGAACTGGTGTGTTTAATGCACACAGCATGCTCTCCTCTTTATCTCCAGAAAAGGCACGAGGGGTCTGTCAGGCCAAGTAGGCTTTTGCAGGACAGTGGAAGCACTTGGATTACCTGTGTATTTGAAGCCACAACAGGACCATTTTTGCACCTCGTAGGTTGAGTTTCCAAACTATTTTTCTTTATAAGCAAACTTTGCCTTCTGCTTCAGAAGCCTCCCAGCACCTAACGCTTCAGGCAAATTCCTTGTCCTTGAGCACGTGTGAAATGTGGGGCCATCGTTGAAGCTGGTGCAGATATTTTGTGCGTGTGTGTGTTTGAGATGTGTATTCCCTCTGCCAGTTTGGCATATGAGATGTGGAGGCTTGGCTGACAGAGCGTTTGAGCGAGGATTTCGGATGCTGTGCTGATGGAGGGACTTCTCGGCTCACGTCCTCTGCCAGCCAAGCCCCAGGGGGGTTTGCTGTGTGTGTTCCTAAATGGCATTTTTGATTGATGCTTTCAGCTGCCTCACTCTTGGCCAGGCAAAGGAATTGAGGATAAGTGAGGACTTGCTAATATAAATGAAATAGTGATGGCAAGGGCCCTTTAATAATGTTACAATGTGCACCTGGGGTGTTCCACGGTTAGCCTGGGGTTCTTAGCAGGTGTGCAGGGAGCTCCTGAAATGCTGTCATTTGCTCACAAAGCAAAATGCTGTCATAGCAGAACTCCCCTATTATTCTGCTTCCTTACGTACAAATATATTTAATAATTTGTAGCATATTTTCTTGAAAATGTTTTCATTTCTCTTCGTTTTTATGTTGTCACATTTTGTCCTTGAATCCCTTGCTTCCGCATATTTTCACTGCTGTTTACTGTATTGTTGTAACCATAAATAATTACTGATATTGTTGAGCAGCATTTTTGCTGCTTACCTGTTCCCCAGGGTATGAATTGAGTGATTGGCAAAATCTCAATCACAGAGTCCCCACTTCCCAGGCTAGCTCATAGGAATGTAAGATCTTCTGCCATTTATCCTTCAATCCTGAATGCTGACCTGACCAGGGAAGATCAATATAATGTATTAATTTGCCAGAGAGTCAAGGCACATCCCTCATGGTGTTTTTTTGCATTGATCAGGGTTGTGATTCTCATTGCAGGACTTGTAGCTGAGAAGAATGTGTCCTTGGCTGATGTTGTGAAATTAGCATCAGAGCCCAGACTGGCTGTTACCCCCACCCCAGGGGCTGAGGAGGTGAGCAAGTTTGGGAAAACCATATTTCTTTTCATTTCCTGTCTGCTTCAAAATGTAGTGATTTGCTAATTCTTAAGGTAAAATGGATTAATGTAGGAAACACTTGGCTGCACAGTCATGATTCCTTGTTGTAAAGATGGATTTGATTTGGAGAGATATTTGGTGTTGTAACGATGCAATAATCTTATCCCAGTGTCCAGGTCTATGAGAACAAATTCTCCTAACAAAGATAGCAAAGTCTCTTTCTTAAGAGACAGAAAAAGTTACAAAATAGGTTGAATTTGGGTACAGGTCAGTCAGGCTGTAACTGATAATCTTGACAAAATAATATGGATTTGTTTGCAGCAAGCAGAATGGAAAAGAGGGTGGTGACTGTGCTTTCTGCCTTCTTGGAAAACACCTCCAAAAGTCCTTCCTGTCTGTAAACAGTGGTCAGCAATTGTATATAATCACTGGTAGCTCCTCCCTGGAAGCCATGCCAGCTGGGAGGATTCAGTAGGCACAGGTCTTTGCTTTTGTGCCCATCCTGTGAATTTCAGCATGTCTGAAGGTGAGGCTTGTGCTTTACAGCCCACGTAGACAAAGCAGAAGAGAGAGTCATTGTTGGTAACTATGTGATTCCAGCCCTTGTAAAATCAAGGAAGGAATCATTGTCTCAGGCTCTCCATGCAACCCTGCACGTCTCACTCCCAGCCAAAGGCTTTAGTTTGCAACAGCTTTTGAAATATAATGCACAGTAATAAATAAACAATACAATGCAGCAAGATTCCTGGAGAACACATGTTTAAATAGCAAAGGTGAATCTCACCAAGGTCTTCAGCTGTGCAAAACCTTCTTTTACATCACCACAGCCTTACACATTCCACGATTTATGAGGCTTGGATGTGGCCTAACTACAGGCAACAAGATTTTAAAGCTTTTATTTAAACTGGGAAATTAATGATCTGCCAAAACTACTAACTCCCAGCTACATGTGTAGAGGAGCACCAGATATCATCATGAGTAATAATAGAAATGATCATGCTGCATTGTGCCTGCCAGCATATTATTTAATTATTAACTGAGATGGAGGAGCTCAGTAATCGAATAGAAGTCCCCTTCAGAAATATTAAGACATTGAATAATTTAAACTTGATTGATCTGATCTCATTTACTCAACCTTCCCCCCTCATTTTAAAAGATAAAATAATTAACAGCAGTGGCCTGTGCCACGTGTGCTGCAGCTGAAGCTCTCTGCAGGGAACACACCACAGGAGCAGCTCCCTGGTGTCTGATTCAACCTCACGTCGCTGCCCTGCTCCCCCCCAAAATGCTGTGTGCTCAAAAGCTGCCAGCCTGGCTGGGGTGGAGGTGGGGAGTGCTCAGAGACCTGCTTTTGACCCCCTGGTGCTGCTTCAGCTATAAAACTCAAGGGCAGAGGATACAGCTGTCACTCACAGGGGCCTTGCAAGCACCTTGTACCCCTGCAGGGGCCAAGCAAACCTGACTGGAGAGATCACTGGGGAATTCTGTTCCCTCTTTCTATTTGGCTCTCTGCATAAAATGGCCTGGAAGCTAAAAGAGTTAATTATCTCCTTCTCAATACTTTCCTTTTCCACATGGTTAGACCTGGCTCTCCTTGCACACCTTTTTTATTGGTTTTAAATGATGTATAGTAGTGAATTGTTGCCCCAGTAGGTAGGAAAGAATGACAGGGAGGCAGTGGCCAAACAGCATGGGAAGGAATAACCATTCCTGCTCTTTAGCTTAGCTTTCCAGCTTCATTCCATTAAAATCAGCTTCTCACAATTACATATTCCACACCATTTCTTTTTTCTTCCTGCCTTATAATTTTGCAGTTGATGGTGGATTCCCTGGCTAGTTTCATGGCTGTGAAACTGCAGAAAGCCAGAGGGCCTGTCAGTAATACAGTGTGTTAGCATGAACAGTGCAGTAAAAATTCATAATGCAACGAGTCAGTTTGATTCTGTTTTATACAGAGCTGCATCTCCCTGTCCATCCAATTTCATTCTGTTGAGGTTAGAGCCTTTCACTTAAATGATAGTTCTTTTTATAAACTTCAAAGTCATCCCGAGGTTAAGTCCTGTCTTGCTGAGGAGCTCTTCTGAAAGAGTCTGGCTCACCAATGTGAAATTCCCCCAGCCACTTCTTTACATTTTTTGGACGGCTACAGCTAGATCTTAGCAGGGTGGAGAAAAAACAGGTCATAACACAGCAATCTGCTCTGGTTTCATCCTTTCTTCCTGGTATAGGTTGGAGACAACGTGTTAGATCATTGGAGAGAGGAAAACTTCCTATAGACAGAGGTCAAATGGGACAGTTTGATGTAGCTTCTCCTTCATTGCCGAGGCCTGTGCCCGCAGCAGGGGCTTCCAGGAGCCAAAAATGCAAAAAGCCTTTCTTTGATTTCTGAGGGATCATTTGTGATAATGAATGTGATTTTAAAAAAGCAAGGGCAGGGCACACAAAGCAGCTCTTCTGGTTCAATTAAACTGATGGGCAGGTAAAATAGAATAAAGTCACAAGATGGGGACCATAGAGCTTGTGGTGGGCGATGAATCAGTAGTTAGTGGAAACTGAAGTCTCAAAAGTTCCAACTTGCCCAGCAACAATGTGACTTTATCCTGTAGCTGACCATCCTGCCTGGGAGAGACCATTTCAAAGAGGATGAATCCTTCTCTGTGGGTATGACCCCAGGTCTCTTAGCTGAACCTGATTTCCCAGTATTTTTGTAGGATATGTGTCTTAATCTAAACTTGTTTTTAATTCTGTCAGTACCCAAATGGGTCATGAGGTGTTCTGGTGGAAACCACTGTGGTGATAGCCCTTGGTCATTCACTCAACCAGACTAACTCAAGTCAGTCATCTGTGGGTTAATCTGATGAATCTTTCCTTTTTTTTTTTCATAATAATAAAAATTAAAGACTCACCTCACCTCTTTGGGGCCTCCTTTCTTCCCTGAGGAAAAAGATTAATCAGAACCACTAAGCATGATAAAAATAACCAGGAGATTCTAGAGCAATAAATATATGTTAACAGACAGAAATAATTTGTTATTCCAGCATTAGAATTCAGATCTCTTTTAGTAATCTATTAAAACAGAGATGGTTGGCTGGTTGGTTAATTAAGCAAAAATAAAACATGAGAGAGAACATGATTGTCTGAGAGTTGGTCACTTGTGCTTATACAAGCCATGTGCCTGTGACAGTGTCAGATTGGTTGTGATATTGTCCTGTGGGGTTTTCTAGGGAGAAGGCACAGAGCAGCTCACTGCCTCTGGATGTGTGATTTTTGATTGCATTATTGACTCTGCTGAGATGTATTAATCTTGCAAAAATTCAGGAAGGGAAAATGTAAACCTAACAGGTTTTCTTGACTTTGGTGAATTGCCTTGTAAGTGGGTGGATTTATAGAAGTGACCCTATTACCCAGGAAGGTTATAATGACCTATTTATTGATTTAAAATAATTATATTTTGTTGAGTTAGCTTTTGGAGGGGGAGGTTATTTTCTAGACTTGGTTTAGGTTGGTAATTTAGTGCAAAGTAGGTAATAATAATACAACCACAAAAATATAATACGTATTGATAGAAGTTTGATTAAGGTGATTTGTGTAGCCAATATTTTTTTAAACCTGTTAAACTGATTAAAATAGACTTGCAGAATGGATACCTGAAGTAAAGAATGTAATTGTTTGAGGTGTGGTTCCTTGGAGAAGTCCTCAGGGTATTTCAGAACACTATTTTATTGCTTCTGCTTAATGAGTATTTTTTCTCTGTTAAGAGAGGTGACCAACTGCTATGAATTGAAAAATAAAACAGCTCTTGATTTCTAAAGCAAATCTCTAAGAGTAATTTGACTTCAATTTAAAAAAAGGGAACCTATCAAAAGTACCAAGTGTTTGTGAGAGACTGATTAATTTTAATCTATTCAGGGTAGATTAAATGTACTTGGGTAGATTAAAATTAGATAATCATCAGCATCATCTTTGTAATTTGTGAATTTTGAATTGCTCCAGTGATTGGCTAACAGAGCATTGCAGGAGCTAAGAGGATCCATGTGGATTGTCACTTGCAGTAATAATTTGTAGCTGCTTTTGCTCTTAGAAGGTGGCAGGGACAATGTAAACAGTAAAAGCCCTGTTGAGTATACAGACTGGTAATGTGGTGAGATGTAGTAACAGGATGACACATTTGATTTGTTCTAGGGAACAAGGTGGCATTGTACAAATGCATTTTTCAGAGAGAACAGGTTACATTACTCCCTGCTATAATGTATTATTTATCGTTAGCATTTTCTTTAGCTGTGGGACTGTCAGAATGTGACCAAATTGTCCCAGGAGAGAAATTTAGGGTTTGTAAATAAAGCAGAATACTGTCAATGTTGTGGAGTAGAGTATAAAGATAAGGTGGAGAAAGGGCCATAATTAAGCAAGGACAATTAAATTATGGACAATAATAAGGTTTGTGTTGTGATACATGTAATTACTTTTGTTAAATATCATGGTTTGATAGATTAGCTTTGAGGCTATGGCAGACAGGGAGTTTATGTCCTTGGGTTTTCATGCATTATTGAGAGTCCTTTATTCCCTCTGGACCTCAATTATAAAAATACATCTATATAATTGCCTGAGGAAAGAGACTCCCAGAATCACACAGGAGGAGTTGCCCAGGGTTCTGTGGAGGCACCTCAGTCATGACAGATGTGGAGAATCACCTTCCACAGACACACCTGAGTGCACACTCTGGCCGTACTCTGGGTTGGTGCTGTTTGAGTTTTTTTGTCTGAGTTTCATGGGAGCTGCACTGCTCCAGCCCCAAACCTCTGCTGGCATGGATAATACTGCTTGTGAAAAGCCTGTGGTACTGCTGCACTTATCAGCTATGATGTACTGCTGGTATTACAGCCAAATTCCCTCAGGAGGAGGAGTTTAAGGCTTTGCTTATCCCTCTGAGCTGTGCAGCTTTTTACCCCAAAGAACAGGAATAGAGTACAGGAAATATTTTTAATTATTTTTTCGCAATTTTTTTTCATATGGTCCATAATGTAGGATTCATTTACACTGATGGCTGAGAAGCTTATTGCAAATGCTTGAATTTTCTCAATTAGCAAGCTAAGTGCTTAAGTCCAATAAACAGGAAAAGAAACTGTGACAGTAAATGTGGTTGTTCATTTATTTTGACACATTTTAATTTAGAGTGATATATTAACAATAATGCTTCCCAGTCTGCTGGTAAATGCATTGTGCATATTTTGTAAAAAGTACTGATGGGCAAGTAATATGGAGCCTGCTTTCTCAGTGCCTGAGCTCACTTACCAATGTAGCTTTGCTGAGAAGCACTTAGGGTTTTATCAAATTTACAGAATAGTGAAGTAAGAAATAGCCAGTCTTCATTACAGATGCTTCAGTGAATAGAGGAGCTGGTTTTGACTGAAATACTGATACTCCCAGTATAGCCATAGCTGCCTGCTCGATGTTTTGTTTACTCTGATGTGAATATTTACCAGAAATGGGAGCAATAATATTCCTTGGGAACATGAAAAGAATATATATATATAGATATATATGTACTTCTCTGCGCCCTCCAGGCCCTCGTGTATTTAGTTAAAAACACCATGCTGAGAAATGTGACATCTCATAATAGTGGTGCATTTTATTTTCTAACCCCATAAATCTGCATAAACCTCCAGGATCTCAGTATCACTGTCCTGTGGAGAAGAGGAGCTGGGGCACACACATGTTAAAATGCCTGGCCTAGGGTCACTGAATGAGTCTGTTGCAGGGGCAGGAGTGAGTAGGATTCTCTGCTTTAATCAGTGGAAGCCATTGTAAGACTCAGTCACTGTGAGATGGCTTTAAAAATCATTTTATGATGTCTGCTAATGAACAGTGTCTGTTTCCACTTTCTGTGGATGCTCCTCTTCTACCCCTTCATATACTATATGAATATATATAACAAAAATGTAGAAATGAAACTTTAATTTCCATAACATCTGGTTTGTAAAAAGGGAGGAGTTGGTTAAAACTAGATCCATCTGCAGAATGTGTCCATTAGGTCGCTTCCACCTGCTGTTGTGGAAGGTGGAAATGGGAATGAAGACATAAATCCAGCTTTCACTGATCAGGCTTAAACTATCATTCAGGAAAAGGGAAACATAAAAACTGGATATTTTGCCATCAGTTGAAAGACAAAACAAAAACCCGCTATTTTTTTTATTTCCTAGATGAGAAAACTTTATGATTTCTTTTTCTGGGAAAGTGTGGCTGTTACAGGCACTGAGGCTACAGCAGGACTGCACAGAGACCTGCACAAGAACAAGCTGGTCTCCTACTACATCCCCATAGTTTACACCCGGAACATTTTCTTCCTGTATTTTTAATACATGTACACACACTGTAGTTGGCTGTCCTGAAAGGGATAAAATGCATTGAGATGTTAGATCTCGCTTACTGATGAGAGCAGTAATTCAGTTTGCTGGCTATGATTCATTATGGCTCTTTAACCTCTCTGAACCTGGAGCCAGGAGAGAGGCTGCCCTGATTACGAGTCCATGCAGAGAGCTTTTAGACCAGACTGGCAGCCTCTAGGATTCACTGTGGCAGGGATATGACCTTATGGCATCCTTCTAAGGACTGCTCGAGCCTCTACCAGTGATGCCTTAGGTTTTAACTTATATATTTTTTAGATCCTGTGCTGTTTTAGTGGGTAGTTTTAGGCTTCATATTAAGTGCTACTGAGCTCTCTTCACAGAGCAGAGAGACAAAACAATTCCTTCTCTAGCTCGATACCAAGGACAACTTTCAGGCCCAAGAACAAAAACAGTGGTGAAGTGAGAAGGAAAACCTAGGAGGTTGGAACTTCATAACCTCAAGCTATGGTTCTAATAATTGATTCTGATATGCTGATGGACCAGAACTTATGAAAGTGTGAGACCTTGTGGCTGGTTGTCCATTTTGTGCCCATTTTGGGGCATCTTGGGTGTGGTCCAGCTGGACTCTTGTGTTGCCCAGATGAACCCATTGAGGTCTTTTAATAAATATCTATCTTTTCCTCTTGCTCTGTCTAGTCTCTGTTCCAGGTCAGCCTCCAGAAGGCAAGACTGGGACTGCACTGGTTCCTGGCAGTCCCTTCTTTGTGCACGAGCCAGCAAATGTGCAAAGCTGTCCTGTCTAAAATCAGTATCAATACTGATTTTATTAGAGGGACAGTTAACACCAGAGGGAGGAGATAAGGAGGAAGGTCCATCTCCAAGATCTACATGAAGTACAGTTTTTGGTTGGAGCCAGAATAGAGTTTTATTCAGGGTTTCTCACGCCATGGATCTCACCCATATCCAAAACCACAGGACATGTCTAAGTCTGAGGTTTTGAATACATTTGAGTCTTGATTCTTCTTTTTATGGTTGCAACAACACTGTATCTAAAAACTCCTGGAAAATTCTAGCTAGGAAAATACAAAGAATCTGCTCAGATACTTGGCATAGTTGTGGATAGAAGCTGGGTCTGCATTTGTCCCTGTGGGCCTGGGGAGCGAAGAACGTGGCCATGGAGCAGACTGTGGATGGGAAGGGTTGTGGCTGTGAAAGATGTGTGCTGGAGAAGCAGCTCCAACAGGTACAGGAGTCTGAGAGGGGGTGTGAAACGCATTTTGGAAGGCCCTGGTCAGCACATGGGCCAAGGAGGACCCATCTGGCTGTGCTGGAGGGTGGCAGTGGGTGATTAGCGAGGTAGAGGAGGAGGGGACAGAGGCACTGATCCATCCTGGGGCAGTGGAGGGAGGCAAGGACAGGAGTTCTGCCTGGGTGATTAGCACAGCTATTACTGAGGGGGAATGTCACACTGGGAGAGGTGACTTTAGCTGAGCTGCTTCTGATGGAAGTAATGACTTCTGCTTATAGCAAGAATGCAGTCACAATAAGAACAACCTGTGCGTGTCATAAAATTAAGCTGTAAAGGTGATGGTAGAAGGGACTGTGACATTTAAAGAGGAAAAACTCTGCAGCACTTTCATGAGCAAATTGGGGAAAACCAGCCCAAACCTTCAGGTACCTGTGAAAATGCTGCATTTTTCATGTCTGAAGATGCTTTTTAACTGCAGTGTAATTGAAAAATCTAATTTTTCAATGAGACATATTTATTTCTTTTTGCTTTTTAGCTCTATCGTCCACTTCTGAAGAGATATGCTGAGCTTGAACAGAAGGTTATCTACAACTCAGACTCTTCTTGTCTTGTGAAATAGAAGCAAACAAAATTTATATGTTGGCTGAGTGGACTCCCAAGGAGAAGATCAGAAGAGATTTGCTCAGAATTTACTGGAGCTGATTAAATAATTTTGTTCCTCTTTGTAGACAAATAATTTTCAAATGTCTGTTTTTGAGTGTGTTGGTGGGGAAAAAATTACATTGTGATTGAAAACCTGATTAAAAAAGCATCATATTGCTCTGTGTGTTTGTGGCCTCGATTTTTCTTAGGTACTTTTCAGACTGTGCTTGCTGTTTTGGGAGAGCTGGGTGACAAAGTCAAGTTCCTTGCGTATGTGAGCCACTCTACCCATCTCTGTCAGCTTTGATTCCATGTGTTTGGCATGCCAGCCTCTGCATACCTGTCTAACAAAGTATCTTAATTCCTCAATTTCTCTTGCCTAAATATTTTGAGGCTATCTTTCTGTTCATCTGTAACTTGAAGATGTTTATATCTTTGCCTACACAGAAAGCATAAACACACTGACTTAATCTCATCTTTCTTTAATATGTGGAGGAGGCTGATTAAAGACTTTAAAGACTCCCTGGGATCCTCTGAGAAGGGAAATCCTTGTCACATGACACAATGGAAAGCCTGTTGTGTGATAAAACATGATATGGCAGAGGTTTATAGATTGTGGAAAGCACAGAGATCTTATGTGATACAGGCACCACTGCACAATGTTTTACTTGACATCAGCTTTGTAAAAAAAAAAATAAGAGACCAAACACAGGAAATTTCATACATGTCCTTTCTGCTTCAAAAAGTAGAGTCAGTTCATCTGCACACCAGCTTGGGCTTACTTTCTTCCTCCTCCTTGTCATGGCTGTGAAATTCTCTGCTCTCGAAAGGGCAGGAAGGTAATTTTTTTTCTTACACCCCCAATATCCCATTTCTTTCTTGGAGATCTTGAATAGAACAGCTCGATTGTCTTGCTCTGTTGCTACTGTTTCACTTCAAATGTTTTAGTCCAGATTAAGTAGCCTCTAACTGAGAAAATCTTATAAAATGTGAGCCAGGAGATCTTTCTGCAAAGATGTGTGGAAGTTGTACAATTTGAATGAACACTTTACTGCATTCTGTGGAGCTGGTATCTTTCCCTTAGGATAAAATTTCTCCTGGGAATAAAGCAGATTGCTTAATGAAAGTGGCTGAAACCTTTCTTCCCTTCCTAGAAGCTGCACTGTGCCTTGGGAATAAGCCAGGGAATTGTTGAGAGTAGAGGATCTCTTTATTGACTGAGAGCTGGATTGTGCCCCTGCTGGGGCTGGGTGACTCAAATTAATATTCTTCACATTTTAGGGGCATAGGAGCACTCTCCCCATCCCTCCCACGTCTCTGCTGAGAGTGGAAACCCCTTGCCATGACTCACCTCTGCAGTGGCCAGGGAATACTCACATTCCTCCTTTGGTCTCTCTTTTATATTTAAGTGCTTCCCTTCTGAGAACGAACAGTACCTTTTTTTTTATGTTCACAACTGAATAATTACAGCTTCTCCTGATATTAGCATGATTACTCAGGAAGGTCAAGAATTACATTTCCGAGTTGCTAAAGCAGCCTTCTTTCAAGCAATTGCTTTAAAAGGTGGCATTAGAAATACACATCTATCTCTTTTATGTGCTTATTATTCTGGGTCCAAAGGTACAGTGCTAAAACATATAATACTTCTTGCAGGCCTCCACTGTCAGCAGTTGCTTTGTCATTGAACAAGGCTGTAGAGAAACGCAGAAGGATAAATTAATACAAGTTAAACAATGTCTGTTAGTTTTAGCAGCATTACCATCATCATTAGCCTGAAGTTCTGCCAGGTTACTGGTTTGATATCAAAGTTAACCACACAGGAAAGGGGTTTGGGGGGTCAAAATCACAGAATGGGTCAGGCTGGAAGGAGCCACAGGGGTCATCTGGTCCCACCTCCCTGTTCCAAGAGGATTATCCCAGAGCACAAGGCACAGGATTGTTCTGGAATATCTTCAGTGAGGGAGACTCCACACTCTCTTTGAGTGATCTGTTCCAGGCTCAGTCACTACCCTGTAAAGAGCTTCTTCCTCATGTTCAGGTGGAACTTTCTGGGCATCAGTTTCTGCCCATCCCTCTTGTCCCATAGCTGGGTGCCACTGAGGAGAGCTTGGTCTGTGTTGAGGCTGAACAGCCCCAGCTCCCTCACCCTTTCCTTGTAAGAGAGATCCTCCAGACCTTGACCAAAGGAAGGTCTTCTCCTGCCATTCATTTACTCTCCTGGATCAGGGATTCCTGAGGGTTGGTCTTATTGGTGAACACTGATGAAAGGAAGGCATTCAAAAACTTTGCCTTCTCTACATCTTTCAGCTTTGTGCAGTTTTGGTGACAATTTCTTGAGCAGCTCATTTGTTTTGTCAGGGTGAGATGATTATTGTCTCTTGTAGCTTTCTGGCTTTATTTGCTTGTGAAATGGAAGATTCAAGATCAGTTTCTTACTCAGCTAAGGAAGATTAAAGCTCACATTTCCCAGCTCATAGCACATTGTAGAACATTTCTAGTTAATATCTCGGCTCCTACCAAAGTACTATATGGTGCTAGCAGGATATTGTCTGGATGATTTAACTACTTTCTGGGCCTGAGCTGTTCTCTGGATAGGGAGAGGAGACACTTTCTTGTCTGTTGGGCTGGGCTGGGGCTCTCTGACATGTCCCACATTAGCATTAAAGCACTCTGTCCTCAGGGCAGCTGGTGCACTGTGTGTTTGCTGCAGGAGCCCCTGAGGAAAGACTCGGATGCAGGGCTCTCAAGAGTGAGCCACCACTGAATTATATAGTATTGCTGTGGTGATGGGTTTATTAGGGCTGTGCTCTGAGGAACAGTGTCTGGAGTACAAGAATTTATAGACAAGCCCTTTTTTTTCCCAGCTCACCCAAGCTGCACATGTTCACTGACTAGTGTCTGATAGAATAAGACTCAATAAATCTCCCCCTTGAAAGGTCCTTTGAAGAAATTCTGCTGTAAGTCTTCTACTACCCTTTTATTTTTGTCCTTCTAGGAATGCACATTAGGCCACCAAGGAAACACAGGCTTCTTATTCTCACGTGCTCATCCCTTTAAAAAAGTCCCCAGTGATGGATGGATCTGGCACCCTTTGGTTTCCTAAACCATGTGGGCTTTTTGCCAGCTTGTGGATGTTATGGTGCTCTGGTTGTCCTGAGCAGAGGTGGTGTTCTGGTATCAGCTGGACTCGAGGATCCTGGAGCTGTGTTCCAACATCAGTGATTCTATGACTTAATCAACAGCTTAGCTAAGAGACATCTAAAGTCAAGGCAGTAGCTTCTACCTTTAAATATTTGATAGAGGTATATTCCCTCCCTCCTCCACAGGGGACCTCACTGTTCTTCAAGGTGAGCAACATGGCATGCCCATCTTGCCTAGATGAAATATCTGATGAACTATTCCCAGTCTAGAATAACCTGATGGAAAATTGATCTCACCTCCTGTAAAAAAAACAGCAAACCCTTGATTGCCACAAAGAGATTGTTCACCGCTGTCTCACCTGCAGCTCCTGTCCCTCACAAGCAAAGCTACCCTAGGTTGAAGGTGGGTCATGGAGTTACATGGAAAAATCCAAGCACCTTCCCTAGCTCGATGGCCCTGTGCTCTTGCCAGTCAATCAGGGCTTCACTGGATTCACCCAGGAGCTCTTGCTGTACAACAACCCGAAGACAAACAGTTTTCTTTGCAGCCTGAAGTCTTTAAAGTCTTTTGTGATGCAGCTGGAAACAAACAGGGAAAGATGTTTGCTTTTTCTTAAGGGATCAGTCTGAGAGAGCTGGAGCTCTGATTGAATAAGTAATGTACTGAAAAAAAATCTATGCTGTGTCGGTGCTTTAATAAGTAATTGAGCTGAATACCGCCGCGTGTGATCCCAGGGGGACCTTTTTGTTTTTCAGCTTGCTTTTCCTTTGGAGTTGAGCTACCACCACAGATCACAGAGCAGTGCAGTGAGGGATGTGTATAAAAAGCCACAAAAAGCCAAAGCAGGGCTTTGAACAAATAATTTGCTTTATCCTCATTTCTATTACCTTGGTCCCCAGACTGCTGCGTGCAGGTTAGGGGCTGAGGGGAAAAAAGACCAACATTTTAGAGAACTAAACTGTCTGGTCTTGGTGTTTTCATCAATGTGAGGTCAGTTTAGAGCCTTCTCCTTAGGAGAAAGGGACTAATTTGGATTTCTCTTCTCCTCAGCTGATGATTTTTTTTTATGTCACCTCTCCTATGTCAGCTTTGGTGAAATCTTGACCCTTGTGTTAAAATAGGCCAGAATTGCCAAACAAATGACAAAGGAAAATAGGCAGAACATTCACTCATCTGATAGCAGGGCATCACTGTTCTGTGAGGAGCATTTCCCTGACGAGCTTCTCTGAAGGTGACTGTAGTCCTGATTCCATGTGGCTTGAAATTTTATACTGCTGTGCAAATTGGGTACAAAATCATGTCTGCGCCAAAGAATCTTACCTCTTTATTACCTTAAGCTCATTTTGTGCAGGTCAAAAGCACTATGTGATGTGCAAGGCAAAAGAAGTCTGAATGAATTCTTTGGGTAATCCCTGCCCACCTTCTGTACTTTACAATCCAGATCAAGCCTCTCTGGTTGGTCAGTTCAAGTGGTTTAGCTTTCAGCCATCACAGCTTACCTTGTCACAATGCAGTATTTTTAGATTATTTTTAGATTTTTTTTTTTCCCCCTAGAACCAGTTTTTTCTTATTTTGCAGCAGATAACTACCTTTTCTTGTAGATGATTTACCTTGTTGGCTGTTTCCACTTCGGAGGGATGCTGAGAGCTTCTTGTGTGACACACTGCTGAAATCCAGCCCCAAGAGTCATTTTGCTTTTCTTGTTCTTCTGCTTCTCTGCCACTTCTCAAAGTTGGCCTTGACAAACAGAACAATGTTTCTGTGGCGATCCCAGACTTCTGGGAACGTCTCAACCACTGTGGGAATTCAGTGACTTGGTTCAGTGTTCTTGAAACATACCCTGAGGGGAAGGGTGAAGGAGCAGCTATCACTGCCTGTGGATACTGCTACAGTTTCTGATTCTTTCACTGAGTTACCTCATCCACTGATGTGTCAGCCTGCCCATTAGCCCATTAGCCATGATGTTCAATCACCAGCCTGACTACTTTGGGGATGTTATTAATTGCCTAGGATGTTCTTTGCTCTAACATCTTTAGATGACAGGTACTTGTGACACATTCTTAAGATGCTTTTATTTGGTATATGTTGGCAGAGCACTCTGTAATGCATCCATCTGGTTGTCATTCCTCTTTTGGCATCTCATCAGCCAAACAGGAGTCTGGTCACTCAGGTGTGGGATTCACCTGACCAGTGTAGACATCTCTGTCTGCTGTCATATGGGCTCCTTTAGCATTCAAGGGGGAGGACCACGAGGGAGAGGAGTTTCTGGCTGTTGTTCATCTTACCTTGTCACAGATGTCTACAACAGATCAGGTGATTTGTCTCCTGAGTGAGCAGTTTCTCCCTCCTGAGTAGAAAGGCAGTGGTGTGGAGAAGAGGACAGAAAAAGCTGATTTCTTTTCTTGTGACAAAACTCCTGAAGACTTGATTGAAAGCTTGTCTCAACTTTGGAGACAAGATTTGTCCCCAGTTACCACTGTACAGCTGGAAAGCTTTTTGGTTCCAGAACTGCTCTGTTTTTACTGTCAAATCCATGAGACTGACCTCCCCAACTCCTCTCAGCCTGCCTCTCCACACACCTGCATGGAGGTATCCAGCAGACACAGTTTGAGAGATTTGTTACTCACATTCCTGCTTTTTGTCCTTTAGTTGCATGCCCTTGTTTGTGTTTATCCCTCCAAGCTGGACTCTCTCAGGCATTTGTGTTATGCCTTCAAGCTCAGAACCCTGGTTCAGTGAAAGACAGCTCCCCTAAGACTGAGACAAGCTTTGCACAGGAAAACAAAGGTCTGCTCAACTTGCTGTTCGAGGACACTATTTACACTCTGATTGACATGTATGCACTACCCTCCTGAAACCTCAGCTCTCTTCTAGGTCTGATAAAAAACTGGTGTTTTGGAAGATGGAATTATCCTTAAAAAAGTAGTCCAAGCCATGCTGTGTAACAGAAGGACTTGGAGCAGAAATGGAGCTGCTTCCTAGGAGAGGACTTTTATTATAAAATAAAACATCTTGAAGAAATCAAGTGAGAGGCAAAGGAGTCACACAGCTTTGATGTCACAACTTATGCCACCTGGGAGCATCTCTTCACACTGCTGTCACAGCTTGTTAGGTTAGGATGGGACATTCCCCTGTCACTCCTGGAATAATTTCTTTGCTGGGTTACTGCCCTGCTTGAGGACAGTTGCATACAGCAGAAACACCCTTTTGATCAAGAAAGATGTTGTTGAAAAGCAACAATACGTTTTCCCAATTTCCATTTCTCAGTTAAATTATTTGGGTCCCTGCAATTGTTGTCCCTTAGAAGGAACACCTACTCAAGCAGAGGAAAGAGAAGACACTGAATGCAGGTAATCCAATATGTGATTTAGTCAGAGAGTTCAACTGAATGAATAAGCAAGTAATCTGCATTTCAAGCCCTCCCTTGCTGTGAAAGTGTTTTATTTTCCTCAGAATGATTCTTGGCTCAGAAAATATATCTGCTGTTTTTCATCTGTGGAAGGTGTCCCTGCCCATGGCAGGGGGATTAGAACAGATGATGTTAAGATCCCTTCTTACCCAAACCATTCTGTGATTCTGTGTTTGGCAGACTCTCCCTAAAACCTTTCAGCATAGACTCCCTTTGCTGTTTGTCCAGTGAATACAGATTTTTTGTTTTGATCTGTGTTGTTTGTGGCTTGGCATGATTTATAAATGGACCGGTTAAACAAGTGCTGCTACAACTGCCCCTGCCTGTTGTCACCCTCCTTGCTCTTGGGCTTCCACAGCAAGAAAGAGGAGCCTTTGTGGGGCAAGGGCTTCCCATAAAGACCAGAGTAAATGTCAAGAGGCTCTTTTCCTTTCCCTCTTGGCCCAGAAACCTTGTTGTAACTCAGGTGTGCTGGACAGGCAGTGTTGGATTACCTATAATAGGAGTAGTTTGAAGTGAAGGATGCTGATGAAAAATCACTGAGGTGAGACTGGGCAGGCAATTTGTATCAAGTTCTGCATTTTGTAATTTATACTCTGAATCTTTAAATGACAAAGTAAATTAACTTGCTCAGATGATTGAGAACCATGTTTAGAGGGGAAGGGAGAATTCATCTGGACTCACGAATTCTTGGGTAGGGGACCCAGTCACACAGAAGCTCTCTTTTTTCTGGTCTGATGCATCCTGGCTTTTTCCTCTACAGCAGCTCAGGTTTACAGTAGACATGGAAACTTCTCCTTCCTACCAAAGGTGGCCTGCAAACTGGCACCTGGGGTCAAATCCACCAGGCAGAGGGAACACCCAGAGCTCCCTGCTCACACTGACAGGCTGCTGTCCTGAGGCTGCTGTCCAAAAACATGGCAGCTTTGCATCAGTTGGGTACAAGGCTCTCTTTGGGGGCTGAGTTGTGGTGTCTCTTGGATCTGCCTCAGACTGGGAGTTCAACCTGCAGCAGGAGTAAAAGGAGGTGAAAGGTAAAAAACTTTCATGTAAAAAAAAGTTTTTTTATATGATGACTAAAAACTGTGAGTATGACCCGGCCATGAAGAAGGTGAAAGTTGTCCTGGACTTTACGTGTGTGCCTTTCCAGCTGAGGTAGAGCATTCCCTCATGCAGAACTTTGGTAAGACTCAGTCAGATCTGCTTTCTTGTCCTAAAGAAAGAAGAATTGAAACTGGAACAGGTGAAGGATGAGCTAGTACCTTGATCAGGGGAAGGGAAAGGTTGTCCTAGGAGAGGAGGCTGAAAATTTAAATTACTTTGCCAGAAGCATGAAGAAGTTGGGTTATTCAGTAAAAATTATTTACTGGGTTATTCAGTAAAAATCCTTCAGATTGGGAGTCGAGAGAGCTCCTCAAGCCAAAGAACAGTGTTGGCACATGAGCAAGTGACACAGACTGATTTGGAATAAATTTGCACTGGAAATTAGGAGCAAGGTGGGGGCGAGGTGCTCAAGGACCTCTTGTGCTCTGTGTGTGGTGCCAGGAATGCAGAGCCCCACACCTGCAGCCCAACATGCTGTAGGGTGGTAACAAGGTGTCAGAAATCCTGTGTGAAAACTGCTTTGGACCAACAGTGACCTTTAGAAAAACTGCTGTTTGCTGTGTGGACAGAGCAGGGTTTCACACTTGACCTCTTCCTTCTTGGCTGTGTTTGGTTTGTGGGAAGGAACAAGTAAGGAAGGGACAAAAAATGGAAAACTTCCAACTACTTCTTAATCTTGGGACATGTAATAGCCCATTTTGCTATCAGTTTGCTGGGCTGGTCCTCTACAAACAAGAGGAATTTACCCCACGGCAATCTTTCTTCGCTAGAACCCTGCAAAAGGAAGTGAGGTTTAATTAGCATTTTAAAGTGGACAGCCTTGAAGTTAATGATATTCAATAAAGAAAAATTGTTTTAACCTTATTTGCACTTTTCAATTTACTTATTAGAGGCCATCTGTTATATTTTAAGCAAGAGCACTGGGAGCTAAACTCTCAGATTGTCAAATGAGGTTTTAACTGGCTAAGCAGAAGGGAAAGAACAGGCTGCCTTAAATGAGCAGTTAGGCTGTTTTTCTTCAATTTCTCACTTTTGTGTCAAAAAGCAAATGGTCACCCTTTTCAAGAAACAGTCAAGTTGCAACAATGACATCTGTTTTTACAGGTGCTGATGAGTCTTGGCCAATGTCACTTGTCCTCAGATCTCAGATATGCTCTAACATGGATGAAATTCAAGAAGGCAAAAGTGAGATGAAACTGGTGAGGGTGTGAAGGGCAGGAATGAGGGTTTCTGTAAGTAAATCACCAGGAAAGGGGAAATGGGAGCATATTGATTAGCTGCTGAATGTTGGCCAGCCTAGTGACAAAGGGCATGGGGAAAGCTGAGGTGCTCTTTGCCTTTGTCATTACTGGCAAGGTCTGCCATCAAACCTCTTCATTTTCGTGCCTGGTAGGAGGATTTAGGAGAAGCAGGTGCCACCTGTTGTAGGAGAGGATCAATTTAGGGACTGGTGAAGCAAATGGGCACACATGGGTGCATGGGAGCAGGTGGGATGTGTTCAAGGGTGCTGAGGAAGATGGTTGATGCCATTGCAAGACTGCTCAATGTGGTCTCTGGGGGTGATCATGGAAGGTCCCCAGTGACTGGGAAGAGGCTGATGTCGAGGTTATCCTCAAGCAAGGAGGGCCTAAGAAAACTGCAGACTGGTCAGCTTCACCTTTGTCTCCATGAAGGTCACAGAACAAATCTCCTTGGGGACCATTTCCAGGCATGGGAAGGGCAAGAAGTCACTGTGGAATGCAGGGACATGATCTCCATCGACTGTCACAGGATTTTGACTCCTAAGCTCAGCTCTCTTAAGCTTGAGCAGATTCCCACCATAGCTCTGAGAAACTGGATGTTTTTCCTGTGTCCCTGGGAAAAATGGGAACCTTTGGTAGGACAAGAGCCAAACCTTGGTCTTCCAGGTCTTATGAGAATAATATAAATCCTAGGCAACCCATAGATCCTACTAGAGGGTTGGAAAAGGAAAACAAAATGTCCTCTCTCCACATCTACTGAGAAATTTATGGGATCCAGTACAACTGCTGCAGGGCTCCTGGATTTGGGACTGTGCGTTCATGTATGGTTGTTTGAATTCAGAGGTGTTGCTATAATAGATAAACTGTTCACCTGAGCAGAGGCTCTGAATCCTGGTCTCTGGGGAATTTGGCTGTGGTGGCTGCAAGGCTGCCATGCCCAGAGTGAGGCTGGGATAATCCCTTTAATCCCTTTTGCAAACAAATGCAAATTGTGATCAATGCCATGGAGCAGCAATGTAAATTGCTTCAGCCTGAATCCCTCTGAAATTTGAAGACTGATCCTACAATTGCTTGAAAATTTACCTCTTAGGCTGAAGTTGTGAGATTTTTCTCTCTCAGTGAGATTTTGTGTGTATCCCAGATTTTCTGGGGACTGACCCAGCAGCTGTGGTGGTGCCAGGCTTGTTCTACAGCCAGCTGTGAGTCTGTCCTGCATGGTGAGTTATGGCAACAGAAGGAGGGAGAAACGATCCAAACAAAAGAAACAGGGCAGAAATGTAAACTAGATCACGTTGATTCACGACACCACTTGATCATTAGGAAGAAAATCCCCACTAAACCAAATGAACTATGAAGTATCTGTAGCAGTGAAATCTGGCTGCCAACAATGTTATTGTAAAACATAGTCATGGGTACTGTTAGTTTGCTGTAAGCACTGAAGCTGAATGAGTGGGCAATAAAAAGCTTTTATAAAACATGTCTTTTGTGTCATTCCAAGACAAAAATGTTATTTTGTGTTCAGATCTATAGATTAAAAAAACCTCACACAACAACTTGGGGTGACTTTTGTTTGAGGACTGTTTTAAATTTATAACTGAGCTGGTTAAAATGCTTTTCATCTAAGTACAAAAGTTTCATGCTGTAATTAATGGCAAGTGATATCTAATGCAATAAAACACCATCATTTGAGTGTTCTTACAAGACTATTTATGACTGGATATTGAAACTGATAATGATTCTGCCATTTGTCCTCATAATTTATTATTCCAAGGAGAGGCAAGTGGTGTTAAGGGTTCACGATCCGTTTTATGGAAAGAGTGCTGAATTCAGCTTTTTATTGGTGTAAATGACAATGTTTGGCTCTCTGTGAAAAATAAGCCTGTGATGGTGAGTGCAGGCCCTACTAAGGGGTCGAGGTGGGGGATGTTCATGCTCTTTCTTAGAGAGCTGAAGCCCCTGGCTGTGTGATCCTGTTGCAGGTTCCTGTTCCTTACTGGGAGCAATGCAAAGGCTCAGTTGCCATCTCAGCAGGATCCCATGGAAGACCAGGGCAGGATTTTTCTGAAAACCTTCTACCTGGTTTCTCAGCTAGATGATCTCTTGAGGCATCAGGGTGGGAAGCCAAAGCTGAGTTCACTACAGAGAGCCTAATCCAAAGCCCATGGAAGATAATGGAAAGAATTAAAGGCTCGGGTAAATTCTAGTGTCAAGCCAAAACAAAACCCCACTCTGGAGGAGACTTCCCTTGGTCTTGTAAATTGTCAAGCAGGCCGTGTCTCTCTGAACACAGCCCTTTCATATTGTGCCAGGCCAATTTATGGAGCTCTCAGGCTCTGATCCTCACCTTATTCAGGCTCATGGAAACATGGAAGAATTTCTTNTTTTTTTTTTTTTTAACTGATATCAGAAAAACAGAGATTGTACTTTGTTCTGACAGACTCCCAGCCCTGAGAGTACAGATTTTTGGTTTTCCCCAGCCTGCTGTTAATTTGCTGTGGAATAAAGTCCTGTAGGTAAAGATTTGCATTTCCATCAATAGTCCTAGCAGCAATCTAATGAGTTTCTTGCCGTTTTGCAAATAACTTGCAGTGAATCTGATGGCACAGAGTCAGGGAGCAGGATGTGGCCTGTTGTCTTTGCTCTTCAAGAGCTACAGTCACCTTTCTCTTCCCTTCCGCCTCCCCTCATTCATTCTAATCAGCGTGTCAAAAGGGAAGTCGCTCCTTTATTGGAGGTTATCCATGTCAGGGGAAGTTATGTTTCCATCACTACCTGGGGGCCCATCAGCAGATGAAGATGGAGAGCAGTGACTCAGAATGACTTTGAAGCAACACCCAGCAGCAGCTGAAGACAAGAACATAACCTCAGCTGACATTTAAAATAACCTGATACACAAATAAAACCCTTCTGCTAAATTATGCATCTTTTTACTCTTGGCTGTTCTTAAAGCAAAGGGACTGGGTGAGTGTTTTCTGTGTGTGCCTCTGCTTCTCCCCGTGCTGGGAGCTGAGTGACAGATGCACATTGATGGAGCAGAGTGGATTGATTTTTGTGGCTGCGGTACTTTATGCTGAAAAGAAATACAGCTTTTAAAATGACAGAGGGCCCCTTTCAGAGAGAAAAAAGTGAGGTGTAAGGGTGAGTTTTGCTGAATGTGCTTTGGTTATCTGCTTTGAGTTAAGCACATGCTTAAATGCTTTGTTGACCAGCACTGATGGGAGGACACTTAACAGTGAGTTTGAGTTGAACTAAGTAATGGCTAAAGAAAAAGCAAGAAGAATAAGATAATAGGGAAATTGAGAAAAAAAAAATCTATCTCTGTTTTGGTAATTGAAACTAAGAAATAATGCGCTGTGCTTAAAGCTTTTTTCCTAATGGCACAAACACAGATAAGTGGCATTTTTTGAGCACTCCTCTCTTTTCCCAGCTGAGATGTGGGTACAGTGAGATGCTGCTTGGTAGAGGGCTATGAGTCAGCAGTGAACCTGGACAGTTGAAAAGGCAAAATCCATTCTGTGGTGTCTCAAACACAGCATGACCAGCTGTACAGAGGAGGTGACTGTCCTGCTCCATTCAGGTTGGTGTGGTCTCATCTCCAGCACTGTGGGCAGTTCTGGACCCGGCAGTTTAAGAAGGGTGGGAAAGACTTTGAATGTGTCTGGAGGACAGCAAAAAAGCAGAAGAGAGAAAGTCCTGTGAGGAGCTGCAAAGGGCTTTGAGTTTGTCATGCTCAGAGAGAAGGAGGCTGAGGGGCCACCTCATTGCTCTCTACAGCTTCCTGAGGAGGGGAAGTGGAGAGTGAGGTGCTGAGCTCTTCTCTCTGTGATCCAGTGACTGTGTGGGAATGGTTGAAAACTGTGCTGGAGGTTAGATGGGACATTATGAAGCATTTCTTGACTGTGAGGGTGGTCAAACACTGGAACAGGCTTTTCAGAGATTTAGTCCATGCTCCAAGCCTGTCAGTGTTTAAGAGGTTTCTAGAGAGTGCCTTAGTAACAGGCTTTACCATGGTCAGCCCTGAACCGAGTGGTCATTTTATGTCCTTTCCAACTGNGAGCCCCTTTAGGCTCTGCAAGGGGCTCTGAGGTCTCTCCTCTCCTCTCCTCTCCTCTCCTCTCCTCTCCCTTTCCACCCTATTCACTGGTTCCAGCTCCTCAGTTTCACAACACTTCAGGCTCTTTCTCTCATCATCACTGATTTTGCTCTGCTCTCACCAGCACAGTCCCTTGTCCCCTTCCTGTGGTCCTGCTGCCAAGCCCATGCAAGATGCAATTTCCACGAGGGAGATGAGCTGATTGACCTTGAGCAATGTCCTGCTCTCCAGCTTTCCTTTGATGGCTCTTATTCAGAACTTTTTGGGAGGGCAGGGGGAAGATGAAAGATGTCCCATTTGCTCTGGGTATCATTGTATTTGTTCTCCTGCTGCAGTAGCACTGAACAGCTGTGGGTGTGGATCACTGTGACATTGCACTAACGTAGATCAAGTATCAGGTTTGGATCCCAGTTTCTCTTCCTTTTGTGACATAAGTGCATAACTAGAAAATGCAATCCAGTTTTATACCCTGAGTTGTCAGTTTGCTGCTCTTCTCTAGGTGTTTGCTGTGGCAGACAGGATACAGAGCAACCAAAACTTCTTCTCAAAGTAACACCCTCTGTCAAGTTTCTATGTCAAGACTGTATCTTTCTGTGGTTTCCCAGAAAGATTCAAGCATCACACATGTCAAGGGAGCTGTGGTTTGCGAGTGGAAAGGCTGGTGGAAGGGAGTTGTTTTAATGTTTCTTGTTCTGCCCTGCCTCCCAAAAAAAACTGCTGCTTCTGATGGTGGCTGTTGATCTGGTCATAACTATGAAGCCTTGAACATGGCTCAAGTCACCTCTGATACCTTTAGCTCACTGAATTTAGTATACTCATTTCTCTGAGTCTCTGGTTTGAAAATTGCAGTTGATTTTAAGAAGAAATCTTACATCTCTAAGAGGCAGAGGGGAAAAATAATTTTTTTTTGAATATGTTGATCAGTTGAGATCAGTCTGTCCCATGGATGGGCTCTGTGAACATGTGTCCACATGATAAAATGGCCATGCAATTTAGCATGACAGGCAAGAGGCATTTTAGAGGTTATTAAGGGGATACACTGCCTGATCTGCCTGTGAGAGCTTGCACAGATCCTGGCTCAGCCTGTGTTTTTGTGTTTCTGCCTCCCTTACACTAACTAGCAATAAACATTTAAGCCATGTAGCAAAATTCCTTTTGTTTCAGGGCCAGGCAAACATTCCAGGTTTTGTGTTTATTTATAGGAGATGAACTTGCTTGTGAGATGGGTTTTTGTAAAATTGGATCCAGCTTTACCCAGAGCTGAGCCAGATCCATAGCTTGCATTACTGGCAGCTGGTTTTCATGGGAAATATCCTCCTGGTTCAGAGGAGCACAGGACACACAGGAGGGTGGCGAGGATGCAAGAGGTGATGCAGGAGACACATGGCCCTGGTTTTCCCTTACCCAAGTAGAATCCTTTGGTGTTGGACTAACAGGATGAGGAAGAACATGAGGTGAAGGCTGATGTCTTTGAGGGGACCAGAGCAAATGCTCTGAATTTTTGCCAGGGAAACTTTAGATTGGATATTAGTAAAAATTTCTTTAGTGAAAGGGCTTTCAATTGCTGGAAAAGGCTGTCCAGGGCAGTGGTGGAGTCACCATCCTGGGAGGGATTTAGAAGATGTGTAGATGTGGCACTGAGGGACATGGTTTAGTGGTGGAACTGGCAGTGCTTGGTTGAGGTTTTGGCTTGATGATCTTAGAGGTATTTTCCAACCTAAATGATTCTATGAGGGATGAGGATACAGGGCTGTTTTGAGGTGACAATTTGGCCCTAAACCAAACACAGAACTCTATGCAGACCATAGAAACTTCCAACATGTAAAAATAACAGCAGTGGTGTGTCAGGCAGGGGGGACCTTTACTGGCACAGAGGTTGGTTAGATACCAGCTCTTCAAGGTCAACAGGTACACTCATATTAATGTAGTTGCAGTCACATGAGTTTTGGGACTGGGCCCTGTCCTGTCTCTACTGGCTGGCACTCACTCCTGAGACAGCCATCCCACCTAGACCATCCCAGGTGCTGAAGGTCAGGCCACCAACCATTGTCCCACTGCCACGTGGCCTGACCCCAAAACCCTTTCATATTCAAAGCCCTGGGAGAGAAGGACGTTTTGCTCAGCAGTGTTTGTGGAGGTGGTCTCAGTGCCCAGGAAGGGACAGTGTTCTCTGGGTTTGGGTGTTTCATCTCCTCTTGCCTGTGCTCTGTGTTGGTTCCTTGGCTGGGAATTGTCATTCTGAGTAATATGATTCAAAGGGTGGCTGTTTACCATTCATGGAGCAGCACTGCTCCGATGACACAGCATACATTACCCAAAAGTTCACTGGAGGACGGTGAAGGTGATCAGGAACGGAAGAAAGTTGTTTTTCTTCCAGTGACTTGGGAGCCAAATCGTAAAAAGTGAAATGTGCTTGGGTGTCTGTAGCTGTGCCTGCACTGCTGGGTACAAGCTGGACTGGGACACCCTGGCCTGTCCTTGGTGGTTTTGGGTTTTTAATTTAGACTCTCCTAATACAAATGTCCCTCCCAGATGTCACATGGTCAGCTGAATCTGCTCTCTCCTAGCTAATGGTGTCCAACAGTAACATGTTTAATTTCCCAGCATGTGCCCTGGGACACATCTGCTTTCATGCCCAACCCTGCACATGTGGCGCTGCGAGTGATGGTGGCCCTGACACCCTGGCATTGGCACTTCTTTACCCTCAGCCACGCCAGGTCCCCAGAGCTTTGAAAATCTCCTTTAAAGCCTCTCTGGGCTGTGCATCTCCTTCTGATGGGGCTCACACACTCTGGATGTCTTGGGACACGACAGGCTCATCACGAGGAGATGCTGCTCGCACTAATGAGTTTCGTGTCTTACTACAGTGGATGGTAATTAAAGGGGGTTGATGAGACGGAGCCTGCGGGCACGGGTGGTCGGTGTGAGGATGAGGAAAGGCTGCTGAGGAGCAGCGCTGGGTGTGGAAGGACGAGCTTTTCTCAGAGCATCACACTAGAGGGTGCCAGATGGCTTTCCTCCATCCTGCTGCCTTCCCTCGCTCACATTTGGACACGTTTGGCTTTGTGCATCTTGAAAGCTCCTTCCACCCCCTAAATGCTCGTTGTGTGCACTGAGTGCAGAGCACTGGCCACCCCGAAAACTGTGCCATGGACATGCGTTGTCCTCCTCTGCACAGTCTGGCTTGGTCCCAAAGCCAGAGCTGCACCTTGAAATTCAGCAGTGGCCAAAGAGGAAATTGGTCTGATTCTGGGTTGTGCATTGACCTGATAGCAGGAAGCATCCCTGGTCTTCAGTAGGGAGCCCAGAGACCTACCTGGTCTTGAATAGGGAGTCACAATAGGAAAGTTGGGGGTTAACCCCCACTCTGCCATGGCAGGTTCATGTTGTTCCCAGTGGATCCCCTCTAGTCAGTACATCATAGCTCTGATGGGTTGCTGCTCTCATTGTTGGCTCTTTGTGGCCCTTTCCCTGTCCCCCAGACCATAAACAGGAACCTCTTGTTGATCCTGTGCTCTGGATATGTCCCTACTGAGGGCAAGAGGTTGAAATCATTCCTCTGGATTTCTTTTCTTGCTGCCTTCAGATGCATTTCAGGTTGAGGCCTGTCTGAATTCTAGTCCTGTCCTCTTGAACATTTACAACCCTTTAAGACTTGATCTCACCAGGCATTTTACAAGCAAGTTCTCCACCCTTCACTGAAGGCATCAATCAGGATGCTGGCCAGACCCAGATCTGGGGCAAACCTCTGCAGGCTTGAGAGTGAGCCACAATAAATCACGTTGTATTTTGTCTTTCAAGCACTTGTCCCTTTACTTCCATAGCTTTTCTGCAACCTGGGGCCATCATCTTTCTGGGTCCAAAGCATCCACAGGATCAATAAACCAAGAAAAGTGGTTCCCATGGCCTCTATTGAGCAGTCTCAGTCGTGCAAAGACAATCTCACCCTGGTGGGATCTATGCCAAACCTTCTGAAGTGACTACAATTCATGAGAACAGCACCTTTTCCTTCCAAACTGATTGGTGGGTGTGTTCAGTGTACACAGCCCTCATCCACACTAACTGGAAGACCCTTGGAAGTACTTCTCCTTCCCAGCAAGGTGGGGTTGGAATTGCTGATCCCTGTAGGCTTGAGATTGTCTCCTTGAGATTTGAGACATGTAGAGTCTATAAAAGAAGGGAAAGTATATAATGCAGATGGGAGGAAATATTTATTAACTCCAAATCTCTTGAACTGCAATCTCACCCACAAACAAACACACTCTTCCTCACATTCCAAGCAAAACTTTTACTCCCTAAATGGAGTATAAAGATTCCCCTTTCATAAAATCTCTGTTAATAGAGGTTGGATATTACAAGGGTGAGTAGCAAACTATTGGATAAGTAAAGCTGCATGAAGGTAAATTAGACACAGCCTGATTTCTGCATACCAGCAGGATAAATGTTTCTTCAGTGGGGAATACCTCCAACTTCATTCCTGGCCATTGTGCACAGTTCAAGGGATGGCTTTCCCTCTTCCTCCTGTTGCTGTCACCATTGGAGCCAGACCTGTGTGTAACCTCTTTATCTCCCCGTGTGGGTAAATTAGAGCAAAAACAATGTGGGGTGTAATCAAAGGTGCTAGTTAGAATTATGTTTGGTTATACATAATAAGCCTAATTAGAGCCCAGTGTAGATCTGCTGGAACTCAATGAATTTGCACTGTGGATGGATTTGGCCCAAAGTTTTCATGCCATTTGCATGTGTCTGTAAATGGCTAATGTGTGACAAGCCAGTGGCATCACAACAATGCAGGAAGGGGAGATGTGTATTTTATCCCATCCTCTCTGCTTGCTCCTTTGTCCAGCATTTTGCTTTCATGCTTGCCCACTTTTATTTTAGAGTGTGGACAGCATCAGGAATGACTGGCTTATCTAAACATCTCACTTGACTTTTCTAGAGGTTTTAGTGATGCTGTTTTATCATCCTCTGAGCTTCAGAGGGGTGAGAAAGGACTTTCCCTCAGCTGCTCAAAACCCCCCTGCCACATATTCATTGCTCCTTGCAGCAAGCCAAGCTCAGAGGAGTTTTTGAAGCAGCTGTGGATCCTACTTCTCACAGCTGTGTCAGCTCATCCTCTCTGGAGGTGAATCTTTCAGACCAGTGCTCAGCATTAACAGCACCTTTCTTCCCAGGCTGTCCTGGGGCTGTTAATGAGGAAGTTTGATGAGGAACTTGTGGCTTGGCCAGCAGCAAGAGGATGTGACATGTCCTGTGCTCTCTCCATCAGGCTCAGATTGTGTCCTGACCCATGTCCTTTATCCCTGCATGGATCAGAGTGGCAGCATCCCACTGGAGCAAGGGCAAGGAACCTGCAAAGAGATTTGGGGATGCTGGCTGATGGAGGGCCCACAGGAATTTTCTTTCATTTTCCGAACTGTTTCCCCAGACTGGGTGCTGAGTACCACAACTTCACTCTCTGATTCAACATAATTTCTTTAATTTTTCTTATTATTACATCAGAATAAAATTCAAGATATTCTCTTTCTCTTTCCTAAACTGAGATTTCACTGTTTGATAAAAACAGTGTCACTTGTCTTGTGCACCCCTACCTAGTGGGGTCCTCTAATCCTACCAAACTTTACAAGCTTTAAATGTTCATACTTAAAATGCAAAGGAGGGCAAAATGGGAGTGCTCCCTTATTTCAGCACCGTTGCAGCCTGGCCTTCCCATGGTCAGTGACCAGGGATGTTTCTTAGGTTATGGTTGGTGCAGGGAGCAGATGTCCAGGACCCTGCAGTCTATGAAGTGTATGACCAAGGCTTTGAAATAAGTTATTCTTATTGTGATTCTTGTTTATAACGCCAGATTCATTGTTTGTAATTTTGTTCAGTGGCATCCAATCAATAGCAGACAATAAAATATTATTTCAAGTGGTGTAGACATTCCACGAGAATGTGATTGATTACTTTAATTTCTGCCTTCCTCAGTGTTTTTACTAAGCCCTGTCTTCATTTCTTTCAGTCTGCCTAGTTCTCTTCAGCATGAGTTGTTAAATAAAGTGACATATTTATTATATCAGCTTTATTTGACAGATTGCAGGGCGACATATTTCAGATTAATTTTTTCATTTATAGATGTATGTATGTGTGTGTGTGAAATTATACATATATAAATATATATATATATATACACACGCTGTATAAAATCAGTGTGTGCCTGAATATACTGAAGACTGGAATTTCCGAGCACAACTGGAGATTTTAGGTGGTGGTTTTAGCTGCCTAAATTGACACCTTTTGAGCAATAGAAAATCAATTGCCAGCAAGTATATGATCATACAGTTTAAGTGACATGTTATATGAAGTTCTCAGTGGCCAGATGAGGTTTATTATCTCTTCAGATGGCTGCAGAAACAGACCACACAGCTCTCCTGGTTTTCCATGTCTGACAGGACAACTTAACAGCCCACCACTAAGAGTTTTTATATTAAAACAAGCCCTGTAGTGTGGCTTTAACATGTGTTTTACAGAGATATTTCAGAAATGTCTGGAAAAGTTCCTTTTCATCAAAAATCCAGGGAATTTTTTGGAGCTATTTCTGGTAATCATCAAACCCCCTTGGATCACCCTTGTTCCCATAAGTCTGGAGTGTGCAGGGCATGGAGATTAAAATCAAGCTCTTTGGGTGGTGTACATTGACTTAATCCCTTATTCCATGTAAGGATATGGGCCATGAGATTTAGTGCACCTCCTAAATTGCAGCTTAAATGAGCTCTTTCTCCCGTAAATATTGCGTTTAAGTCAGGTGCTCCAGAACCTTAATAGTCTGTCCTAGAAATCCAGTGTTGTGGGGAACACAACAGCTGCTTCCAGCTTTAGCTGGTCTTGATATTGGGCTGTAAATCCTATCCTTGGTGGAGGACTGAGCATTGCTTCAGAATGTGCCCAGTGTGCTTTGGGGAAGGAATTTCATAGCTGGAGAACATCTGGGTGCTGTTAAACATCCATTCTTGATCCTCAGACGACTCCTTCTTTTTTTGTGCTGATCTGAGCTTCACATTTAAAAGGCAATTGTCTGAACTTGTTTTGCAATTTAGGATGTTCTCATAGCAGGGAAGCATTAAAGACTACACAGGCTCTGAACCACATATTGAAAATGGAGCACATTCATGTTTCTTTCCTAATCCTTTCAAAATGTTGTTGGAGTAGGGTTTAAGCCCAGCCAGCCCCTTTTTCATGAACATAGCTTGTTGTCTCTGAGCTTAAAAAAAACCCACAACCACCAAACAACCAACAAATAAATCCTATTACTCCAAAATATGATTAGTGTTCTGGTTTGAGTTATAAATCCCCTTCATTTAAAATGCACTGTTGCTACAAGTTAGGATTTGAAAGTACAATCATGCAAATGCCATTTGCAATGTTTTCACTCTAGTAACCTTGGCAATACTGCAAACAGCTCTCCTGTTTGATACACACAGGTTGGGAATCTCAATTGTAAAGCAGAGAGGGGGATGCTGCCAATTTGTGCTGCTCCTGGGAGGGGAAGAGGTCATTTCTGGGGTAAAATTTGGTTGCTGCAGGAGCTGTCCCTTTTTAGTCCACCCCATTCTAGATACTGGTCCTTTGTTTTATGTTGTTTTATGCTGGTTATATCCAGCTTCAGAATATTTAAACCCCTTGTATAAATCAAAATCATGAAGCATAAATATTTATCAGCACAAGAAATACACTGCACAGGAGACAAGCTCAGGAACAGAACCAGTCAAGTATTGCTCATAAAGGCAAAACCTGTGGGTTACATTTTCATACCATCCAGAACTGCTGTAAAGCAGTCACAGACCCAAGCACCTAAATGCCCTCTTGATTTGATGTTAAACATCCCAGACCAGCATGGATGTTCACGCTGTGGCCAGCTGCTCCTCAGGGCTGGTGCAGAGGAGTTCCCTTGGGCACATCTCCCTTCTGGACAAAGCCCCACCTCTGCTGGCTCACAGCCCCAAACCCGGGCCCTGTCCAGCACTGCTTGACCTGCCCACAATGGCCAGGGGTTGTTTTTGGTGGCCCTGGCAAGATTGGTCACACCTGACCACTGTCTTGCTGCCTGGTGGAGTGTGGAGGATGCTTTGTAGGAGGTGAATGTTGGAAAGCCAGAATTTCTTCTTGCAGGTAAAAAAGAAAGCCCCTGTAAGATGTGGCAGGAACTTGTCTTTGTCAGTCATTCCCTACTGACTGACAAGCTGGTCTGACATTTCCCCTTCCTGGAGGCTCCTTCCTGATGTTGATTTTCTCTCTGGAAATTCCTGCACCCACCTTTTACAGGCCATGATCCACTGCTCCTGGATGCCACCCCTGCTCATAGAATCAGAATCATTAAGGTTGGAAAAGGTCTTTAGGATCATCAAGTCCGATTGTCAATTTTCTTTGAGCCTGGGACACAAAAACCTCCTGTACTTTGGAGAGTGAGCAAGACCACAGAATCACAGAATCACAGAATCACAGAATAGGTCAGGTTGGAAGGACAACAGTGGGTCATCTGGTCCAATGTCCCAGCCCATGCAGGGTCATCCCAAAGCACAGGGCATAGGATTGTGTCCAGATGGTTCTGGAATATCCCCAGTGAGGAAGCTTCCACGCTCTGGTCAATCTGTTCCAGTGCTTTGTCACTACATAGTAAAGAATCTTCCTCATGTTCAGGTGGAGCTTCCTCACTACCAGTTTCTGCCTACTGGCTCTTTTCCTATTGCTGGCATCACCAAGAAAAGCCTGGTCCATCTTCTTGCCACCCACCCTTTAGATATTTGTACACATTGATGAGGTGCCCTCTCAGCAGCCTCTTCTCAAGACTGAGCAGCTCCCTCAGCCCTTCATCATAAGAGAGATTCTCCAGATCCTTGACCAAATCAGTGGCTCCCTGCTGGAGCTGCTCCAGGAGCTCCATGTCTCTTGAAATCTCCAAAAGGCTTTGTGGGAGATGTTCTGTCTGCTCTGATCATGGCAAGCAAGCAGAAAAGAACAGAAAGGTGAAGAAAATGTATGAAGACTTCTAAGAAAAAAACCACAGTGTTATGTGCGTGTGTGTCTGTAGGAAAAATTATTGCTGACTAGAAGTATCAAATCTAACCTTACAGATATTCATGGCTGCTTGAACTTCAGCTGATTTACAGCAGTGAATGTATTAGCAAAGGCATGAGTTCAAACTTAGTCTTTTCTTGTGCACTTCACAGGATAATCTCCCGAGGTCTGGAAAACTCATCCAGAGCCATAGAAGAATGGAAGTAGCATACCATGAATGTAGCTGCAGAAATGCAGCAGAATAAAGCTACAAGAGCTTGGCTGAGCTCAGGAGGTGGCTGTGTGGCCAGTTGCACACATTCCCATGTGCTTCTCACTTCCACACAAGCAGAACAGGAGGGAATCCCCGGGCTGAGCTGAGAGCAGAGAGCGCCTTGAGGGCAGAAAGCAGAACCTGGGAGTGGGTTTCTGAGCAAAGTCATTCTGTGTCATTCCTGTGCAAGGGGATGCCATCGCTCCCTTGCCTTTCTGCAGTGCCACTCTTCATTCAGAAAGATTTCACTTTGAAACAAAACACCTTCCCTGCACCTTTTTGGTATGAGCATGAAAGCACTCCACGGCTGGGCAGAGGCTGGGCAGGAACTGTCTGGGGTCCCTTCCTGACTCAGCAAGAGCTCTTTGTGTCACCATTGTTTTTTATTGCCTTTTCAGACAGCGTTTTGCAGCCTTTAGCATTGTTTGAGTCCTATAGCAGAGTCAGATGTTAATCGGTTTGTTGTAGAGAAAGGTTTTATGGCCCAATTTAACTTTACTGTGTCCTCCCCCTCCTCCCTACCTTGTTTTTCTTCAGAAGGGGAAAGGACCTGCATGATGCTGTTTGTCAGGGTGGGAGAGGTCTCCTGACCATGCTCATTGTCCTTTCCTGCTCAAGCAGAGAGGAATGCTCTTGGGTAATAATTTCATGCACTTCCTACAGATGTTTTTTTCCCAAATTTGCCCTAAACCAAGACAAAGGGACAGGTGGTTCTTCCATGTGTGTTCTTTTCCAGGTGATCCTGTCTGGACCTGTGGGCTTTGAGGGAGGTTCACCCCACCCCACACAGATACCCAGCACCCCAGGGACAAGGTGTTGTGCTCAGGAAAGTTTTCCACTGTGGGAATCTTGTTTTCCATCATGTCTCCCCATCATCACCAGTGGCACAGCAAGACTCAAAATGTTAGATACATTCCCCTGTGTTCACTGCAGTCTTTCCAGACTGAAGGGGCAATTTGGGAAATAGTGAGTGTTAGCAGTGCAAAAACTGTTACTTGGAAAACAATAATTCATCATTTTGGAAAATCACGATTTGAACAAAGGAGGGGTAAGGCACTGAACCAGGCTTATTGTTGTCAGGCTGCTTAATGTCTGTTCTCCAGCAGCTTCCTCAGGATTACAGTCCTCCTGATAAGGTCTCAGCTGTGCTTGGAGATTGTCTCTGGGATGTTGAGATACTTAGGATTTGTGGTCATGTCATTTGTGTCTGACCGGCTTCTGGTTAAAAAGGCACATGGAAGTCAACACAAGTGCTTTATAAACTTGTTGAAATCTTCCCTTAAAGCTTGTCAGGTCAATATTATTAAATTCAGAATGGTTTGGAGTAGGATGTCTGGAAGCAGACACGTTCCAGGTGCTGCAACCACAGGGGTGAAGCTTGCAGCATCTGGAAACAAAGACACTATTTGGATGCTCTCCTGGTTATGAAAACCCCATAAAATTCAATGACAATAGGAGCAAGAGCATTCACTAAGCATCAGATAAAGAGCTATGGGTTTTTTTTCTGCATACTGTAGAATTCAATGTATATAAAGATTGCTTCTGTGTCATTAACATCTTATTTTCTGTTAAGTTCTGTTGTCAGGGTCTGAAACAGAAAACACACAGTTGCTATTACAACATGTAGAGCATCCTCTTAAAGATTTTGTTCCTCTGCTATCCATAAAAGAAGTGTGCTCCAAATCAGTTAAGGCTACCCTTTTGTCATATTTTCCGTTCTCCCCTAATCCTCCTGTAGGCAGAGGTCTTCAGTCAGCTATGAAGAAAATGCCTCCGCTTGGTGGCTTAGAATCCAAAATTCACCCTCTAAACAAAATTACCCAGACATGATTTAGAGACATTGCAGTGTTGAAACGACAATGTGCAAACATATCCTGTCTAGTGCTTGTATTGTGGACAAATCCCAAATCATGAGCTTCTGCAAGAAAAAGGGCTGGAGGGAAAATTTCCGTGCATGCTGGCAATGCAACAGGCATGCTAATTAGCTGGGCTGTTTGCTGCTCTGGATCTCAAAGGACCTGGGTCTGCCCAGGGATTTCTTAATTCTTTCCCTCATTTCCCCCTTGTTTAGTTGTTTTGCTTTTTTCTTCTGGCCTTCACCTGTTTGCTCTTGTGGGAACAGCTATTAAAGACTCTGAGGAGGCCTGTCAGTGAGTAATTGCCAGCACCCAGTAATTAGTTGAACTAATCAGAAGTGGTTAATTGTGATGGGATAATAAATGTAGTAGCCCACCACTGTAGTTTGTGGAAGGGAGGTGAAGATGTTTGGGTGATTTTTGGCACTTATGAGCAGGCAATGAAAGGGGGATGCAGGGGCCTGGCATGGATCTGAGTAAGGTCTGTGGGTCCTAATTCAGTAATTCTGGTGACTCTTGATATCCTCCAGTCCCTGAGTTGATGTTGAGCTGCATGGCTTCCAGGTTTCTTTACCCCACTGTGGTTTGTCATTCCTTACACCAGCTCTGAGTTCCTGTTCAGAGGGATGCAATGCACACTGGATCAGGAAATTCCTACTGTCTTTCCTTGCCCCTTCTTTATAGAGGTGGCTCTGATCTGGAACGAGGTCTTTGAAATCACCACCCTGGATATTGGCGAGGACCTCTACACCCTGAGTCCTCTGCTTGGAGAACTCTAAGCCTTGAGTACTTGTATTTCTCTGATAAAGGGCATCTTTGTGATCCTTGTGAGATAGCAGGCATTGGCACATCCTGAGACACACCAGTTTCTTCTTTCAAAGCTCTGACTTTGGGCAGTGACTTTTTGTACCTAAGCAGCAAGGGCAGACACTCCACAGGGAATGGATGGGGTGGGCAGAACCCTTCAACAGAAAGTGTTGGGCTATATCCTCTCTCCTCACTGAAATTTCACACACTACCCCTGTCTCCCTGCTACTCCATGCCTTTGCTTTTGAAGAAGCATGATCTGTTCTTTGCTTGCACTGTTGCCCTGATTGTGTTCTCCTTGGTTATGCAACTCATCTAGAAGTCATCTTTGTATTTTGCTCTCCTATTGCTGAACAAAACTCCAGACCATGGCTTGCGTGAGCCACTTGTGTCAGCTTTGATCATCTGTTGCCATGAGGCTTAGTTTGTTTTTTTCTTTTATAGGCAGGGGCTGCAAAAGAAGTGCTGGATTTAAAGCAATAATGGGGAAACAAACCACCTTTTTGACCACACCCTCTCCTGAGGAAGCATCTCATTTGAATGGGGGCTCCTGTTGCTGTCTTATACAGAGTTTGTATAGAAACTTCTGAGAGGATTGTCAAAAGTAGGTCATGGAAGCTGGAAGTTCATGTTGGAAGGGCAGAATTCCTGGCCAGAGAGAAATATCCTCATCTGGGGTACTTGAAGATGGGACGAGTTTGGTGGTCACCCCAGACACAAGAAACTGAACTTCATACCAATACCATGGCTTGAAACTCGCTCTGCTGCATTCTGCACTCCTTGCCTTGCTCACGGTTTATTGCTTATTGCACATGGGTTGTTTTTCTCCTCTTGCACCTTTCCCACTTCATATGGCTAGCTCAAGAACCATTGAGCAGGAGGAAGGTAGGAAAGAGATTTTCTTCTTTTTTGTCTCCTCTTCCATCTCCCCTTTGAATGTCACAAGACTGGAAGGTTTCTTCTTTTCAGAACGAGATTTAAAAACACCCTGTAGTGATCACCATTTCCTATGAGACTGAGCTCTCCTGGGAGCTTTTCCTGTTTAACTCGAGGATTTTCATCACTCCATCTTCAATCTGGAAAAAAACCCCCAAGCCCTCAACAAGCTGATGTGCAGGAGCCCAGGCAAACTGGATTGTACCAAAAGGACAAGACACAAACTGTACCTACAGTACCAAGCCCACAAAGCTCAAATCCATTCCAATTTTAATTCCTTTTAAACACCTAAATGGCCTTTATAGCTTAGAGAACATCTATTTTTCCTTGTCTATGTATACTATGTATGCAGAGTATTTGCTGTTTGCCTTTTTCTTGATGTGTCCTCTTCTCTGCCTGTCCTTGGCAAGAGGGAAACTGTCACTTCTTGAGCATTAGAGAAAAGCTTCTCACACTGTAGACTTATAAATAATAATAGAAACCTATAAATGTTCATAGAGTAAATGCACATTAAGCACCATCCTATGTGGAAGAATTATTCATATTTTATGAGACACTCTGCACAGCCACCTAGGCATGTGTAATACAGAGGTGTCCTGAGCAGGTGATCACATAGCAATCTAGGCCATAAACTGTGTTTCTTCTCCAGGAGTGGGGACCTGTTTGCTTGCCCAGAATCACTCCTGCTTCCTGACATTAAATGTGACACAAAGTTCAGAGGGCACATACATGAGTGTGGGGTGAGCTTAAGTTCTTCTCACTAAATCTCAACATAGACAGTTTTGCCACAAATGTAACATCAGAAGCAATCAACAGATGTTAAAGATGTGTTGTACTAATAACCTATTTCATATTCAAGTTCAGTTCCGAATTCCCTTCTCAGCCACTAATTTGCATAACATTTTATTCACGCTCATTAGCCATCAGGAGATTCTAACTCAGCAAAAGTGGATATTCATCAATTTCCCCTTTGATAATGAATTGATACGACACCAAAAACCATCGTAAGGCTCCCTGTACCTGCTGCAGTACCTGGAAAGAGTGTGTTGTGCAGCCCAGTCACTTCATATCTGACAAGGATGCCTTGGGGGAATTCTTGTGTTTGATTTCAGTGGAATAAATGAGCCCTGCAGAGAGGCAGTAAAAAATATGAGACCATGAGCGCCTGCTAATGAACCTGCCTAACTGTGAAGGTATCCAAAACTTCCCCTAAAAGCTGCCTGAAGTCCAGGAACCTCTTACAGTTAGCAGCTAAAGCCTTCCAATCTGCAGGAGTGTTACCAAGAGGGAAAGAGAGACAGGGTTAGAGCCAGCATGACCAGTAATCAAAAACTGGTTCTAAATCTGATGGATGGAGCAGCTTGCATCCTGCCCCTGACCTAGTCCATGTCAAACTGCATCACCAAAAACAGCAGCCACCACCTCTCACCTGAATGGAAAACAAATTACAGCTGAACATGCAAGTCTGGAAAAGACCAGAAAATTTTTGATGACCAAAAGCTGTTGAGTAGCCTGGATTATATAATTTTTTGTCCTTATTTTTAACTCTGTTGGAAAACTTGGTGCTTGGGACACACTGAGTTTGTTTTCAACTCTAAAAGGAGATGTCTTGATGTCAATGAAATCTGTAATGGTGATGGCACAGAGAAACCCAGCAAAAATAAGTGTGGCACATTGTTAAGGGAGGGAGACTTGATCCTGAAGATTAATTTGGAATGGACTGTTTCTACAGAGTCCAACTAGACCTGGAGAAACTTCAGATTCTGGTGTTTACTTTTGAATGAGTCATGCTAAGCACGACGAATCTTGTTTACCTTCAGCTATCAGACCTAGGACAGGGTGGATTTGTCTCTGCATGGGGGAAGAAGGTACTGGGGAAGGTCTTTCTCACCCCCCTCTGCTCTGGATCTGGAGGGACTCTGTGTCTTACAGCTCTGAGTTGTGATTTTAAATAATTCCAGGACAAAGCCAAGGCTCAGTTAATAATGTAAGACAATTCTGGGTGTGGGGGTAGGGGGCAGCCTGCTGTTCCTTGTATTGATCAGGAATTAATGTCTAACCTTTGAAAATGCAGTGGAGAATCTCAGTGTGATTGTGAAACCCTGCTTCGTGCTGTGATCAGTTACCTCTGGGGACCTGCAGGGCTCAGCCTGCTGATTATGGATGCATTTGGAAAAACCTGAATTTTCAATTTTTCACATGAATCTTATAAAGTGAAACGGACTCCTGCTGGGATTTATGGAAACTGGTTTACTCTCCACTGCACTCAGTACATCTACTTAGCTAAGTTGGGAGAGTGCTTCAACCAGAGAGGCACTGCAAGAATTATTCCACCCTCAGCAAGTTAATTGCTGCATCGTCAAGTAGCATGGTTATCCATCCTATTCCTTCTGCTTTCTCTCTCTTTTTCCCCCCCTCTTCCTCTCCAAGAACTGATGTGTGATGTCTTTTATTTTTTTTTTCCTCCTCCTTGCCATCTGTTTCATGTTTGTAACTTGCAGAGGGTGGGTGTGTGGTAGTGGAGCTTGTGATGAAGTTTGCTGGTGGAGGCATTTCTTTCACTCTGTTAATTAGATTTGTGTTTTTGCTACTCCCAGTTCTAAGGGCCATGCAAATAGGACTAAATTATGCATTAGTGTTATGCCCAAGTGTTTAAAACATTCTTATTGTTGGGGGACACCGGCTCCATCTTGTATTCCTCCCTTTCATAGAATTCAATTATATTTAAACTATTAACATGGAAAGTCTAAAAATTCTATTAAAATGTCAGTTTAATAAATCTTCCTAGGTTTAATCTTTCATTTCTGGACCGGGGGAAGGGGAGGATGAATTATGACAGTTTTAAGTTTTCCCCGAGCAGCCCCTGTGTGTTAAATTGTCTGTAACTGTCAGAGAGTTTCTGAACTTATCTCTATTGATAAAACAATCTGAGGCAATAGGAGAGTGCCCGGGGTATTCACTGGAATCAAGTACTTCCATGTCCAGGTCTAAAACACGCCACAACTGGGGAAACTGGGGAATCTTTCTTTCCAACCATTACAGAGAAGCAAGGGAAATGGGGTGCTTCATGCCTGCTCCCCAACTCCCTGCTCCAGGCTCTCAAAGAAGGGTTTATCTGGCTTTAGACATGTAGTTTGTACCCACCACTGTCTAAAACTGATTAGAATGTTGTTTTTAATTCGTCTCTTTTTCCATGTGCCACTTCAGAAATATCAAGGGACTGTCCATCATTCTAGTAAGCAAAGCCTTCTCCTCTCCTTTTTGTGCTGTAATTCTGCTTTTAATAAATGCTGAAATCACGTCTCTTCTGTTTGCTTCAGCTAACACTTGATTTGAAGCAGTTCCAGTGTCTAACACACAGGGAGTTTTTTATTATTTCCTCTCAGCATTCCTGTGCTTGAAAATGAAAACTCACGTAGGACCATATAAAGAGATTGCAATGGTTTAGCCCAAATAAAGGAAATCCAGCTCTTGGTCCTGCACCCTTATGGCTGTAACACACAGGATGCAGGTGTAATGGTTGTACTGAGACCTGGGACATGAGCAGAGCTTCCAGGAGTGCTTTGTGACAGGGCTGATTCTATCAGGTGAAGATTCAAGAGCTAAACACCCCATGGTGGCGTTTTTTTGTGGGCACTGTCTGGGGGGGCAAAGGACATCCAGGCAGTGATTTGACCCAAGTGAGTCTGCTTGCCCCTGAAGTCCTCCTGGATCTGCTGTGGAGACAATGATGAGGACAGTGGTGGGTGATATCTGCAGGTGATATTTTTTATAAGGCAATTAGTAGTTCTGCTCTGCCTGTCCCATAAAAATGTGGATTGCTAGTCTGTATATGAGGATGGTTGCAGAGAGCTATGAGAGTCAGGTCTGACCAGGCCTGAAGGGGCTCAGCTGGGGCTCCTCTAGACAGCAATAGATCATGATTTGTACTGGCTCTGCAATCCTTGCTCATGTGTTGGGGTGCAGATCCAGCACTGGGAGAAAATCCAATAGCTGTGGGCTCTTCAGAGGATGCTGAGGAGAAAAATCCAGCTGCCCCTCCATGGTGCAGACTGGTGCCATAGTCAATGCTCATGAGGATCTGAATTGAGATGGAAAAGACTTTCATTAGTTTCTTGGCTTTGCTGGGCATCCCTGTGTGCTCTCAGCAAATTGCCTGCACAGCAGGAAAATGTGGCTGGCATAGGCATATGGCTTATGGCATCTCTGCCATACAGCAATGAAATACCTCTGACAGAAGACAGCTCCATGTGGGAAATGCTGCTGTGGCTGTTGGTGACATGGCACTGAATGAGGATTAATTTCCCTCAAAACTCCAGCTGACCAGTGACCCTGTGATGACCTGGCATGCCTGGCATTGCTTCTCTAAAATTGAAATGGGTACGGTCTGGAACAGCACACCAAAAAATTCAAACTCCTCTTCTTGCTCACATTTTCAACTTCTCCCAATACTTGAGCTCAGTAGAGCTGAATTGTCCTATTCCAGCCCTGGAAATGGAGAAAGTCAGCACCCAGCAAGAAGGGTCAAAATGTTCTTGATGGATTCTAGGGAGAGGGAGGTGATAAATGGTGCTGGTTGAATGCCTTGGTCAGCTGGGCTGTGGTGCACAGCTAACGCCAGGCTGCAGGGAGAGTGTTGGGGCACAGTGCTTTGTTTGGGTGAATAAACCATGCATGTTCATGGAATATTAATCAATAATAAATGAACATGCATGAATTATTCACGCTCATAAAAGCAAATTTGCCCTGAAGGCATAACACAAGATAGGTTTTAAGAAGGTTTGAATTTGCTGTGTTTTTTTTTTTTTTTAGCTAAAGGATGGATTTGTATGGGGCATAACTGATTGGTGGTAATTTGAATCCAAACACAGTGTGACTGCCACGACCAAACCAGTGTATATCAGCACACTGAACAGGCACTCCTGCTTCCACTAATGCTATTTCAGTCATTCATTTGTCTTCCAAGATGCATATAGAGACCTGCTTGCTCTGAGTCCCATTTGACTCTGGCAGGCCAAAAAGGGTCCCCTGGGTTAACCCTGTTGCTGTTGGAACAGGGATAGATTTGTCCCTGCACGTTTGTTCTGCTGACAGATTTGTTCCAGCAGCGTGCAGCGCAGATGTCTCATACATGATGCAGGATTCAGGTGAGATTCGAAGCGGTGAGCTGACGCAGGAAACCCTGCCTCTCTATTTAAACTCCAGGTTATGCTAAAGGGGCCAGCAGAACCTTTTGCTACACCAGGGTCCCTCCTTCTGGACAGCACAATAAACCCCATTAAGAAGGATTTAAATAAAAAAATGCTCATGTGTCTTAGTGATGTGCCACCCTGCCTCTTGTCCTAACTTAGGAGATATCTTGACTCACATTGGGCTTCACTCTACCAAGGCAAAAATGGATGGCTGCAAGCACTACATGTAGGACAGGTCTCACTGTGGGACTGTCACCTTGGCCACTGTGCTCTGTAAAGGCTGACCTTGCAGGGGCCAGAGGCATAAAGTGTTGTAGCCATGCAAAGAAATATGCAAACATGTGCAGTATCTTTCTAAGTGACCTGCTCTGTCACTGCTCTACAAAGTGAAATGCAAAGTTTTTCTCCCTGTCTGAGGCCATTACAGATTCTCAGGCTGCCATCCTGTTGCATCCTAACAGAGTTAGAAATATAACCCCCACTTACCTACATCCTTGCACAAGTTTCATGTCAAGATATTCTGGCTTCTCCTAAGCAGATGTGGGAAAAATGGGTAAGCAGGATGTTGCTGCACTTGTCCAAAAGCTACCTATTGATTGTGGGTAATTTGTAGCTCTTCCTGGGTGCTAAAACCTCTCCAAAATATCATCCTGTTGCTCCCAGGAAAGGAGCTTTCTGAGTGGTGTACACATGTGACATTGTGGCTGAAACCTCTATTTTCCTTCCCTGGGCTCTTACACACTCCCAGCCTTCTCATGTTTTGCCCTTCTGATCAAAAATAGCAGCTGACTTCCATGGTGCACTGTCCCTGCTCCACAAAGACACCACAGTTTGGCTAAAGTGGTGTCTCTGGGTAGGCAAATGTGGCCATGGTGTGTCAGTGACCAGCTGGGGAAAGAGCTGCCCCCATCTCTGGAAAGTGGGTTAGGGACTGTGAAAGTGGAGGATGATTTGGCCATTTGCTGAGTGCTGCTGGATAGATGCTGTGGGCTTGCAGGATAGCAGGTGCACGGGAAAGGATGTAGAGTGGCACACCATAAACATGTTGCTTGCCAGCCTCCCAGCCACCATTTCATGGGAAAACATAAGGGAACGTTAGAAATAGAGGAGAGCTCCCTAGACACAACTCAGGTCTGCTATGAATCTGGCCTCAAGCCATCAAAATAATCTTAAACTCCTTTTTATTTCCTTCCTATTTTCTTTTCCCCCAGAAGCGTGCGTTGACTTCCTCAGCTAATAAAGAGCAGGGCCATAAACTCTGCTGCCTTTCCCTGGCAAGGCCATTCCCTTTGGTGAGCTGTTTCCTCCTGTCTTCATCTTCCCGTTATTACATTTTTAGTTTCTGCTTTTCCAGCAATCCTGCTCTGCTGAGCTGCTGCGGTTTGATCTCTTCTTTTTCTGATTCCACAACAAACATGTTTTAAATCTTTTGCTGCTGGTCTGCAGACAGTTTTTCCAGGAAAAGTGCTTCATGCATTACAACTTAAAACATGGGTGGATTTTTCAGGATTTAACGTCTTGGGACCTAAGCCTTTGGTCTCCTCTTTCATATGGTCATGAAGGCAGACAAATGGGAATCATTTGAGTAATTTATATATTAAGAAGTAATAGTGTTTTCAACCACTTTATCCATCCAAATGCTTTCAACTTTGATCTTTCTGTTTTCTAGCAACACCTTGTATTTTTTTCAGACCTCTTCACCTTTCAGAGATAACCATCTCTGATGGCTCCTTTGAATGTCTGATTGCCACTGCAGCATCCATGTGTCTCCACAATTAACTGAGATAGTTTTCAGTGTTTGAGGGTAGGGCAGAAAAGGGAAAAAGCTTTCTAGACCTTGAAAGCTGCTTTGTCCTTGCACAATGGTAATCTGAAGCCCTAGGTCTTGCTGTGTTTAGAAGTCAGTAAATTTACTAATTAACGTTCTTCACTCAATTAAAAAGCCCTTGATCTGAGCCCATCAATAGATTTTTGGTATCTGCAGAAATCTTGGCCTTGCGCTGAAAGATTTAGCAATTTCTTTCTCTCTCTTCAGACTAAGTCTCAGTAGGGATGAGATGCTGTTTGGCAAAATGGGCTTGGCCTCTCTGCTGGGCTGTGTCGGGAGCCCCCCGGGAGGCTCTCCTCGGCTGCAGCTGGGAACTGGGCTTAATTGCAATCATTTACTGGGCTGGGTAATTATCGGATTAAGGGTCAGTGTTGTAGCACTGGGGGAAGGCACTGACAGAAGAAGGGGTCTTATCCCAAGAAGAATCTGGCAGGGCTGGTGCAAAAGCAGCAAAGGCATCTGTGATACCTCTTTTGTAAAGGTCCCATAGTGTAGGGAACAAGGCAGCTACAGACTGACTTTTACTTTACACTATTTAGGCTATAAACAAGGTGGGGAAGAAGAGAAATATTTTTATTTATTTTTATTTCACCTTGTAGCAGTGTATAGACAGTCAGTGCTATGTTGTCTCTCTTTCACTCTTGCTATTAATACCTTCTTGTGAGAAGGATCTTCTCAGCCCACTTGGTTTGCATTTTAATTATTTTCTCTGTCTGGCACTTTTCACCTGTTGAGCTGTCTATTGTTGGTGTTTTGTAAAGGCAGATAAAAGATGAGCATCACTGTGAACTGGACATCTCAGTTCATGCTGGAAAATGTGTATGAAAGTTCTCCTCATAAGAAAAAATTCCTGAGGTGAAAACTGGATCAAGCCAAATTTTCCCAAGACCACTGGCACCGAATGATGCACTGTTGTCTTGAATTCACCTAAATCCATCATTTTACAGTGTTAGGACCTATTTCAGTGACTTTCCCAAGAGGTTTAAGCTCATGGACCCTCCAGTTAAAATCTCTTGCAAGACCTTGCTGAAGTTGTGAGCCTTAATAATCTCTAATCATGCTCGTTTCCTGAGAAACACTTTCATCATCAGTTGCCTCATTAGACCAACTCCCTTTCTTCTTTGCAGGATGGAATCCCCTTATTAGTCTTGTGTGTGCGGCATATCTGGGTTTTGGAGTGCTGGGAGGTAGCAACAGAATGTGTGATGGGGAGGTGACATGAAGAAGCCAATTCCTAAAGCCTGTCCTTGTTTGGCTGCGCCATGGCAGAGCCCACTGGATAATATTCTCTGCAGTCACAATTTCTCCAGCTTGGCGTGGGCAGGAGCTGGAGAGGAAGGGTCAGACAGGGCCAGGGAATGAGCCTCTGTGGCTCGAAGGGCAGGCAAAGCTCAGGGACTGTCATCTCCCAGCTCCCACACTGAAAGTGAAGGGGCAGGCGAGGTGTGAGCAGCACAGGCCTCTGCAACACGCTCCCCTTCTGCTCTGCTCTTTAGCAGCCCAGCTCTAAAGCCAGAGAAGTCATCAGCCCTGGGAGGCTACATGGCTTCACATCCAAAAATGTAGCTCAGATGTGATTCCGTTTGGCCTGCCATGTGTTTGTCTGCTTTTCCTAAACCCTCAAGTCTCTCGGTCGGAGCGGATGGGACTCGTCTCATCAAACTGGCATCCGCGGTGTCGGTGCTGACTTCAGCAGCAGTCACCCGGGGCTCCCAAAGGGTCTGCGGGGACGGAGCCAAGGCAGCCGAAGGAGTCCAGGGCATGATTCATCTCTCCTTAAACTGGATGTCTAAAATAGGTCTGGAAAGTTGCGCTCGGGAAGTGCCGATTTCCCTGGGCTGGCTGTGAAAGGCGCTGACAGTGATTAGCTCAACATCCCTGTTGAGGATATCTGTGTCTAGTCAGATGAATCCTACCCAGATGGCTTTTGGCTGTGTTTGTACACAGAGCTCAGCACAGGGGGGCTGTATCCTCAGTCACGGTGGATGTTACCATGATATAAATAATACCACCACCACCACGACTGAGGACACGCACTGTACATCCCTCGTTATTCCATCTCCACAGATATACATTGTACCATCTTCTGGGGCTCTCTATGTATTTGTTAATATAATTAGAGTGAGGGGGCAGACATGTGGGTGAGTGTACGGTGTCCTGTATGAATAGGTTGAGATGGGCTGATATCATCAGACAGCTCTTCTGCATCCTGATTGATTGAGGTGTTCTGTTTCCACATTAACTTGCAATAAAGTGCTCTCTGATGCCGATACGCATTCATCATGTGCAATTGTGGAGACTGTTTATAACTTAATTTACTCCAAGGTAATGATGATTATATCTAAATATTTATGGAGAGGTCAGTGCAAGTAAATTTCTCAGTAATTTTGTTTTGCTTTTCTTTTCTTTCTCTTTTCTTCAGACAGCCAAATTATCTCAATGCTCCCTACAGACCTTCTGTTAATTCCTTTGTTTGCAGTGACAGTTAGTGGAGAAAGAAGGCTGATTAACTGCAGGCAGCCTCCGTGTTGAGCAAGCCAGCAGTCTAACCAGAGGAGCACTCCGAGTCTCTGCCTTTTATTTTAATTTTGACCTGCAGGAATGTCATGGGCCAGAGCTGTCTATTAGGATATATCTGAATCGTGTGTGTGTTTGTGTGAGTTAGCAATGCTAAGCAAAGCTTCCCACTAACATGGTTAAAATTGATACTTTCTGCAGACGTGAGAGGGGGTGGCATCTATGCAGCACTGGCTGTTCATCTGATGATGATCTGCTCACTGCAGACCATGGGTGACCATTTTTAGGGTGGGCTTAATCAGGAAACCAAGTTATTTATGGCACCTTGGGGTGTTTTTTAATTTTGGGGTGTGGGCTTCTTTCTCCATTTCTTTTGCTTGTTCTTTCTTTGTGCTCTTTTTCTCATGTGATATAGTCCACTAAGGGAATTCCATCTTTTCTAGGAGGATTTAGCCCAGTGGGGCTGTGGTCTGTAGATCATTCCCAGCCTGTCTACTAATATTTAGGACTGACTGGAGCTGGAATTTTTCACCCAGGAATTTTTTGAGGCAGCGTGGAAAATGGGCCATTTTGTTATCTCTGAGGGAATAGGAATCCCATGATATTGATATAAAACAGCTGAGAAGACGTTTCATTTTGATGTCTTACGAGAAACATCTGTGGATCCCTGTGCTTCTTGGCTCCCCTTTTGCCATGTGCAGAGCTCCAACACATCACATTATCCCTTTTCTTCTTCTCCTCCTTCAGCCATGTCTGTGTACTGGTGTGACCCTGAGGGCTGTGTTTTGTGCAGGAGTTTTTGTTATTACACAAGCAATGAACTCCAGGTGTGTCCCTCAGGCAACTCAGGCAAAGGGATGCCTGGATCCTGGATGAGTGATGGACCTGGAAAGAAGATGGATGCTTATATCTTCAATCCCATGAGGGTAGCACTTATTGGGATTGAGGATAAGGGTGGGTAAGATGGGTCTGTAGGATCTGATTGTAGCTGGATGTCTTGTGCTCTCTTGGATATCAGCATCAGCACAGGACAATTCATTTCTGCTCAAGAGGTGAAACCACCCACCAGCCAAAGCTGCTGTCAGCTTTAGGGGCTGGCAGTGGCTGTGAGATGTGGCAGTTTTGGACCTAAATGCTCTGCAGAAAGATGCTGCAGTCCTCCCTTGAGTTTGTCCCCCACTGGTACTCCTATTGCTACGTCCTATCACAGTGGTCCAATTGCCTTTAGAATCTACTCTCATCCTGCTTTAAATACTGCTTTACTTCCACCCCTGGTGTTAACTCTTCAAATATTTTCTCCTTTTCCTTTTTCTAGTTCTGTTTTCCCTAGGGGAGCAGTAGAAGCCCAGCAGCCATGCCTTCCTGAGCAAGGACCACTGCCTTTTGTCCTCACCTTGTGCTTTGCCACAGCAGAGGGACACCCAAGCTCCATGACTGCTGATAAGTGATTGCTCCATACATCCATCCATAATTTGATGGTGAGGATGTTTTTTCAAATATTCCTCAGAACATTTGATCATCCAGCTGTGGCCCTCAGCTGAAAAAAGCACCTGTCTTGCAGTTCAGTCTTTATAGTGAGGAGAATGGCAATTGTACATATCCACTGTCATCCTGAATCAAATGCTGGAAGAGAGAAAAGATATTGAAGTATATTGAACCACAGAGGGGAAAAAAAAAATTATAAGTGCAATCTGCTCCATTAAAAATTTCATAGGCCGTTACCTTTACAGTGCAATTAGCTGAGTGATTCCTGTGCTATTGGAAGCCAGAGCAGTGGATAATCAGAGGCAGCAATGCCTGTGCAGGTGTATTTGCAGAAAACCTTTAGGTTTTAGCTGCTTCTCAAGCGTTCCGAGCGCACTCGCAAGTCACCAGCTGTTGATCCCTTCCCTTCACTTTTCTCCTTTGCTTGTGTTTCCTCCCACAAGTCCAACAAGCCCCGGCCCCTGTGCCTTGATGTCTTTGTTCCCCGCGCAGCTGCTGTGGGACAGCGGCACAATGGGACCTGCCAGCGCTGGGGAGTGGGGCTGCGGCGGGCGGGCACAGGGGGCTTTTGTCAGCAGGGAGTGTTTGCTACCTTTGACGCCAATCACTTTGGAAGAGCTAATGCTGACACGGAAAGCAGCGAGAGGGCTTTTCATGTGAATTCTGACAGAGAGAAAGGGATCCTGGGAGCCACATAAGCACGTTTCCATGGCTGGGTTCTTTGTACCAAGTTTGCTGTTTCTTTTTAATGCAAACTGATGGCCATTTTTCCACTGCAGCACTGGGGGAAAACTGCCCATTTCTTTGATAAATTGTCTGATTCTGGTCTTGCTTGCACCACACATGCAGGAGGAGGCATCAGGGAATAGGCTTTCCTTGTGCAGAAAAATGTTTGAGGTTAATTCTTTGCATTTTATCATGAGGACTCTAAGCCATGAGACTTACATCAAAGCAGAAAGGTTTTATCACCTAGTGTTTGCCACTTGAGCACCCTGGCTGTGTGCTTATGTGCAAAAGCTCAAGTCAAACCTTAGAAATTTGGAGTGGGCAGGGGGATAACTTCACTTAGTGCGAGCTGAAGACAAATGAGAAGGCAGACCCCAATTTTTACATCTGCTGTCTCTTCTTCTGGCAGCTGAGGGGGTGCTTTTGGCTCATGCAGCTGTGCAGCTTGGGAGATGAACTCTATGAGTGGACATGCACAGTGGGAGCACGAGTCAGGCTTGCATTTATATGCATGTCAATGACCAGCCAATTCACTGATTAATTTGACAGTAAGCCCCGTGAAAGGCATTGGGAGCTTTCTGCCCCCGCCCCAAAGCCTGGAGTTCAGTGTCATACAACTGCACAATAATCACTAATGAGAAAAAAATGTTCTTATTCCTTCTGGATGAAAAAGATAGATTTCCTTAAAAGCCAGACCTCGACATTTCAGTGAACTGTAGCTGAAGACAAAGAATGTGCATTGTTTCTAAACAGATGCAGAAATAATAATAATAAAAGATCCTCTGCTTTTCAAGCCAATCTCACAATTTCCAAACCTGGCTCATGGTTTTTCTCATGCTTCATGATGACAGTGCCAAGTCTCTGTTGTCAGACCGCTAAAAAAGCTCATTCAGTTTCACTCAACTACCAAAGAAATGAGCAAAATCAGATCAGTCTCTGCATCTGGGATGGAGTTTATGTCTCTTGTTCTGATGTGTGCCTTAGAAGAAGAAGCAAAGGCAGGAGGTTGAGGTCCAAGATGTCCTCCCACTGTCATTCTTCTGTGGCCATGCACAGGCCTCCTTTATCTTCCCTCTCTCCTAAAGTATCTGCTCACAACACAGTACTTACCAGAAATGATTCATAATTCAAGATAATTCATTTCTCAGCATGAAGGCACATTGCAAAATACAGACTGCCCTGCACAACAGCTCTACCCTGAGGCTTTCCCTTCACTGCTGGTGTTTCTGCTCCCTGGACATTTCCACACCACTTCAAGACTAAAGTTTCTCTCCTTTCCTCCAGGAAGGAAGAATTCCACCATCCAGGTCCACTTCCAGGTCTCTTGTGTGAAAGATACCATAGCTAAGTTTTGGACTCACTTTTGGAAACGTGGTGGACTCCTCAGAAACAAAAGATGTGTATTCTTTCTAGGTTATTTCACTACCACATCTCACAGATCCTGGGCTGCTTGGGTGCCCTTTGCTATTTGGGATCAGATGACTGGCCAGGGCTCCCAGAAACAGCTTGAACAGAGCCTGGGGTGAAAGCAAGACCCCAGATCCCATCCTGGAAGGGAACCAGTAACACTGCTAACTTATTAGCACTCAAAGGGCTCTGGAGAGGAAAATTCAGGGCACCTTCTCATGTCAGGAGTTACTACACTGCAGTCAAGACATGAGTGGCTATTACTGTGTCAGCTGTGGAGTAATATTGGGAGATCCAGTCACCTGCACTTGGTAGTGGGATGGGGCTAAACTCCTTTAGGTCTGCTTGAGGTCCTGGCTTGCATAAAATCCTCATTGTTGTGCTGTGTTTCTCTACATACAGGCACTGTTGTGCTCCTGTATATTATTTGCAGAGCATTCTGGTAACCAGAGGCTTAAGATAAATCAGTTTTTTGTTGTTGTTGCAATTGCCATGGGCAGCCTGGTACTGCTGAACTGCGGCCAGGGTCTACAGTCCAGCATATTCTGCTGCCTCCTACAGCTCTGCTGGAAGTCAGCTGTCAGGCCAGATGTTCAGCAACCATTTTTCCTAGTAGGAAATTAGTCCCTATCAGGTAGCAGGTGGCATTTTCTCTCCTTGCTGTACAGTCAAAGGCTTTGGAGAGTGAACATCTTCATCCTCTCTCATCTACAGCTATTTTCAAGGGGCAGCAGCATGGAATTGGCACCAAAAAAGCCTATTACTTGGAAGAACAGAGAGGAAGTGAAGGTAAGAAAAATAAATATCTCTAACGGACCCAGACCAACAGCAGAACATCCATGAAATTATTATTTACAGAGACTTTGTCTTTTATGAATATAATCTCAAACAAAGAGGGGTATCTGTTTTCTTTTGGAGGCACTGGAGCACCTCTCTTTAATGTTAAAGAAAGCTGTGCACACCTGGAGAGAGGGATATGAGGGCAAACGTGCCAGACAGGCACTGCAGCTTTGCTCTCCTAGCTGCTGCTGCAGAGAAGGGTGGGGAGTGGGAGGCCAGGTCTTGCAGAGGGTTTTGGTTGCAGCTCCAGCGAGCTCATGTGAGATCCCGAGGTGCATTTCCCTGCTGATGTGCACCTGGCATCTGCTTTACCTGTGCCAAGCACAGCCCCTGCCAGGGCTGGCTCGTGGAGCAGCAGAGGTGTGGCTGAGCAGGGACTAAAAATGCTGTCTTCCACAGGTTTAGGGTGTGAAGGAGAAGAAAATGTGCTTTGAAGACTCCCGAGGGAGCAGACTCAGTAGCTGAAGTCCCTGGGGGATGCTAGATCCTGGATACCTACTTATCCATGGGAGTCTGTGTGCAAGAGGGCTTACAGTTTTCCCTGGAGATTTTCAACTTCTGCTAGTTTCCCCAGCATATAATATTGGCTTGACAACTGTAGCTAACTTCTGGTTCCACTTGCTTTTCCTATTAGCTGGGAGTGTTGTGTGCAAAGAGGAGCAGACCTTGTTTATGTCTGCAGAGCAGAGGGAGGTCAAAGGCAAGCCAGGAATGGCCTCAGTTGCCACTCAGAGTTTGAGGAGAGAGATATGAGGAAAGCTCTGTGTGAGTAACCCTCATCTGGAGAGTGCTGTGGGGATACTCTGTATGTGTCACACGTGTATTTATGCCCAGAGCTGCTGTGTTTGTGTGGTGGCAGTGTGGACACAGGTATGTATTTGCATCTGCCTCTGGGTTATCATATTAGCTCGCTTATCAGTTCTGCCTTTTAGTGGTTAAATACTTCCCAGATCAGGTCAGGCTGTGCAGAAATGAGCCATGTTTGAGAGGATTTTGGGATAGACCAAAGGATTTGGATACTCTGGTAGCAGCAGCTCTGATGAAAGACAAGCTGAAAGCCCAGCCCCTCGTGGTACCCAAATGTCAGGACCCTCTCTGGGCTCTCCATACACTGCTCCAGCTTTGTGCCAGATGTCTCCTACTTTCCCTGCAGGGTCAGCATGTAGTCAGTGTCTCCATGTGATCTTTGGCTCTGTCACAAAATGTCCCCATGGGTCAGAGGGTGACCTCTGAGGCTGCTGGCAGAGCATAGTCCTTGAGGGACTGGAGAGCCCTGGTGTGTCCAGTGATGCTGCAAACCACAGCGACATCCTGGCCCTCATTTGAACTCCAAAGGGTCTGGTTTCCAGGGGGATGTAGAAACTGACTTTAAAAAGGCATCAATCAGAATATCTCTGTTCTCACAGAGTGCCACCCTATGGTGTGTACTGACTGACTGTGGTCACAGCTCGCCTGAAATATCTTTGGAGCACCTTAGACCAAATGTGGGTTCCTAGGGACCACTGGCTGCACCAATGTGAAGGATTTTGGTAGGGCACTGGCAGAAGCAAAGTGGAGGTGACAATGTGGAGGAGCAGCCCTGGCCCCATGGTGTCTGATTGTCATGTTCTTGTTTTGGGCTCCTTTGGGGGAAGGATGGGGAATGTGCCTGCTGGTGACTTGGGCTGTCAGGTGTCACTGAGGGCTGTCTAGAGCCGGGGAATCAGCAGAGACCCACAACACGACAGCAAGACCAGGAGACACGGAGTCTGAAACCCTCTGCCACGAGGCAGAGGCATCAGGACCCACAAAGAGCTTGTGCTTGCATGCTGTGTGCTGGAGGTAGAAAATGCAAAACAAGACAAAAAGCCCCAGCCAAATCCTCACCTGGTGCCAGCAGCATCCTGATGTCAGCTGAGGCTCAGCCCTGTGCTGGCGCCTGTCCTTGCAGACAGCTGTGGGAGGGGAGCAGTGTTGGGCAGCAGAGCTGCTCCTCTCTCTCCTTCCTCCCCATCCTTCCCAGCCCCCTTCTTTACGGGGTTAATTTTATTTTTTCCTCCAGGGGTTTAGGAACAGCCAGCTGAAATGCGCAGGCCAGCTGCCTGCCGGTGGCAGCAGGAAAACAGGCAGACAAAGCAGATGGACGCAGCAGGGGTGAGGGAAGGAGCGCTGTCTTCAGCGGGCCATGGGCACCACCAAAGAGTAAACAGCTCTCCAAAGGGAGCCGGGAGCGAGCTCCAAACCCCAGCCTCTCCCGAGTACTCAATCACAGCACATTAACAAGAACGCCTGGACTGCTGGGGGAGAGTAAACAATAAGAGGCCATGCTGGCAGGAGAGTGGGAAAAGCAGAGCCCCCTCCAGCTAATATTTATTGAAAAGGTTGTAAAAAGTGGCTTGCGGCTCAGCGTGCTGTCAGCGAGCTGCAGTCGGTGCCGCTGCTCATCTCCTTTCGGGACAGCAGCCCGTTCCCTATCTCTGCCCCATCCCCGCGTGTGCAGGGGATTTGTTTGAGGGGAGGAACAAAGGAAATCCAGAAGCTGGAGGTGAATCCACTGCCCCCTCCTCCCGAAGTGGCCGCGGCTCTTTGGATGCGCCCTCGCTTCCCCATCCCGGGCTGGGTGCGGCGCTTGGGGACTCGGCAGCGCTGCCACCCAAGGGCACTGCTCCCATGTGGGAATCGTGTTTGGGGGACCGGGGCTGTTTAGCAGCAGGAGGGGCTGATTCTTCTCCCTGTTGTGCCAGCGTGACTTCCTTGATTTTGCTGGAGCGGCTCCTGATTTATGCCCAGGAGCTGGACCCCGCTCGCCAGGCGTTGCTCTTTCATCTGCAGCGAAGTTTGTTTACAAAGGTTTTGGCACGGCCGCAGATTCCTTCTCCCCTTGGCCCCCCTTCCCCCTAATCAGCTGCAGTATTCTCTCTCCTTTGGCTCCCACTGAAAAACTGATTGACCTTTCTGAGCCGTGGCTGACACATGAACCATGGAAAATCCTTTCTGCTCCCTCAGCCCCGTGCTTGTTTGGGAACCCGGCTGCCTGCAGCAGCCCGAATGGGTGGCCTCAGGCAGATGAGTTTGCTGCCTTTTGGGAGCTGCTTTGCTTTTAGTATTGGGCATCCTCGACATTGGGTGAACGTGTGTTTTGTGGCTGAGCCTCCCCAGTGCTCTTGGCAAAAGATGACATTGCTAAAAATGTGCCTCTGACATGTGCTCCATCCCAGGTTGCCTTTTAAATGGACCAATTTAAGCAAAACTGAATTTCAAGGCAGAATATGAAAACTTCTGGCCCAGTGTCTCCCTCCATGCCAGCAGGATGTACCCACATGGGAAGTGTACAGAGGCAATTTAAGCCTTTTTGGGACCAAACTCAGCAGAGCCCTTCCATGAGAAGCCAGCCTGACCTGCAGCAGCTTTCTGTTTTAGCCATGGGGTGAGTTGCCCATGTTTGGTCTGTTGGGCTACTAAAAATCTAATGAGACCCATGAATTTGCCATAAATATGCTTAAACTGTCTTTTCTTTCTATATTTCTGGAGGGTAAAGAAGCATGGGGGAAGAGGTGGCCTGGTGGTTTGGCTAAATTATCTTTGCAGCCATTCCCACTGACTCAATGTCCAGTGGTATTTGGGCTTAAACACTCTTCTACACCTTCCTGAGCACACGTTGGACATTATCCCTTTTACCACATTTCAGTGGTGATTCAGCTTTCTGTTGTGTTACTTGTCTGTGTTGCAAGAGAAAGATTCAGAAGCAGCTTTCCACTGCTGGTAGAAATTGAGTTGTTTTTGAGGCAGGCCAGCCTCTGCTAGAGACCTTTTGCTGTCTGCCTCGTGTTTGAAAAGCTGGAATTGGAGGCAGGTGAAAATATAATCGAGATGTTTTCTTGCTATTGTTTAAAGCAGAGTTTTCTTGCACTAACCAGAGTGTGTTACACACCTTGATGAAATCTGAGTGTTGCTCACCTTGTCCAACACCAATCAGAGGAAATATAAACAATAGTTTGTAGCACACCCAAGGACAGAGCTCTGAGAAAAGTGCTAAGGCAGCCAGGGATGTGTCAAAGAGTGAAGGCTGCTCCAGCTCTGGAAGCAAGACATGAAGTTTCCATTTCCACAGAAAACAACAAATGGTCAAAAAAAGCCCTGCACAATAATCACACAGGCTGAGCCTCCTCAGACTCAAAATGTAAAGCACAAGGGTCCCATAGGACACTGAAATGTGTCTGGCCTGTGCTCCTGGGCTGTGATGCATCCCAAATGACCATACTCAGGTCATGGATGCCAGCAGAGGCATTTACTGGACTCCAGGAGAGCATTGGTGTAACTTAACAACAGGATCTCCCTCTCTTTTTCAGGAAAAGACATGTCCTCAAATCAAGTAAAAAAATAAAAGTATTTTCTTCTCTTATCCCTCCTACGATCAAATTCCTCTGGTGCTGATGGTAGGCTTCTCCTTTCCCTGGGAAATACATCAATTTGATTTTCTCCCTCAAAGGATAAATCACTGAAAGACACAACCACCCAATTTTCCCTCAATTGTGGCTGCCTCTGAGTGCTAGGGGAATACCTTAGGAAGGAGCTCTGCTTTGTTTCAGTCCTTCTGTGCATGCTCATTTTATTTCTCATGCTTCCTTCCTCTCTGTTAGTTTCTGGGTTTTTTTTCCCCCAAAACACCCTTTTCTTCACCAAGAGCTGGTGCTGCCCAGGCTGTGCCTGTAGCAGCTGAACACATCCCACTGTCTGTCCTGGGCAGTCTGTCCCTGCCTCTCCTCTGCCATGCTGATTCCACCACCAGAACAAAATCATCAGAAGCAGCAGCAGAACTCATGTGTTTAGGCCCTGCTAGAGGGCAGTTGCACTGGATGCAAGTGTTAAAAAATTTGACATCTACAACTGATGGTGGCAGAGCCCTGACATGGTGAACAGAACCAGTGAGCAATGGGAAGCTTTTCTCCAAGGGCAGTAAATATTTAGCCCTCCATCTTCTCTAGGCAGCAATTGGACAAGGTGGGCTCCAAAAGTATCCTGAAGCTTTCAGCACACTATACTGGTTTTCACGTGGTACCACTCCATCTCAGCCTGGGGTTTAACCCTTATTTTAACCCTTATGATGCTTTCTCTTTTACACCATGACCAAATAAAAGCTCCCATATTTTGGGATGTTGCATGAGTTTATCAGGCAGAGTTGTGGAGAGATGCTGCTCCTTCCCTGTGGATGGGCAGAATAAGAGTGGATTCATTCTGAAGACACCTCAAGCTTACTTTTCTTTTTCCTCATGCCTGTGCCTCACCACTTGGAAAACTTGGCTGAAAAGTCCAAGGGGAGCAGTGATCTCAGCCTCTTGCAGCCCTGATTGTGGCCTCCAGTCCCCTCCTGAAGCACTCCATGCTCTCCAGGAACAGATTCATCCCTGCCCAAGGGCGGAAAGGTGATTTTGTGTCGCTGACCTTGGGGTCTGTGGCTGCTGATGCAGATTCCAGTTGAGGGGAAGAGCTTGTAGGACTTTTAGAAGTGGATTGAGACTCTGATGCTGCACAGTGCTGCTATGGAGGCTTTGGCAACATCCACAGGGGACAGTGTGGTCCCTTGGAGGGCATCAAGAGAGCTTTATCTTTGGCCTTAGTGATTTAAGAATGCCTGTCCTTGTCTCCGTGGCTCTTAATTTCATAAGATTGGATGTTTTATGGATTTATTGGATGTTTGTGCCCTCCAGAGGTCAGCCAGGAAGCACCCGAGGCAGATGTACCTCTCACTTCTCTGGGATACAGCCAGTATGGGGTCCTTGGAAGAGAGACTTTTTCTGCAGAGAGTCCTACACCTCAATGTTTTTCTCAAATACTGTTTGCCAGCAAATTACCTGGATTTGAAATTCAGGTGAGATGTTGGATGAAAAAAATATTCTTCCCCACGTTGCTCTGACCTCTAAGGTGGCTGTTTTATTTTTTAAAGACATCACTGCTCCCCTTGGGAATGGTGTCTGGCTCTGTTTTTTGCTCTAAGGAGGTAGCTCTTTTCATGTTTACCTTTGATTCAAGCATTGTAAGGAGCAATCCCCCGCACTTACGTGCTTCATTGTGTTCTGACCATGAGAGATTCTCCCCTACTGTTTGTAGCTCTCTTTTCAGTGTAGCTAGTAAAATATTTGAACAGAAAATAAAAAAAAATTAAAAAGAAAAAGAAGAAGAAAAAGAAGACACTAAACAGCCTCCAGCATTTAGAGGATAAAACAAGATGTAAGTGGAGGGCTTACTGTGGCTAATGCACAGGGCTGGCATTAGGCCTCAGATGGACCAAGGCCTCTCTTTGCTGTTCTTCTTCTGACTTCTTCTGGGACTTTGTCTCGTTTATTTGACCACCTCTTGCTGCAGCTTGGGGATCTTTAACATACCCCACGTTCTCTGCCTGGAAAACCTATGCAAAAGCAGAGGGACAAGCAGAGATTGGAGGTCTGGGGTGGGAGGGAAGATGCTCTTTGTTACTCCATTTAATGACAGATGAAGTTTTGGTGGAAGAGCTCAGACAGCATTTTGATGGAGTGTTGGAGCACGTGAGAAGCTTTGCACAAGCAAATGCAGCCTCCAAGGCCAAACAAATAGGGAATTTTCCCTATTTCCACTTCAGCCTTTTTCCCCCTTTCTGGCCAAGGGAAGCCTTGGGAAGCAGTTGGCCTACAGGTAGCAAGTTGTTTTGAAGCAGGAGCTGTTGTCAGTGTCAGGATCCACACTTGCTGCAAGAATTTATGGGAGTTATTCCAATGTGGTTGCATATCCATGCATCTGTTGAAGCCCCAGCTAGACTGAGGTCTCTTCCCCTGCTGATTGTTTGGGGCAAAGGCACTTTTCAAGATATCTCTCTGCCAGGTCCAATGCTACAGGGAAGATATTTTGCACAAGGTAGTTGCAAGCCAATAGCTCATCCACTGAAAAATAAGTTAAATCTCAATGGGCTGTAACAGGAAAATGCATCTTAAAGGGTCTTAAGGTTAATTTTGTCCTTCAGAGACCTGCTGTGAATTCAAAACTGAGCCAAATTGGCATGAAGGGGCATCATAGGGCTGAGTGTTTGGAAAAGTAGAAACTCATTGTGATGGTGATCGTGGAGTGATTTGAGGGGAGGCTTCCAGCAGGATCTGATGCAGTCTGGGTCATCCAGGTAATTAAAAAAAAATCCCCAGATTTGGGAGGTTTCTTTAAACTTCTGGGGCGTAATGGAATTTTGGGGGATGGAGCAAAAAAAGGGAATATTTACATAAATAAGCAAATGTTTCTCTGTTGGAGAGGGAATGAATGAGCCCGTAAATTAATGATCAGTTTTTAATTTGTCCTTTCATTGGGATCAATGAAAATGACAGAATGATTGAGGTATATGTGCTCACAGGAAAGATGTCAGCCCAAGAGAATAACATCAGGACTATTTTGAATACATTTTTTCCTTGAAGAAGATACTTCCCTTCACTTCTAACACCAAAAATGTGATAAGAGAAAGCAAAAGGGCAGCCTTAAATTTACTCTTCTGAGGGAGCTGGTCTGAAGGCAGTGATCTCCTGAGAATAAATTTATTTATCCCACACTGCTATGTTTGCCATAAGTAAATTTCTCGGGAAGCCTGGACAATGCCCATGTCCCATCAGAGTCTTGAAGTCCTCCATCCCCGGGCTGGCAGCTGCCCTTGGCACAGGATTCACCCTCCTTGGTGCTGTCAGATGCCATTCTGCTGGCTGCAGATGTGTGCAGTTTGCTCTTGCCAGAGCTGGGTGGTTCAGGGCTGGATGTGTTTCAGGACACCGGGGGGACAATGAGACACTGATGTTTCTGAAGATCCTGATTTGAAAAGGCTGGTGAATGTGAAAAGTTGGAATTAATGTATTGGAGGCAAATCCAGCCTCCATGGCCAGATTTGAATTGTAATTACTGGAAGTATTGATGTTTGGTCTCCACAGCCACATCTAGTTGTTCAGGACAGCATTAACCTTGGCTCTGCACAGGGATGTCACATTTCCCACTGTGGAATCAAAAGGACTAATGAGGTTTTCAGTGTAATGAAGCTTCTTGAGGGTTTTCTTCAAGAGCAAGCAGTTTACCCAACTTTATTATTACAGCCATACATTCACAGCTGGAATGGGCGCCTTGTTTCAGCCAAAATAAAAAAGGTGTTTCTGAGTCTTGGCAGTGCTTAGGCTTAAGGAAACTCATTTTGGCTGCTCACTTGGTGCTTGTATTTATCATCTGTAAGTCGAGTTTTTAAGGGAGTGGCCAAGGGTTTAACTGCCTGGGTGGAAACAGTGGCCTGGGGTTGTAGACTCCTTTGTGCATCCCCCATCTCGATGGAGGCTTTGGAGCAGTGAGAACGTGTCTGCCAGGCGAGCCTTGGCCTAATTAAATATTCATTGTGACAAAATACCACAAACACAGGAGAGTTTCCAGCGATTGCTTCACCCCAGGTAACAAACCAACACTGCCTCACTCTGTGCATTTCCTTCCTCCCTCCACACTTCACTGCTCACCTTGCTCAGCCTCTTGCTCCTTGTGATGAGCAGGCAAAGATGGAGTTGGACTCTTTTATTTCATGGCTACATTGTCTTAGTACATCCATCCTCACAAATGCTTCTATTTTTGTCTTGTGGAGGCCTGATTATTACATTCCACACTCTATTCTGTGGCCTCTGGCTTTGAGTTTAGGTCTTCACCAGGTGGGTCAGCTACCAGACTGGACCTGTAGCCTCATTCTTCCTTCTGCACCTTGGGTCAGGCTGGGTTTTTCTTACAGAAAATTTCTCATTCTCAACACTCCCAGACATGAGCAATGCAACTGTGCTGCTGCCAGCAAACACAGCCCCCAGCAGGAGCTTTTATGACAATATCACCTCAGCTCTTGCCACTTATCCAGCCCTGTGGTGCTGTCTCAGGAACTGACCTCATCATTTCCTGATTTTGAGCTCCAAATTTGGGGCATGGGGCACAGACGTGCACAGCACTGATTGTTGTGAAGTCTTGGTAGCCTGGTGAGCTCATCCTGTGTGAAACCTTTCCTCAGCCTGTCCCTGCACTCCTGAACCAATGTCCTGTGTCAGGGACCATGAGCTTCCAGGGTGGTCTCAGCAGCCACGGGTTTCAGCCAAAATAAGGATCATTCTTACACATACCTGAAAATAGAAATGGAAAGACTGAGGGTCAGGCTCCTGGCTTCAAGTTACATTTCTTTTCTCTTTTGAGATGAATATGCTTCTTGTGGAAGGCATCAAGCTGGACTGTCCTCCAGGCCAGTTTAATTCCCATCCCACATCCTGACCAGTTCCTCTTATCCAGGGCAGATCCAAAAAAAGCCCTGCTGTTACATGACAGCTTAATCACAGAGAAACTTTTCTACAAAATCCTTGTTTTGCCTTCTTCTCATTCCCTCATGCCTCCAAGCAAGGAGTTTTATATCTCTGATGATCTGCTAGGGCTTTTTTAACTCTTTGCTTTTATTACTCCTGCAGCTTATAGAATCATAGAAGAGTTTGGGCTACAAGGGACTTTTAAAGGTCTTCTAGTCCAAGCCCCCTGCAATGAGCAGGAACATCTTCACCTAGATCATTCTTATTACTGAAATGTCCATACCTGCCCTGAACATGTGGCTTGTAGACATGTAGTGAAATGCACTGGAAAATTATGCATTATATCAAACTTGGGACAGAAATCCTTCAGTGAGCTGATTTTTAGTGACTTTATTTCTTTTGTTTCCCAACTGATTATTTAGCCATCTTCACCAGAAAGTTGTCTTAGTGAAATGAGAACCCACCCACATTCAGGATAAACTCACAGTTTATTTTGGTTTTTTTTTTAGGTTTGAAAATGTCGGGTTGTCTCTGGTGGAGGATGTGTGTGCTAGTTTTATTTTGTGTGTGTGGCATCCCTGCATATGTTTTGGATTGGTTCAGGAGCTGAAATAGCAAAACAAGCTTTTCTTTATTCAAAAATGGAAATGAAATGATCAAACAGCTGAGACAAGAGCTATGTGTAAATACTTTATATTTTACTGATTATTTAGTAGATAACAATAGCAGTAATTATTATTACTGTGACTCTTTCTTCTGTTACTTTCCCCATCAGTCCTGAGTTTTCTTAAGTTTGTGAAACATTTTGATGGCTGTTCCTGTTTTTTTTCTCCCCATTGAGGATGTTTTAAACTCTGCTGCAATCTGCCTAGAGGCAGGAAAGCCAATGACAGTGGTTTGTGCAGTGCACTGGCAGAGCAGGAATCCAGATCCCTGCACAGAGGTGCCACTGGGTATGCTGCTTGCTCTTACCCTGCTTCTGTAGAAGTGTGCATTTCACTGATGATAAGCTACCAGGGAGCACCTTAAAGTCCTTTAGGTTAATATCTGGTCACAGAGATGCTCTGATTTTTGGGCTGGGGATGCTAAGACTCAGGAATGCAGCAAAGCTTGACTGGCAGGCTCTAGCAGGGGGAAACTGAGAGCCAAGGGATGGTTGTTGACAACAGAGGGCAACTTCAGAGAAAGTCCTGCAGGAAAGGAGGTGTGAGCAAATAAGGGAAGGGACCTGCATAAATAAATCCATGTCCTTTTACCTAATTTCAGCCATTAGAAGCTGGAGAAATGCAGGGTGGAAATCATTTTAGGCAACTAGGTTTCTTGCAGCTACACAGCTAAGTGAGTTATGAAAAGGGAAAAAAATGCCAAATCAAAAGTTTTCAGGCTCTTTATTTTTGGATGGGGCTTTGCTGAGCTTTTTAGATTTTTTTTTCTCCCCCCTGAATTTGGCACAGTTAGCATGACAGAAGCTAAGATGATACATATGTTTTATAACTGTAGCTCACATAGTGAGTTTAAAATCAGTTTGTCAATGTCTCCTCTCCTTTCTCTCTTTTCTTATTCTCTGTATTTGCTGTTACTCTTCATGAAAATGTTCTGCAGCCTCAGTTGAGGAGCTGGATATCATTTTGTTGGGGAAATAGCAATGACATTTTGTTTGGTTGGGGCTGACATTTTTGCAGCTTGGATGGCCAAGAGAAAATGACAATCAGATAAGGTTTTTTAACTCTGCATCGTTTCTCAAATCCTGGCTGCGGTCATAAGAGCATTTATTTAGAAAAAAAATTAACTTCAAGAGAGGAATTTGCACAGCTAAGTCTAATTAGGCAGAGAAAAATGCCTAGAGTGGCTCACGGCACATTTGGATGTAACAGAGACTCAGCTTCCCCAGAGGTCCTGGCCACTGCAGATGTGTTAACTGGATGCATCACAGGGCAGAAAATCTACGTGCATTCAAATCTTCAAACATCCCACAGCTAAAGGTTCACAATATCCTGTATTTTTACAGCAGGATATATCAGGGTAAAGTCTAACACTGCAGCTGTGAGAAGATTGCCCCACATGTAGGTCTTGTCTCAAAAGTGAACATTTTCCTGGTGAATCCAACATCTGCACATGAGTTATAAACCTGGGAGTGCACCTCTCTGCTTGGCATGCTGGACTGCTTAGGAATGGGATTAAAAAGGGTACAGCTCTGGTTCAGATTGTTGGTTCATGCCTGCTTCGTGTTAGTCTACTGAATTCCATGAAGCTAAGTTGAAATACATCTACTGAAACAAAATCCATCTAATTTTCTCCCCTTGCTTCTTACCTTCAGGCTTGATGTATTATGTCTGGAAGCAAACAGTTAGAATAAGATGCATTTGTTAGATTGTGTCTTTTCATTATCCAGACAGAAGGAAGAGGCAGTTGACAAAGTTTCAGCAGACGGTGCATAGTTGTTGTTTATGTTAAACAAAACGAGAATGTGCAGCATTCAAGGGTATAAACAGCATGACAGCAATAAGCATAAAACATAAGACTGGAAGCAGATTTCACTTTCAGGCCTTGGGGAGCAGATGGATCTGAGATCATTGTGCATTTGTGTACAACTCCAAGACCTATATAAACTCATTTATTCCCCATGTCTATGAGTTTTACAAGAGTCAAATGTAGCACAGCTACAAATGGATGCAGCTCCATTGAACATAATGGGCTGGACCCAAGCACTCAGATCTGTCTCCTGAACTGCACCAACAACGCTAAAAGGATGGAGAGATGCTTTAGTCTTGCAGTCAGAGATTGCCTTGTCATCCCAATGTTCAGGTGGCATAAAGATGAGGCAGCCCCTATTTGCATCTCCTCTGTGTGCGGGCTGGAGGGATCTGAATGTGAGAGGACTCACAGCTGGTGAGGTTTAGACTTGCTGAACTTGGACAGAAGCTGTTTTCTTCCACTTATCTCATATCTATATGATATATAGATATAGAAGAAGCCTGAACTTTTCCCTTGGTTGCTGTTTTCTTAACTCTCGAACCCTGAATTCCCAACCCAGGTCTTGCAGCAGGGTGAGCACAGCTGGAAGAGGAGATGTGGCTCAAACAATGGAGTTGCATTTGTTGGTCCATGTGTGGTTCAGGACTGATGCCGTAAGTTAGAGAGGAAACCAAGCCCACCTGGTCCACATTGGTGGAGATAAAGACTTAATTTCTCAGTTTCAGTGGGCCAACTGGATGAGTTCAAAAGCTGTACTGATTTAGTACTTACAGAGGCAGGACCACACGGGATGCCTATTATTTATGGCCCTGATTCCACGGCAGATCCATGTCATTGAAGTGAAGGACATAATGAGGGATTTCAGACCCAAGCAGAGACTATCCAAGCAGGTGGGAAAGTGACAGGCCAACATCTAGCCTTCAGAGCACAGACCAAAGCAAAGCTATTTTAAATAGCAACAATGGCCCTAATCCCCCGGCAGGATGGAGAGATGCAGATTGGTAAAGGGAAGAAAGGGGAAAAAATAGCAACCACATCAAGTGTGTGCATGTGAGAATCCCTTTCAGGATGCATTAATAGGATGCACTGAATAGGAAGAAGAGACCCTGGAGTGTGTTTAAAACTGATTCCTGGTATAATATGAGCCACTGTAAATGAAGCACTGTACAAAAGAAATAACAAAAATATATCACTGTAGTCAGTACCCCTGTCTGGGTCAGTGTTTAACCATGTCAGGGCTCATCATTAACTCAGAGGCAGAATACTACGAGCAAACAAGATGACAACTGGGAGGGAGAACACGAGGACAGACACAGGACCCCAGCAATTCCCGTTGCCTCTGCTCCAAGGAAAGGGGAGCCCAGGAGGGAGAGGAAGCCCACCTGGCAGGCACAGCTCCACAGACACCTCCGAGGGCGGCGTGGGTACGCGCTCACCTCCTCCAGCACCAGCCCGCCTGGAACAGCCACTCGCCTCCGAGCGAGGAGCTTTAATAAATGATCATCACACACAGCCGTGCTGCCTGGGAGAGAGGATGGGGACGGGTATTTTTAAATGTGAAAACTCCCACCAGCTGCAGTCTGAACACGGGCTGTGTGATCCTTGGGGGAAGGAGGAAAATGTGCTGGTTTCCTCCAGAGCCGGACCGCTTGCTGCAAATTGGGTTGTTGATCTGAAGAGAGTTATGGAAAACGCAGTTTGTGGTGGCTAGTAATTTCGGGGTGGTATGAGTTTTTAGGATGGTGTGCTAAAGACCCTGTCCCAGGAGAGGTGTTTTGCGCTTTCAGGAGATCAAAACATCTTTAGGTGCTTCAGGCCGAATTGCTCTGACTTCAGCAGTTGAGAAAATAAATCTAAATGAATGGGTTTCCAATGGTGGTTGTAAATAATTAGTGCAACCCTTAGAAGTGTGAAATTCTGCCTCCATCAGTGTTAACAGTACATGTGCCACTGACTGCAGTGGGGTGATGACTTCCCTGGGCTGCCTGACTCTGTCCCCTTGTCTGACTGTGATTTCAGCTGGGATCTGAAGCCATGCCAGATCCAGAGCAGCATACCCAGTGTCTCAAAGCAACAACTCAAGCCAGTCAAATTCATCTACCCTTTGTGTCCTGGGTGTTTTACTCCTCAGTGTTTAGTACCTTGCCTGACGTAAGCTTTAGTCATGCTGAAGAAAGCAGCTTTATTGAATTTGGCTCTAAGTTAGCATTGACTGAACAGGCTGTATCAATTCAGAATGGACTATTACCATCTCTTTTCCACTTATCTGGAGCTCAGATATCCTGAATAACATGCTCTGATGATGTCAGTGTCGCAGGGTCAATAACTGGTCATCAATATGAGATCTGCTGTCTCTTCCTTCTCTTCTTTTTGAGCATGGAAGAATATACATTATTGTGTGACTCTTACATTGAAGACCATGCACAGAAGCTGAAGCTTGCACAGAAGTCAGTGGGGATGCACTGCAGCAACCATGACCTGAAACACTGGTCCCCAGGGCTGGCTGGGCTTTTGTTGCCTGACAGCCTCCACCATGAGGCTGCTGCCTTTGGCTCAGCAGCTTTACTTCAAGGGCAGCTCGAGCTGCTTTTGGGGTTCTTTGTCTGTGACTCTTTGAGGAGGTTGGGAAGGTAGGAGGTGAGATGAGGAAATACATACTGTAGTCTCTTGAACCTCTCCAGTGAGTGCAGTTGGATGGAGGATGATGGGAGCAGGAGGAAGCTCGTGGGAAGGAAAGGGGAGAACAAGTAGAAGTACAGACTTTATGGAAACATGCCATGTAGGTTTAACCTATACACTCACCCACTGCCCTGGCCTCTCATGGCCTCTGGGGACTTATTATGACAGCTACAGGGGGGTTGTGCATGACAAGGGATTTTAAAAATGAGCTGTGGAGAAAGCCTTCCCCACGCCCTCAGCCTGACCTGCCAACCCCAGGCCGGTGATGCCCTACATTTCTGCACGTCCTACTGGAATACCTGCATGCCTCCAGCAGCAGACAGAGCCCCGGGCTGGTGAGGCAGGTTTTAAGTCAGCTTCTCAAAGCTACTCATCTGTCATCTGTGTGTGTGGTGTTAGAGCAACGTTTCATCCCGATGCTGGAGGGCTGCTCAGAGATGCTGGGTGGCCATCATTTGCAGCTCTAAGCTTCTCCAAATCCAACCAAATAGAAAGGGAAAGACAAAAAAAATGGTTCTGCATCATTTCTGCTGAGGAGGCATTTCATGACAAGAGCAAATACAAAAGTTGCTTTGACTTCTGGATAGATGCACTCTGGAATCTAAAGGATGTTTGAGGACGGATTTTCAGAGGTTGGAACGTACATACTGACTGTAAAATTACTTCATTGTGCCTGGCTGTGCATGTTAAGCCCATATTTGCCTGCACAAACAAGGTGCTTATGCATGCAGTTAGAGGTTTTGCAGACACAAGTTCAAACCCTGGATTTCTCCATCTTTATGACTTTACTTAGCAGTCCTCTCTCCTTGCCAGGAACACTTCCCTGGGATCAAGGCTTGCAAGGAAGAACTCATGCCATGTCCCCTGATGGAAAAGATTTAAGCTCATAGCTTTTGTTGATAAACTGTTTTAATTGGAATGGTCCCCAAGCAAAGAATAATAAGCCTTGAGTTTTAAGTTACCCCAGAGGAAAGTCTCTTTGGCACACGGTGGGAAGGTGCCTTCAGCATGATTTCTCACTCCTCATTTGATGCTGCAGCTTTAGCTCCCACTGTCAGCAGGTAAAGCTCAGGGTGGCTTTTAGGAGGTGCTCAAAATTACCTTCACTTGTGTCCCAGGGCAAAGCTCAGTCCTGGTGTCTGCATTGTGAGACGATGCTGGGACCCACGGGCAGTACAAGCTCTGACAGCACTCCTGTCTTCTCCAACTTCAGGCCATTTCACCAGTGGTAGGTGGCTTAAGTTGAACACTTCCATGGCTTTTAGAGTGACCTGAACTTGGATTTCGTTTGTCCAGCCTGCATGGATGGGGTTTTGGGTCCACTCTCCTCCCCTGCCAGACACTCTGGAGCAAAGCTTAGGTGCAGGACTGCATTGAAACCAGACTGATGCTGGGACAACCTGGGTGAAGGGTTGGCTCAGAGGTGGTGGAGATGGACAACATGAGTGAAACAGAGTTATATCAGTCATGGTATAACATGCAGAATGTCATTTCTGTTTGATCACATAAAAACTGCCCGGGCTTTCTGTGTACAGAGAATTAAAGCTGCAAAAGCAGCTGGTCGCACGTCGGTGTTTGGAGGCAGAGAGAGAAACTGTGCTGCTCTTAGGGTGATAATAAAGGCCTAAACATCCACAGGCTTTGAAAATAATTCTCTAAGTAAAGTGTGCTCCTAATCCTGCCTCTCCCATGACATTCCTGCCTCCCTCAAGATCTTTGTCTCCTGCTCGGCTGTCCGATGCAGCTCAGCGAGCAAACTCGTGGTAGTTAATAATAGCAGCTTGGGGATAGAGATTACAGCCAGGGCAACGTAAATAAGACATTTATTTTCAACAAATGGGATAGAATATCTGCTCTGCCATGTTTGCATTTGGCACTTATGGAAATTTAAGGCCTGATATTTGGTGTCAGGCGCGTCCATAACAATGTGGATTCATCACGACCCTAATTATAGCTCGTGGGCAGCTCACATGGGGTAGCGTGGCTTATTTATAGGTAATATTTATAAACAGACCCTCAGTCTTCCCAGGAAAAGGTCTCCTAAAGTGAGACATATTATGGTGTTTACTCTGAGAGCCATCACAGAGAGCATCACTGCCAAATCCAGTCAGATCATGCAACTTTAACTTAAATTCTGTGTAATTCTGTGTAACTTTGCTCCTCTGCAGCAGGAGAGGGCCAGTCTCCTCATCCCACCCCAAACACGACACACAACCCCCACAAACTGATTTGCTGCACTTTCTTGTTTCCTGGAGGGGAAAGGGGATGCCTGTGTGAAAATAGTGATTTCCCAATGCCACCGATTGCATGTGACAAGCATGCAATTGTATCTCAATAGGCCACTGCAGCGTTCAGCCACAATCATGTGCCTTAATCACCTGACTGTATAAATGAGTTTCCCTTGACAAGATTCGATCCCTTCGGGCCCCTTGACTAATTACCTGCTATTGTGAGAGGCCCTGCTTGTTGGGAAAAGCAACTTTTGTCCCCCAGCAATAGAGAAATAGAGAAATAAACACAGAAATCTGGAGATCAGAAGGTGCTCATTTATTCTCTATATTTAGTGAGACATAAAAGGAATGTTAATTGTATTTCTCTTTGATGACAAAAGTAGCTTTTGTGAACAAGTTTTCTTGTTTGTTGTCTTTTTTTTTAAAGAAAGGTACCTGTACTTTTGTCTCCCTAATCACTCTATAGCACACAGCAGCCTTGTGAGGAGAAACTGGCAAGTAACCATACCACCCAGATCTGTGTGCAGGGGTTTGTCAATGCCCTGAAGAACAAAAAGTGGAGTTTCCTGTCCCTTGTACGTCCCCTGGATCAGAGCTGAAGATGCTATGCAGACAAAGGAGCTGCCTGGCAGCTTTCCTGCACGTACACAGAGGCAAGAGCTGGCCAGAGAGTGCAGGGCAGGTGGGAGTCAGGCCAAAGAAATGTTGCAATACCTGAGATCTGGAGGGAAAGCCTTCTAGTGTCTGCTCCCAACTGTGCGTGCTCATAGGCATCATTTTCCATGCAGATGGGTGACAATGATGTGCAAAAAGCATTTGAGAAGGTAATTCGAGTTGCTCAAGATGAGAGTTGGCATCTCTTCACAAGAAGGCATCAGGTCTGTTGTACACGTTGAGACTTCTCGTTTATTCTGCCAGGCTTGCCCCATTCATTTCTGGGTACTTTGGATCTGGAAATGGAAGGTGACAGAGCACATGGATCTTTGATCCTGCTGAGTGGTGGAGAGGCTGTTGAGATGCCAGAGCTTTCCACACCTTGCACGAGGGTGCTGGCTGATATTCAGTCCCTGCCAGAACAAAGCTACCTACAAACTTTAACAGACCAGGTTCAACTTTTTTATTTTTAATTTTTTTTAATTTTTTTTTTCTTTCTCTTTTTCTGAATGTGCAGAAATCTGCCCCAAATTGTCCTAAATTAACCTGTCCTCTGACATACTGTCTCACACCTCTTTGGTGTCAAATTCTTTTTTAGGTAGTGCTAAAAATCAGAAAGATGAAAAGAGGGGAGACGTCTGACCTGTGCCTTTTCTTAGAGCATCACATGGCTGTGGCTCACAAGCTGGTATAATCCAGCTCCAGTAGTGTCAGCCACCCTGCACCAACCTGGAACTGCCCTGGGATGAGCAGAAAGTCTTCTTCAGCCCTTCCTGAGGACAAGGGGCCTCTTTGGTATTTCCTAGTAGGGATGGTCTATTTATAACTGATAATCTCCTGAGAAAATGATCAGAACAGCCTAAGGTCATTTTCTATTCTTATGTTTTTTGCTGCTTTAAGCTCCACATGGAGTAATAGAGCTGCTGTAGGCCTAGGAAACAAAGCTGAAGTCAAGCTGGAATGGACCCTTAAGAACATGCAGCGATGCATTGGTCCAAGGCTTTTGTCCTGGATCACTTCGTCCAGTGAAAACCCTGGAGAAAGTTCTGTCCTCCAGGGCTCTCTTGAAAGCACACAGTGGGGTCTGTGCTTTGAAAATGCAGTTTCTTCTCCAATTCTGTTGCAATTTGATGTTAAGGGGAATCTTCCACAGAAACTACCACTCAGGAAACACCCATCATTCCCTGAAACAAATATATTTCAGTGAGACTTTTGAAGGGTGAGTTTCTTAACCTAAAGATGATAGAAAATAAGAAAGAGGCCTGTGGATACTGACTCCTGCCAACTAAGACTTCATACATGTAAAACACTTGGCTTGGAAGTGCAAGGGTTATATTCAAGACCCTGTACTGAGCTGTGAGGTATCACGAGCCCAGTAACCTAACCTCTGGCTTTTTCAGTAGCTTGATGAAGCAGAGCAAGTCAGTCAGCATTTCTTTGGTCTGTCTGACTTTTGAACAACCTCCTGCCTCATCATTCAGTGCAGACAGTTGATTCCCAAGTTAAATGTTTATATTTTCACCAGCCTGAGCATGGGGCTTTTACTGTGTCTGCTCATCAGTGAGTGTCACCCAGTATGACTTCTACCTTGACCATCTTGCTGCAGCTGTTTCCAAGCAATATTGTGTAGCCATGCCACATAATGGAGATGTTATTTCACATCATTATTCTATGAAATGGAGACCTTCCCTTCTCCTGAGTTCTCACACCCCTGCAGCTGGGTTAACGGTACCAGCATCTTTCTCTTGGAGCTTTTTTGACTGACTTCAAGGTTTCTTTCTTTGTGTGTTTAATTTCTGCCCAAATTAATTTCCCTACTTGTAACTTTTTTCTACTGAGTTTAGTGAAGCTTTCCCAAGACTCCTAATCTTGATGACCTTTCAAAGAGGAAACACAAGTCAGCTTGTTTCTCCAGGCAGTTTTTCCTAATTTCTTACAGCTCTGTTGACAACACATTGCCACCTCCCTCTAATTTCCTCTGGATATGATGATGCCTCTCCTAGCTCTAGAGAGACTAATCAATGTCAGGAGGAAAACCAGCCTTTTTGGCTGCTTGCAGGGGAAGCAGTTTGTCTTGCTTAAGGAAACTCTGGAGAGGGCCTGTGAGACACAAACCAGAGTGAATTACTGCTCTCACAAGCTGACAACTTACACATCTACGGTTTTTCCTTATACTGATTCTTTCAAAGTCCATGCAAGCTACAAGCATCCCCACTGGAGTTGCTTCTCACTTGCCTGCTGAGATTCCTGTGGAGGACCACCACATGACTTTTTTTTTGCACTGTAATGTAGCTTTTTTTGCAGCCAGATGAATTAGAAGGTGTTTGGATATGACTGGTTGAGAAAAGAGCTGAAGCTCAGGTCTCCAGGCCCATCCTCCTGTTCAAATCAGCCTTAAAGAGCAGCCTAAATGACTTGCTAAAGATCATCCAGGGTATCTGTGACAGTGACAACTGAAGTCTGCTCTCTCCTATTCCAACCCCATGCCCTAAACAGTGGTTTATCATTAGTCCTTTCTGTAAGACTTGGAGAGAGATGCAGAGATTTCCAAGAAAAAGAAAAATAACCTCTCTACTCTTCAAACTCTTTTAGAGGCTGGGAAGCTGTATATATTTTTTTCTGCAATGGGACCAATATAAGCAGAACAAAATTAATATTAACCTTCAGCCCAAGTTGGTCTGCAATCAGAACAGCTTTTCCCAGCTCACCCCTTTCTTTTCCCCCTTCCATATTGAGGACATTTAAAGAACAACAAAGACTCAAAGAGTAGTCACAGGGTCTGGATTTCTGGCACAGCCTGAACTACTGCAGAGGAGCAGCATCTTGTATTCAGATGGCTCGCTGACTCTGTCATAGCCCTGATAAAACATCATTAAAACCAGTTATTTCTAATGACATATTCCAGTGCAGTGGAGATTCCTGTGTACGCTAATTTGCTTTGAGGATTGCATCATCCCGACGGAAGCGTAGCCAGAGAGATTTAAAACAAAAGCGGTCTGTCTCCAGGCTGAGCTGTGGCACTTGGCAGAAACACTACTCTCCACTGAGCCCAACGTGCTGTTTTAGCATACTGCTCCCCTCTCTGTAATGTCACACTGGATGGATGGCATTCCTGGTCTCCTGATCTGTAAAGGATACTGGATGAGCTGTTCAAGCTACCTGTGTCCTTGAATGAGGTTATTGGTCCACATGGGGCCTTGTGCTGTTAGCGTTACCTGGATTTCAGGGGAGATATTCAGGAAGAAAACTGTTGAAATAGAGCCTCTCATTTTCAAAGCAAAAGCCATGGAAAGCTGCTGATAAATTGGTGAAAGGGTTCACATATTTATCCCTATTGCTGTCTCAGTATTTTAGGTAGGATTGTGAGTTGAGGTGAATTTATAGGGTTGGATGTCCAGGATGGGGGAAGGATTTCCTTGCCCACCTCAAGGATTCACATGGTAGAAACAATCCCATGTCACCCATTTTCAACCCTAAAAGCTGACATATATCCCTTGCTGCCTGTCAGGACAGCTCTGGGTATTGACTTTAGGATTGGCAGAGCTGGTGAAATTACAGAAGGTATCTTCTGAGTGTCTGTGAAGGGGAAAGAAGAAAAAAAAGACAAAAAAGAGAAAGAGAGAAAGAAAGAGAGAAAGAGAGAACGAGAGAATGAGAGAACAAGAGAGAGAACGAGAGAGAGAATGAGAGAAAAAAAAAGAAAGAGAGAGAGAAATAAAAAGAGAGAGAAAGAGAAAGAAAAAAGAGAGAAAGAAAGAAAAGAGAGAAAGAGAGAAAGAGAGAAAAGAGAGAAAGAAAGAGAGAAAAGAAGCAAGGAAGAAAGGAAGAGAAAGAAAGAAAGAAAGAAATCTTGAGTTTTATCATTCACTTATTAACAAATTCACTATAAAAATTGGTGGGGTTTACGATGAAAATTAGTAGGACCTGGATAAAGAAAGAAACTTGGCTTGAAGAATGTTACCCTTTTGTAGGACTGACACATGGAAAGCATTTGTTATGATACACTCCTGATATTAGTGGTCATGTGATGGGAATGTGAAAAGGTAAAATGCTCCCAGGATTTGTTAGCAGAACCTTCTTCATTTGGAAGAAAGGGAACTCCTAGAAACCTATCCAGAAAACAGGTGTCAAGGTCACCTGACAATCTCCCTTGAGTTCCCTGGTACATCCCTGATTGCTGTCCTAGCATGAGTAAGAGTGTAAAAAAGTGATTTTTAATCAATCTCTGCTGAAATGTAAGGCTGTTGCAATTATATGACATCTTCCCTCCCACCCCACAAAGTGATTAATTAAATTGCATACAAATTCTGCCTTGTACTTAAATGTTGTGCATGCATTATCTTCACAGTTCATTATCCATTCCTACAGAGATCAAAAAGCATGGGTCTGACTCTGAGGAATATCTCCATTAAAAAATGTAATCTTTTTATTGTGCTGCTCTCCTGACTACCTGTCATCAGAGCTCCATCTGCCCCCTCCCTCTGCTGCCTCTGCAGCTCAGCATCACACGGGAGCTGCCTGGTGGATTTAGGCTCAGGTACAAAGGACTTCCATGGGGCAATCAACCAGTTAAAAGCAGGAGCCATTTCATCTCCCCTAAGTACTCTTTCAATGGCAAAGTTTGGTGGTGATGAAGTTTAAAGTTGGCAATTGTGGGTGTTTTTTTTTATTCACCGGAAAAACGGTCCAAGACCCTTTTACATTTTCTCAGTGGAGAGTCATCCTTTCTAAAGAATGGTTCTTCTGACCTGTCTTAGATACTTATTTTAAGATGAGATCACTTCCCATCTTGCTGTGGCTGTAAATGAGGCCAAGGGTGGATATGTCTCAGCTGGACATTGGGATACTTAAATTAGGGTAGATGGGCTGCTCCCTGCCGTGTTCCTTCAGGAAAATTGGGCCATGGGACTCCCCTGCTCCCATAGGAAGGGCAAGCAGCCTCTTGGCCAGTACTGACCTCCTCAGCAGATTTGTATCCTGAGCTCAAGCTCTGGACGATTTCTTGTTCATAGAATCATAAAATCATGGAATGGTTTGGGTTGAAAAGGGCCTTAAAGATCATCTTGTTCCAACCTCCTTGCCATGAGCAGGGTCACCTTCCACCAGAGCAGGGTGCTCAAAGCCCCATCCAACCTGGCCTAGTTTGTCAATATAGGAACCATAGGACATCCAAAACCAAGGATGAATTTGCAAGGTAGGTGGCAGGGTGGAGAGGAGACCCTTCCTTTTCCATTTTTTTGGAAATGGAGCACATTTGGTATAACCTTGTTGGAAGACAATAACATGGAGTTTATGGGGGTACCCTGGCAGAGTCAGCCTTCAGAGCAGCTCCCACATTCTACAAGAATCTAGCTGAGCTGGGAATGCAGTCTTCAGTCTCTCTCCTGCTCTGTAGTAGACACTTCAAGCAAAAAGGATCATGCTCTTCACCTGCCAGCGTGAGAGGAGCCCAGGGGAAGGCAGGAGCTCAGCACAGTAACAAGCCACATGCCTTTGTTACTGAGGGAATAAAAACTCTTTGCACCACCTATTCCTTTCTGTGCCTATTTATAAGTGTTTCCACAATACAAGCAGTGTTCAGAGTTCACTGCATCTGACTTTTGTTTTCTAAATCTCTGTTGTACTATTATCTGGAGCATATTAACCCCTAGGTGCTTAGGTTTTTAAATGGATAAGAGATGCCACGGGGAGGAAGAGGGGAAAAAGAAAATATCTAATCCTGCTTAAAAAAGGACAAGAAGGTGAAATAGCAGATTAATCACTCTTAACACAATTTGCTGTTACCTTCACCACAAGGTCCCTTTGCTCTCATACCCAAAATTAAGAGACAAACTCAGCTAAGTTGCTGCAATTCAAAAAAACTCACACACACACACACACACACACACACATAAATCCAAACCATTCCCTGTGGTACAATTGTTGGAAGCACAAACCATTTTTAAACTGATACCAGAAATGAAGTTTTATTTTCAATCATATTTACTGTAAATTAGAAATTACTCAGTAAAATGCAATCTGTTAGGCAAAATGCATCCTGTCACTTTCAATTAACCAGCTAAAAGGTTGTTAATGAATAAATATTGACTTCTAGAGGAAATGCTTCTTAACCAGCTGCAGATACATGTGCATGATATTTGACAAGTGATCAATACAGAACTGGTACACTCCTGCTAAGCTGGAGGTAGCTGTTCCAAGTGCCTTGGCACAGCTTTAGATGATGAGTTGCACGGTGCCATGGGTGCCAGGGCAAGGAGGTTCTGAGATATTACAAAAGTGCTGTATGTTGGTGAATCCAGCTCTACACCTACTTCTAAAACTAAGCACCCTGGAGTGCAAACTTGGAGACAGAAATCAGCCATTCAAGCATCCCTGCAACTTTCACTTGATTTTTTCAAAGCCTTGACCACTAATGAGAGCTGAGATAACACAGCTCCCTTTTCAAGGGAGCTTTCAAGCTGCCTTTTTTTTAGTACCAAAAATGTGTGTGTAGGTGATGTCCACATTGACTCTAGTCCTTTAATAGTTTGTCTGACAACTGTGTCTAGCAAAAATATCCAAGGATGGCACTCCAGGTCTATAGTGGTTTCTGTGTATGGTCACCAACACTCAGCTCTTTGCTAATCCACAAAACTGAATCTTTGAGCCAAATGCTGTTGTGGAGTCTCACAGTCCAGAAAAAATTGGGTTGTAGCATCTGTGATAAAAGAGAGCCAGGCAGAGAGGAGGATCCTGTAGTGAAGGAGCATGGCTGGGATTTTAATCCTCGACTCAAACTTCACTCTCAGGGATGGCCATACAGTTGCCTTAGTTCTCATTTGTATGTAAAAGAGTGGGATTGTTTGGCTGAAGCCTGTGTGTTGGAAGTCAGAATTGTCTGGATCCCAAGTATGGAGATAATTAAGTTTCTCCAGAAACTTCAGGCACTTTGTTAATAATGGCTGATGTGCCACGTTATAAGTAATTCACAGCATGGAATACAAAACACAGTGTGGTTTCACACGAATCTTCTGCAAGCACTAAAGCTGTTCCCACCTCACAACACCATTGGGCACATGACCTGGGGAGAGGTGGGCACTTAGAAAGGCTTCCATACCATGGGAGGTTATTTGAGCTTTTTTTAATGGCTATCAAATGAAGACTGTTATGGTCTGTTTTTCTTCCACATCCTGTATGCGTGACAATAAGAGTTTCTTGTTTCAGTGCTTCAGCACTTCCAGTTGTTTCTACAATAAAAAATATTTTGAACCTATTATTTCTAAAAATGGAGAGTGTAAAACAGCTGCCACTGGGCATTGTCTGAGAGTTTAAAGAGTTAAGTGTTTTCTCCATGTTGGTGTTTCACAGGTTTTTCTTGCTTGAATGGAAACAATTGTCTCTGGCTCCCTGGGCTGAAGTTGATCAAGATTATGAAGTTCATAGATGTTTTTCTGCTTTGGCATCTAAATGGAAATGAGTCCATCAGCTGGGACTCCTCAGGAGACCATTGCAAGATTGCTGTTTGAACAGTGCCAGTTGCTGCAGAGGTTAAAAAGGGTCTTGTGGAGATGTGTTACCCTGTGTCTGATGGGCAGGATTGTCTTTATCCTAAACATCCTGCTCAACCTTCTAATGTGGTGGGTTTAATTGGTTTTGTTATGTGAGGACTCAAAATGTATTTCAGTTACCCCTGTGGTACTTGTGTCCCTTCAGGGTCAGAGGGCTTTTCCATCTTTCCATTGCAGATATATTTGCTTCATTTGAGCAGAACAGCATGGTCTGATATGTGCAGGTTGATTAAATAATTGGAGCACCTTTAGGGTCTGGTATCCAAGGGAATTTTGGTGTGATGCTGTGCCCAACCTAACAAATCCCATTTCTAAGCAGGACTATTTCACACACTCCTGATGGTCCAGCTTTCTGGCTCTGAGGTGACTCACTCAGTGCTCACCACAGGATTTTTTACATATATACCCAAAATCAAGATCAAGGGACTCTGCCTTCCACGTAAGCATATTGCTAGATTTTTCTCCAGCTCTAATTCACAGCAAGAGCTTGCATGCAGTGGCACTCTCTCTCCATTTACCTTAATTCCTGTGCCTCAGGTGCACCTAAATTCCCTTCATGTTCTCATTTGGGTGATGCAGCACAAATTATGGGAATGGACATTGGGTGTATCAACAACAGTAAAAGATAATGGCATTGCACAGGGACCAATAAAGCTGAGATAAGAACTGCTGGGTTTTTCTCTTCTTCATTGGCAGTTAAATGTGATTTCTATTATCTCACTGTTTGCTTTAATGTTATATGGAACCTGTCAAGGCCCCATAGTTTTGCCACTTACTGTTCCACTGGAAGGAAAAGACTCCGTAAATTACAGAACCTTTTGCTACTGAAAGGTGTGTAAAACTATTCCATCTAATTCATGGTCCCCTTTATCATAAGTGATAGTGGAAATGCAGAAGATTAGCAAGGCCAGATGGCTTTGGGATATCAGGCCAAATGTGTAAATCTTCTGAGCTTGCTGCATTCTCACCATTATCCCTCGACCTGCCAAAACCTATATGTGCTTCAGGTGTGCTCTGCCCAGTTCAGCTTTTCCCCTAAAGTCACCCATTCTGACATCCTGCTGGCCAAAAATACCAAAACTTCAATAAACCAATGTATGCCCTAGAGGATATGATTTATGTGAATCTCTGCACTCAGACTGTTTCCTCATGTCCCTGTGCAGTCAACAATGGGAATCAGGTATGTTGAAGAAAAAGTCATTACCTGTGACTCAGGTAATGAATTCAGGCATAGACTCATGCTAACCTCACTGCACTGTTCTTCTTCCAGAAATTGTTATTGAACATGTGCATAAATCTGCCTTGCATCATATGTAGGACCTCAGATACACCTCAAGGCACTTCAGAACCTTTTTGGGTCTTTGTTCTACTTGTGGGGAGGAGCTTTGTTATTAACCTTTGCACAGTAACATCACCCACTAAGCAAGATGGGCTGTTATTCTCCTGTCCCTACAGTTTTCATCACAACCCAGCCTCTGCCTGGTGAAATTTCACCCAGCAGCACTGATTTTGAGATTGGCTTTGACAGCACATTTGAGTCCTTGCTGCGGAGCTTAAATTCCCTCCCTGGAGCTGTGCCAGTGGTGGCTGTAAAGCAGCCAGAACAGGACATGGGTGTATAAGGTATGTGTGATAGAGGAAGGAGACTCAGTTTCTCTGGTAAGGGTCCAGATCTTCAAAATGATCAGATTTCTTCAGCTGGCCATTTGTAGAATGATTTAAATATCAAGGGTATAATGAAAATCTCCCAGGACACATTGCTCATCCTGTGCCAAAATCCTCATCACCCTGGTGTTGTTATCAACTAAAGGTCATAACATTACTACTTAATATTTATGTTGCAGAATAAATCAGGAACAATTGGACCATGTTGGGCTATATAATGCACAAATAAGTGGAACTACATCTCCAGCCCCAGGGGAATAAAATGTGTAGGGTGTGTAAGGCATGGCAAAGGTTGCTGGCTTGGGAGGGAAAACCTGCATGGCAAACTATGTTATTTTCCAATCTCTGGGCTCTTTCCTCAGTTCCCTACATGGGCAGAACAACCTAAAGAAATTTTTGAGTAATTTTTAAGGGAATAAGTGTTGCTTTATTGGAATTGGTGTGGGCAGTGAGAAGGAGCCAGTATGTCATCTCTGGTTCCAGACCCAAACTGAAGGATCCTTTCAGATTAGATGAGTTAAAGACCATTGAAGGAAAGTACCAAAGGGGTGAGGGATAAAGTACTGTGTGATTACTCCAAAATGGTGCATGCCTTTTTCTAACCTACTCCTGCCTTGAATACTACTCTCCTACCATTGCAAAGTCACCTGAGCCAAGAGCTGATCCCTTGGGTTTTTGGATGAAGTTCACCGATGTCCTACAAACTCTGGCAATGCCCAAATCTACAAGCAGAGTGGCCAGAGCAGATCTAGTGACTCTTCTGAGCTAGGAAGGAGACAGTGACTTACACCCTGGACCCAGCTCTGGGAATTGAAGAGGAAAAGTGGAAGATACATGTTGAGTTGGATCCTACTGGAACCAGATTGAGGTCTTTGCAGTCCTGCTTAGTCCTACTTAGTCCAGCTTAGCTAACACCTTTTTGTGTGGGGAAGTAACATGAAGAGAGTCTGATTTCAGACTGGAAGAAAAGGTAATTTTTGAGCTGGCAGACCTACAGAAGGACAAAGAGTCTGAGATTCATGTTCATGGTCCCCTGTGCACCTGGTAGAGAACACAGTGCAGGAGTGAGGATTAGAGAGAATCCTCTCCTGCTCACAGCGTGAAAGGATAGAAACATTCTCATCCTCTCAGGATTTTTTTTTCTGACATGTTCTTAAGTTAGATAGTGATTAAATTCCTTCCCTGGGAGCTTGCCTTTCTGGGACAAATGAAACAAGGAAAGGAAACATGTAAACAAATATTAAACAGACAGAGCAGCCTCCCAGATTTCATCAGGCTTCAGGCTGTTGCTTGGCTTGCCTTCTGAAGGAGGTGTTTGCGTCTGTGTTCCTGGGCTTACTCCCATTTTCCCTCCCTCCATCCTTATCTCTCCACCCATTGCATCTTCTCCTTGTGCCTAAACAGCAAATTGAAAATTTTGGAGTGGGTTGTTAAAAGTTCCCCTCCAAATGGATTTGGAGGTGATGTTTGGTTATTCAGAGCAGCTCTGGAGCCCATGCAGAGGCTGGGCAGTGAGTGTGCTGCAAAGGACACGAGGAAGAGGGCTGCTAGGAGGTGTTTTGGCCCCCAAATCCAGCCCACAGTGCTGGAATTGCTGAGCCTGTTGGGTGTTAGAGATCTGCATCTTCCTGCATCGAGCTGCACGTCCTGAGAACATCGTGTTACATTATGTCAGGAGCTGCCATAACATGAGGTAATTGGCTTTGATATGACATAATCCACCCATAACACAACATGTGATAGATGAAAGGACTTTCCCTGAGGCAAGAAGAAACCAGCTGGTACTGTACAACACCTGAAAAGAAGGGGAGGTTTTTAATCATCTCCTCCTGCCTTGCTGGGGTGGCAAATTGTTCAGTCTATGCACATCCTTAATTGAAAACTCAAGATGATTAATTGTTTTTTAAAATACCACAGCATGTCTTATTGCGTTTGAAACAAATTAAAGTTTCCATAAATTCCTATCAGCCATCCACAAAGAAAGAAGAAAAAAGACAAACCAAGCTCAGGTGAACATCTACAATATATAAGATACAATCAGTTTTCTTCAAGCTCTTCTGATCTGAAGTACCTTCTGCTCATTCTTGGCATGGGCCCATGTTTAACCTCAGTTTTGCTGCTCAGGGAAACACTGATGGGCTGATATTCATTCACATCTGATCTTGAGCAGAGTTTCGTGTGATGTTTCCTGCTGGTCAGTGTTAGCTGCAGAGGAGGTGAAACTTGGAAATGGCACAACTGAACTGAACTGAACATTTGATCATCTTTTCCTTGGGGCCATCCCAACCTGTGATGTCCCCTGAGTGGAAAGGGAAAGCCATGAACAAAGAATTGTTCATGTCTTAGGAACATAGGAAAGTGTTTTGGAACCTTCATTTCTGAATGAAGACATCCTGTGAAAAGAGCTTGATGGAATGGAGGGAGACTTGTTTTAGATAAATTAAAAGGGATCTGATCCTAAAGGGACCTGTCCCCCATCTGATTTGATTCAGGTTACTGTCATTCAGCTGTTTTACATGTTTCCCTTTCAACATTACTTCCTGGAATGCTGTCACCTCTTCATTCACTGCAAATGTTTCAGAAGGGTTTAAAAAAAAGTGGTAGCATGAAATCCTGACAATTATAAGGATGGGAGGAAGAAGGTGTCATTTCCAATGTTCATGTCCTAATTCCTCTTGGCTTTGATGTATAGCCCATGTCTTAAGGAGTTTAGCATAGACTGTCTTGTGCATGTGGCACTCACACTTTCATGACCACACTCCTTAATTTTTGAGGTGCAACATGTGAAGTTTCATGTGAGATCACTTGTCTGTCAAAGAGATGAAATACTCCTTTCTGACACATTTCAAAGCCAACCCTACCCTCTATAGTTTTCTCCTAGGGAAAATCAAACAAAAATTGCAGATGATAAGACAAAAGCATTTATCACTGTGCAAGAATCTGTTTTGCTTAGGGTGATAGGACACTTTTGCTATCACTGGTACCAAGACCCTTGTAGTCCCACAGACTTCTCTTCCCTCTTTGCTGGCCCTGCAGTGTCCAGGCTGAACTTGAGTTCTTTGGTAAGCAAAAGCACGTTGACTACAAAAATGAGACGTGTGACTTATTATGATGATTTGGAAAAAATAGGTAATTGTACATTTCCTTCCAAGGCTCTCCTGTCATTTTCTCTTGCTGGTGTTTTCAACTGCCACTGCCAAGTGTTTGCCATCCCAATGGATGCCCTAGTGAGCAAAGGCAAACTGTGTTTCAGTGCTGGCCTTGAACGTCCTTCGAGGCATTGATAGAGATGCTGAATGTTGTTCTAAGCTGTTTCTTTTGTGGTGCCTTTAGTATAAATCTCTGCCCTCTTTCTTAAAAGCCAACTCAGCCACATGAACAAGGCTTTATTTTATGAGGCTCATTATTTTTATATTGATGTTCATTTTCTGAAAATAGTGTGAAAGCTAAATGCATACAACCCCCTAGATGTTTTAACAAAATCATATTTCAGTTGCAGTATTGATTGTCTATCTATAAAGCAATATATGGCCAGGAGTTAATGTTAACAGTGCACTATGTTAACTGAAGTAATGTAGTGAAAAACAAAAATGGGAGTTGGACTGCCTTTACTTTTTGCTGCAGTGTGACACCTCCAGCTGAGCTTTATTGCTTCTCCTGAGTGTTAGGTAATCACAGAGATGACCTATAGCTGTTTCCCTTAATGGATGATAAGCAAAATCAGCCAGAGTTCATGGCTGCTAGTATGAGGGTGCACATAAACAATACTCCTTTCATCGTGTTTACACTCATTTTTTTCCCTGTCCTTTGAGCAAGAAACAGTTGAGTGCATGTTCGATGTTAAAGTGGTGCTTACCCTTGGTGACTGCTCTACGCTCCTGTGGTCTTGAAATTGTTCTTGCTTTGCTGCAAATGGGTGGGATTTTTATAGGAACTGTATTTGTTCAACCATTTTCTCTGAGGAAATGAGGCTTTAAGGCAAAATCCAGACAACTCTTTAGACTGCAGAGCCTTTCTTCTCTCATTACTGCAGATATGCCAAATGAGTTGGAGGACCCTGATCTGCACTATCACTATCCACAGTAGAGTAGATCAGCTCCTGATTTTGGAATTCAGTTCCATCCTGGCAGATCCATGACTAGGTAAATTTTCTAGATGTGTTACTTTTTTTTTTTTTCCTGGAAATGGATGAGAATTTTGTTTCTGTATATTTATATATACATATATATATTATATGGGAACATTGATAAATAAAGGAATGTAGTGATCTAACCAAAGTCACATTGTTCCATGAAAGTGGGAGCAAACTTAAAATCTCTTGGTGTAAAAAGACACTGAGGGACCTCAACTAGTGATCTAATCTGTTCCTCAATCCATAAATTTCTTCCATTCAAACAAAACCTTTTTTATATTATTTTTTAAACACTCCACTGATAATAATTTCAAACACTACCGGGTGCTACTTTTCCATGTTCTGCTCTCTGGTGTTCCCTGTTCTTGTTCTACACAAATAACAATATCTATCTTTCTTGTAGTGGATTAGATTTTGTTTTCTTTTCTTTTTAATTCTTTTTTTAAAATTAAAAATTTCTTTCTCTTCCCTCACTCTCTCTTGCATTAATCCAACTTCTCCTGACATACAGCGGCCAAAACAAGAAAAAGTTCTCCAGTGAAGCCTTTACCAGCAGCAAACAGAGCAGAAGGCTTTCTTCACACATCTCAAACATGACGGTGCTCTTTGCATGCCTCAGCATGGTGTTTGCTGTTTTCAGCACAACCCTGTTGATTCACATGAAGCTGCTGATCCACTCCAACCCTCCAGCCCTTCTCTGCAGATCTCCCCCCCAGTTTGTTGTTGCTGGTTTGTAGTCATGCAGTTGTTCCTCTCTGATCCTGATATTTATTGAAGACAAAAGCTCATTTGCATCCTGTTTTTTCAGACCTCTTCTGTCATTTGCCAGGATGATTTTGAACTCTAGCCCTGTGTGTTCTGGTGTGCTGGTAGCCCCTCCCTCCGTGGTGTGTGAATATGTAAACATAAAGATTATGTTGTTAAGGAAAATATTGTGTAGTGTGACATCCCAGTCAGAACCCTGAAGATTTTTTCTTGATATACACCTCCTTCTTGCAAATGAGCTGCTGATTGCTATTATACTAATTTATCATTTTCCCCATATAGTTTTGCATGCTCCAATAGCAGTTTCACCTTGAGCATATTTCTGTACCTTGATACAAAATGTTTTAAGTTGGTGAAGTTGAGATATGATCTCTACTGCTCTTCTTCCATTCACTCTGCCAAAGTAAACCAGATTGGTTTAGAAATTATTTTATTTAAACACCAAAATAATCCAACTGTGAGTGTTGTCAGGTGTTCCTGGATGTCCCATAGATATTTAGAAACATCTTCCAACTCTTGTGTTTGTTTATTTTTGTTTTTTTGGAAATTGAAGTTAAATTGTTTTTCTAATCTCTCTCTCTTTTCTTTCTGCATTTGCTGGTTTTTAATTCCCTGTAATCACTACCATTCTTCAGGAGCACTGGATAGGCACTGCCAAAGGCTCTTAGATCTTCTTGCCCACTTCTGAAAAGCTGTTTCTCTGTCTCCTCAGTCCTTCAGCACTGAGCTGCTGGATGCTCTCCTGCTGTGTAAATCCTTGGGAGATGCATTGGGCAGATATTCACAGTCTGTATCCTAAACAGAGAATTCATTCTCATCATCCAGGAGACTGATCCATCACATCTCCAGAGAGTTGTCTCACAGCCATGGCAAGGGGCAGGGAAGAGAAGTTGACCTTCTCTGTTCCAGCTGCTCAAAGGCTTCCACTCTCTCTAACAATGCAGAGTTGTCCCGAGCCAGGCAGAAGGCATTTGACTGTCATCCAGTAGCCTTTTCTGGGAGGAGGAGCCCCAGCTTTCATTCCCTTCTGCTCCAGGGACTGCTTTTGTCATTTAATGTGTTATTTTATGCATTTTTTGATATGTAAAGTGGATAATTAAACCACATTAAATTTCTTCATAGACCCTCATTCAAGTTTAGCATAGCATAATTTGGCTGAGCTTAATTTACTTTGTAAACTGAATTAGCGGCACTCTAATTCTGAATGAGAGTGTGCATAAAGGAGCCTAATGTGGATTAAATAATCCAAATTAACTTAAAGTGTGAACAGAAAATGAATTAACTCCCCTGAATGTCCCAGTGTAGATTCAATGCTTCAATCATCCTCTGCTGTGACAGCTCATCCCACACAGGTGAGGATTCATCTCCAGTGGTTCTCTCCCTCTTTGCTGCATGGGTCTCTTGTTTCTCCATGACCAGATCCTCTTGGAGCACTGATGGTGACCTGGATTGGCAGCAAGGGAGCAGGGGGGGTTGTCAACAGAAAAGGATGTGAGTGCTCAGAACGCATAGGAAAACCTCAACCAATGGTTAAATGAAGACAGGAGCAAGGAACAGCCTCTCCTGACCACAAAAAGGAAAATAAAAAAGCTCTTCCCTGCTCTCAACTTTGTTCCTCTTTGCTTTAACCACTCCTCATTTACACTGAAAAGCAGGGCTGGGCTCATGGCTCCTGAATGAAGAGTATTCCTATAGGACATCATCCATTACTGTGCTGGGTAAGCACTAATAATCCCATTGAGTGTTCTTTCACTTGTGCCTTGATGCTAATTCCTTGTACACCAGCTTTCTCATGCTTCCCCCTTCACTGGGAGCTCTGAGGAGAAAACTAAAATCAACCACAGATTACTGAAACTTGCCGAGTGTGCTCTGCAGAGCAGAGAGGACATTGCCTGTGCATAACTCCCGCTCACATTAATGGGAGTTATGTGCTTACATTCACAGGAGTTTATTCCCCGATGCCTGACATCTTGTTTTATCATTTATGATACTGAAATGACCTGCAAATTGTAGGGGATGAAGTGATTGCAGCAAATGCCAGAACATAGCAATGGTGCTGTGGTTACATGGACTGGAGATCCCCTCTCCCTTACACGACAACATTGCCTGGCCCAGGACACCTCTGTTCTCTCACTGCTAATAGGGCAACTTCTGGATAGTTTTGCAATGTTTTCCCCATGGAATTGAACTAAGACAAAACTTAATCTCTCAAACCCTTTGACACCCTTATAGAATAGATTTATGCCAACCTTACGTGAAAGGGAATTGGCCCTATGGCAACAATCAGCAATCATACATGCCAGGGAAGAGGAGTAATTGCTGCAAAGGAGATTCATTAGGAGTAATGTGATAAAACCAGTGGGGAGGGGGGAGTTTAGTTTGGATATTAGGTCGTGCTTTATGCTGTTATATTTCCCAGCCCATGGAACAGTCTCGTCTCTTGGCACTTCGGAAATTCACATTTTGTGCACAAAGCTAGGAGCCTCTGAAGGGACTTTACTCACCTCATCAATTGTAGAGTAGGATTTGAAAAGGATGGGAGCCTTCTCATGATGAATCAGCCCTCTGTCACCTCTGTGTGCCCTCCTCCTTGCTGAAGGAAATGTGGGTTGTGGATAATGGAACTGCCTCACCAAGAAGGTATGAATATATTCCTGTTATGAGCAAGAAAATACAAATCAGTCACCAATGTCTTCCTTTCCTCCAGGAGTGCTGAGGTCTTGTAGCTTCATAGGCTCTGGCCGGGAAACTGGACAGAAGCAAAACAATCTTTATGACCACAGTGGGAAAAAATCAGGTACAACTGGGCAGGAGACTGCTGTCTGCAGGCCCTGAGACACAGTAAGAGAAGTTGGTGTATCTGCTCTCACATTGTTCCTGCAACCATAATTTCATGGCTCTGCAGGTGGAATTTATTTGTGCCCCAGAGCACTTACACATGATTTTTATTTTGTCTATTGAGTCTGGACCATCCTGTTGTTACCTAGGAGAAACACCCAGGATGGAAACTTGCCCATTGTCCTGTAGAGAGTGTTCCCCACAGAGCAGGTGGCAGAGCAAGCATTGGCCCAGCCTCAGTCAGGCTCATGTTGTGGATGTACCCAATATTTCTCCTATTAGGCATAGGTAGGTGTTCCATTATAACTGTGCAATGGTTCCATTTTTTAGGACAGAAACCACTTTTTATCCTTTCAACATCATCACTCCAGCTCTAGACAGAGGCTTGAACAATCTGCTGTTCTAACAGTGGACAGTGTTGGTGAAAATAGGGTGTTTTCTTGTAATTCTTAAGTGCTATTCCCCAAACATTTTTTAATCTAATTTTTTTGGGTTCTCCTGTGTTCATTTTCGTCCCTGAAAAACTCAGTCATTTGGCTCGTGGGTGTGTCTCTTTAAGCCTGAATATGTCCATGAATTTTATATTTGTATTGTCGTGGTATGTTGCACTAGCTATGTTGGCATACACCATCCAAATTGCCTTTGACAGGAATTTTAGTTCTCTAGTGAGAGCAGGTGGTAAGAACGTTCATTTTCTCTATTTAAAATCATGAAGACTGCAGGATAATAATCAAGCCTGGTCTGCTACTCAGAGATCCTCTCTTTTATTCCAGAAGGCTGCTAGAATGGGAAAGCATCATCCTACAGTGTTTGTACCCTGTAGATCTCTTCCTCTGCTCCCAGCCTTCCCTCCCATCCACAGTGACATGTCTGCAAGGAGTGACAGCTGCTCAACATTGCACCTTCAGCCAGGTGAAGGTTTGCCCAGACCATGATGGTGCTGTGCCTTCAAACTGAAGGAGAATTTATTTATAGTAAATGGCATTGTTGACCTTCCCCATCTCCTTACTGCTCTTTTAAGTCTGCTTTAATCTCATTACATAAGAAAGTAAGAGCCTTAGAGGGAGAATCTGTACCCAAGCAGGCCAGCTCAGATAAAGCTCTAAGCACTGTAGGGTGAAAACCCCCAGTGTCTGGTTATTGGCTATGTGGGAATCAATGGGAGTGAAGATGTGACCTGGCAGCCAAGTGACAAAAAGACTTAGAATGAGGCTGATTCTTGCCTCTGCTTCCCTTTTGGTTTAAATACACTTTCCCCAATTCATCTGGGTAAAGAAAACTAATAGAACAATCAGACTCCAACTCCTGGGCTTTTTCCTGAACGAGATTTGAGAGGCAGATTCATCCTTGACCTGGTGGAGCACCAGAGAGGAAGTGACCTCCTGGTTTCTCTTGGGCAACTGCTGAAGGCTGGTTTGGCTCCTGGCAAAATTTGCAGCAGGTCTAACATTTTCTTCTGTTTCAGGAGGAATGGCAGCTCTGCTTGGCCAGGCTCCTTTCCATTCCCAACCTGCCCTGAGACAGGAGACCAACCATCCCTGTGCAAACAGCAGAGGTGGCAGGGAAGCACTGGGAATGCAGGAGAGAGAAGTTTGTGTTCTGCACAAACTCTGTACAGACCTGAGTGCCCTGGGAAGAGTTTGGGGTTTTGTGCTAGCAGCTGTCATTGGGGCTGCAGGAGTTTCTCTGTGGGAGTAAGCAGAAGCCTCAGTAACGCCATTTGAGCTTTTATTTCAGAGATAAAAAGGGATCCATAGTATCAGAGTGTTGGGAAAATTTGAGATGGGTGCAATAAATATTCCTCTCCTGCATAACTCCCCAGTTAAGGTTCTTTTCCCTCTATTCCTGCAAGCTTTCCTGGGATACTGTCACCTCTGGTCTTAAATTTGGCCTCTCAGTAACACCCAGTAAAAGCAGAAGCATTTAATCTCCCCTTCTGCGTCTAGGCTGATGCTTCACGTTTTATTGTCTACATATATCTGTAATTATTAACTTAGAGCAACATTTCATTGGCCAATAAATGTTAGTTATGGTATATTTGGTAGCTTTATGAAATGTAATTAGTGCTGGAATAGTGTGAGATACTCAGGAGCTTCTGTGCTGGTAGACAAACCTTTTGTCAGCTGTGGGCATTTAATTCACTTTAACAGAAAAGCTGTAAACAAATAACAATATAGCATCCTTGGTCTGGCCTAGTTTCATCTTGTTTGCCTGCCTGGCTGCTGTGTTTCTAAGGTTTCCTTATGTGATTTTTAGCTCCCGCAGGCTTGTAGTAAATTGATCATTGTTAGTTCTGAGATTCAAATTTCCCTTTACACCATCCACAGTCCATTTATTACGGCTTATCATATTTCACTGGAACCTAGGAACCCTCTGCCAGTTTTAGAGGACCTTGCTCAAGATTTTAAGAAGTGTGGGACAGAAAAAATTGAAAAAACACTATTACCAAAGCTTTGAAAGGATGCAGTCTGGCAATCAAAATAAAACATACGCTGTTCAAATTAAGTCAAATTGTGTTTTCTTTCAGATTTTCTGGCCAGGATAAATGAGCCCAAATTGCAGAATCATAGAATTGTTTAGATTGGAAAAAACACAGTGAGATTATTGAGTCCAACCATTAACCCAGTGTTTACTACTAACCATAACCCAAGTGGCACATCTATGTTTTTAGAGCACTTCCAGGGTTGGGGATTCCACCACTACCCTGGGCAGCCTGTTGTAGGTGCTTGGCAACTCTTTTGGTGAATTAAGTTTTCCTAATACTCAATCTAAACCTCCCCTGGTGCAACTTGAGGCCATTTCCTCTTGTCCTATTGCTTGTTACTAGGGAAAAGAGAACAACCTCCACCTGGATGCAACCTCCTTTCAGGGGTTATGGAGGAAGAGAAGGTCCCCTCTGAGTCTTTTCTCCAGACTAAACACCCCCAAGCCCTAGCTACTCATTAGAAGGCTCCAAAACCCTTCACCAGCTTCACTGGTCTTCTCTGGACACACCCCAGCACCTCAAAGCCTTTCTTCTTGATGAAGCTTTGTTGATCACACACGGTGATCTCCTCAGCAAGAGGAGCATAGCAGGGGAAGAGTATTTCTATTGCCTCTTGGACTTGGAGCCCTGTTAGCTAAAATCCACACGTATGTGCTAATCTAGTGGAAAAGGGAAAATAAAATGCCTTTAATCTGACGTTTTTTACCTGGGACAGGTAGAGGGGTTATCAGCAGGTTGAGGGGCTGGTCTCAGTGCAGGCTGGCAGAGCTGGCAGGAGGGGGAATTCTCTTATCATCCGCTGGATTATACCTGATTTATGGCTTCACTCCTTGACTCCAGAAATCTCACGGTGGCAAGCTGCATTGTCTTAACTTTGCATTTGTAGATTATCCACACTGCAGAGTTATAAATCCTTCTGAGCACAGCGTGCTTCCAAGGTCTAATTATATTGTCAGCGATAGGGTCTGGAGCGGGAGTGGATGCGCGACAATGCTCTGCCGGCCCCAAGTTCAGGAGGCATTCAGAGAGGCATTTTATCAGTCAATTTCATGAGACATTAATTAATGAGATACTTCAATTAGATCATTTCTGTCACTAGGAAGGAATTATTCTTCATGGTCAAGATTACATCATCTTAATTAGTCCCTCTCCAAGTAATTTGCTTCTTTTCAAGCCCCGAAGAAGGGTACATTCATTATAGATAATTAATATTCAAGTTAATTGACTGTACCCTACAATTCATGGAGCCCCTTTGAAACAGATTTTCTAGTTAGGCATTGGGAAGGGCTGTTAAAGTTGCACTGTGCAGTCCTCTGTAAGGCTTCTCAATCATCATGGGGACCAAATTTTAATTATCAGCCCTGGGCCTGTCTTAGCCACTCCAGTTAATGCACACAATAGAATGCCCATTCTGAGCAGCTACTATAGAGATACAAAAGTTGAGACCAGAAGATTAAGCTAAAATCTCTTTTATTTATGTATACACTATGTAGGGAATCTATTTTTTTTTTTTGTTAACATATTCTTCATAGCAAAATTGCTCTGATTTGTCTATTTCAGTTTTAAAAGGGAATTTTTATAACAAGCCAATCATAAATAACAAATACTTGAAGCTCAGATACTCTGTTTATTCTCTTCGTAGAAAGGTCATACAATATTAATGTTGTGTCTTTTAATGTTGCAAATAATCCACAGGAGCCATCATATCACACTCAGAGTAGCAAATTTAAGGCTGATGTCATCCAAAACCTCCCTGGACAATTTGTGAGTGGTCTTGGGAACCTGGAGAGGTCCCACTTGACTGGAAGCTGGAGAATTTGTCTTGATTTTTAAGAAGAGCAAGAAGAAGGACCCTGAGAACTACAGGCCCATCAGTCTCACTTCTGTGCCTGGTAAAGTTATGGAGAAAATTGTCCTGGGGGGTGAATAAAAACACCGTGGGGACAACAGAGTTATTGTCCACAGCCAGCACAGCTTTGTGAGAGGGAAGTCCTGCTTATCACACCTGATTGTCTTTTACATCAAAGTGACAAATCTGGCTACCAGGAGAAGGAAGTTAGTGTAATCTTTTTGGATTTCAGTAAAGTGTTCAGTGCTGTCTCTCACAGCAACCTCCTGGACACAATGTCCAGTAGACAGCTGATTAAACCTGTCATAGGATGGGTGACAGGTTGGGCACAAATTAGTTGGGCTGACATCAGGCTGGAAACCTGTCACTAGTGGGGTTACATAGAGTCCATCCTCAGCTCTGTGCTCTCACACATTCTTATAAATAACTTGGATACAGGACAGGAAGAGATACTAAACAAATATCTAAAAAGGGCAACTGCCAGATTCTGCACCTGGGATGGGCAACCCTGGATGTATGGACAGGCTGGGGAGTGAGATGCTGGAGAGCAGAGCTTTGGAAAGGGACCTGGGGGTCCTGCTGGACAGAAAGTTGAATATGATCTGGAGCCAGGAGGGCCAACAGAGTCATGGGGGGCATCAGGCCCAGCATTGGCAGCTGGGCAGGGAGGGGATTGTCCCTCTCTGCTCTGGGCTGGGGCAGCCTCACCTCCAGTGCTGGGAGCCACTTGACAAGAAAGACATGAAACCATTGGAGACCATCCAAAGGAGGGCAGTGAATATGAGGAAGGAGTCTTGAGAAGTTGTGTGAGGAGAGGCTGAGGGCTCTTGGTCTGTTCAGCCTGGAGGGGACTGAGGGGAAAGCTCACTGCAGTTACAATTTCCTTGTGAGGAGCAGACACTGAGCTCTGCTCTGTGGTGACAGTGACAGGATCTGAGGGAATTGCCTGAAGTTGTGTCAGGGGAGTTTAGGTTGGATATCAGAGAAAGGTTCTTCACCCAGAGAATGGCTGGGCATTGGAACAGGCTCCCCAAGGAAGTGGTCACAGGCCCAGCCTGACAGAGCTCAAGAAGTGTTTGTCCCTTCCAACTCAGCTTTTTTTGTGATTCTGCATCATGTACAACCACTGGTACATAAATTTTCTTTTCGAGTATTTCTACTGCAGATTTTACATTTGGCTTAAGTCAAAACTTGACTTTGTTCTATGTCAGAATAAAGTGGTGATTTTATATTTGAAAATGCTGCCTGCCTATAATCTCAGAATCTGGAAATTTCAAATGCAAAACTTTCAAATGGAAACTTCAGTGTTCCCATAAGCAGCTATTAAAAAAGAAAAGAAATTGATAACACAGGCCAGCAAAGTTACAAGGATCTTCAAACCTGGAACAACTCCCACTGAAGCAGGGAATTGTGCTGTCTATGCTTGGATCAGGGCTAAATCTGCCTAATTGCAAGGGCAATATTGCTGCTCTTTATTTTATGCAGATTGCTGATCCTGTCTGATCCAAGCAGAGCTTCTGAGGAAAAGAGATTCAGTCCATACGTGTGCAAGCCTTTGTTTTTAAAAACAAAACTTCCCCTTTGACTTGAACTTTAAATAAAAGAGCCAGGCAAATAATGTGGACAACGTCATTGAATGTGTTCTCAGATTTCAGTGGTTTATAGTTCTTCCTGTCTTCACACCACTTATTATTTCCTCTGAATAGTCTTCCAAACAAATTAAACTGCAGGAATGTTAGTGGAAGCAGTGAGATATAAACAAACACTGAATATTCAGAGCCACAATTTTTATTCCCAGCAGAAACCTAGTTTTAAGATCAGGCTTTCTCCAACTGTGGGGAGGAAATATTAGTATGAGTACAACAGTGTTTGTGTGCTGTGGTTTTACAGGAGCACTGCTAGAAGCATGCCAGGAGCAAGATGCTGTTGAGTGAGTGCACACAGAGTGAGACTTGGGAAAAATCCATATGTGAGAGGGTTTTTGGCCAGTATGGTGAATCCCCTGCCTTCATGGCATGGACTGCACAGAGGAGTTTGCTATCACACTATTCCCACCAGGATCTGTTGGAATAGGTTTGCAGCAGGCATAAACACATTGGATATTTGAATTTAGTAATATTTATGAGGAGCTGTTCTGCTTGCACTGCTCTTTCTGCAGAACTCCCAACATCCTCCAGCCACACTGTGAACCTCCCTGCAGGAGGTGAGTACCAGACCCGCCAGCAGCTGTCCTTGCTGAAATGTTACCTGTCCTGAATATGAGACAAAAGAAATACAGAATCCCAAGGAGGGAATAATTTTGGAGATGATTGTATTCTGCATTTGGCCACACGGTAAGAAAAGGGCTAGAAAAATAGAAAAGTGCATAAACTTCAGCTAGAAAATGCTTTGTTGAGAGTTACTCACCCAGGGCTGTTAAAAATCTAGCTTGAATTAACATCCTGTCACTTGCTTGGTGCCTCTGCTTAATTCTGTTATCTCTGATTGATTGTCCAAGAGCAATTCTTGGGAGCTGGCCCAATTTTTTTTTATTTCTAGTTAGGCCAATGAAAAGCAATTGTCTAAAACTTCTTGTTGTCTGACCCCCCCACCCTCTCCATTCACATTCCTTTTCTCTAGAGAACTCCTAGCCCTGCCTGTGCAACAGTGCTGCATTTGACTTGATGATATTTTTTTCCATTTTTTCTGCCCCACAGGGAACTGCAGAACCCTTTTGCTGTTGGCTCTAGAACCCACTAGGTTTGATGTTTTGTGGCTCAAATCAAATCTGTGTTCTATCACCTTGCTTGTGGGGATACAGGCTCCACCTCCACTGGCACAGAGACAGAAATGGGCTGAACATCTCCAATTGTCATATTAAAAATTATTACTGATCTTGGGGTAAAACAGTGCTAAAAATCCTTTTCTGCTTGTGTTACCAGCTCACCTCCCAGGCTGCCTGAGCCGTGGCTGTGCACACCTTTGCTCTCCCAGACTGGAGCTGGCAGCACTCTCTGCACAGTGACAATCCCAGGGTTTGTTTAGGAGGAGCACTGCAATATATGTGCACCTCTGGAAGAGCCAATTTGGAAATCTCAAATTGCTCTGCAAGCGAAAGTGCAAAATCTACCAAAGGTCAGTAGCATTAACCCTATGTTGACACTGACTAATTTAATGTCCAGAGAGACAGAAGGTCCACACTGTGGAGATGCTGAACGAGTGCACTTTGAATAGAAGTGTGGAGGAGCTGTGGGTGTTTGATGTCTGTGTAAAGCAGAAATCCCACCAGGGATTTGTTTAAAGGTAAATAGAAGAACAAATGGGGAAATCTTGACTCCCAGTCCTCTCCTCTGATCACTGAGTCACTCCAAAGGGTAACTTAGTGAATCATCCATGTCTGTACAATACCAGCCTGAAGTTTGTGAAAGGTGTTTCGTATTTCAAGGGCTTTTTTTTTTTTCTGCTGTGAAAAATGCTCTTTAAAAATGCTCCCAGTGTCTGTGCAGTTCTGATGTTTAAACTGGGCACATTTAGGTCACTCACTGCTCCCGTGTGAACTCTGGAAGGTGCTGATGGAGACTTTTGCAATATTGCATCATCATACTCGGTAGCCCAGAAGTTTGTCTTGCACTAAATTTTCAGATACCCTGGTTTCTGTCCCCAGACTTTTATTGACATCTTCAGGCCCTGACTGTCTCCAAATTAGGAAGGAAATGTCCTGAGACAGAAAGCAGTCATCAGCACATCCTGCATACTGAATAATTACAGTGAAAAACCATGTCCATTAGCAGAGGTGAGCAAAATCATGGAAAAAAAGATAATGGAGTCCACTGGAGCAAAAAATCCATTTCAGCAGAGATCTCTGAGAGCTGGGGGAGCTGTTTTCAGTGAGAAAATAACAAATTGCTCATTTTAAACTGCATTTTTCCAAGCAGAAAAGTTGGAGAACCAGGACAAACTGGATCCAGGGTCCCAAAATCCTGCTTGTATGAACTGGAGATTTGAGAGCTGTTTGGGATGGGAACAGTCTCCTGACATGAAGCTTTGCCAGACACAGGGCAAGAGGCAGAAATCAGATTTTTTCTGGAGTGACTGATAGCCTCTGACAACACGAAGCAAGTTAATCACAGATTATGCTGTAACCTTGCCATTAGGCAACTTAAAAGTACTTCTGCATGTCTAAATGGTGCAGTACAGTGCACTCAGCACAGCAGCATGGAGGGTTTTTCCCAGCTAAGCATTTCTTTTTTTTAATAACCTCCAGCTTTTCATGAGAAAACGTCTTTTAATTAGTGTTGTTTTATGTGCTTGGACATTTGCCCATCGTTGCAGCATCTGCTGTTTGCTTTGTAGGTAGGGACCTGCTGGCACTCACAGGAAGAAGCTTTTTGCAGGTCTCTGAAGAGGCTCAGGGAAGTGTGGTCGTGGCCCAAATCTGTGGCCAGAGCAATGTGAGTCATTTCCATATGGTGCTTTGAGTCTGAGGGGCTGCAAACAAAGGGAAAAAGGAAAGAGCTCCCAGAGCTCAGCCATGGGGGCTGAGATGACAACCTGCTGGGACCTTTCCAATGAGCACTGAAAATACCCATGATCTGCATTCCGGAGAAAGATTTTTCAAGCTTTTCCCCCCTCCTTTCTTTTTTCCTTTTGCTTCTTCTCTCTTTCATCCTATGCTTTTCATTTTCAATTTCAGCTACTTGATCTCCAGATATTTTTGAAATAACTGGGAAAAAGGGAGACAAAAATGAAGCTGACATAAGGAAAATTGAAGTGTGGGGAGAAACCACAGCAGTTAATTCCAGACCTGGTTTAATGAAAAATAATTAGAAAATTTCAAAACACTCTGCAAACTGCAATCCCATTTTCTGTTTGTTCATGATGAACGAAAGCCTTGAAGCTTTGGTTTCTTATGATAAAAGCAAGCAATGCTCACTTTTTAAAATAATTCTTTTATCTCATTTAATAACTTGAAGGGTTTTTGCATCTGAAAGAGAAGATATTCAGAGCTCTGCATTCTTTCTAAATCTTCTTGTCCTGCTCTCCCAGCCTGGTTGACATTTACCTTCATGACCTCCATCCTCCCTGGGTGGGCTCAGAATTGAAGCCAGTGCTTGAAGTTTCTGGTGAAGCAGATCTGGATCATGGAAGGAGATGACAACTCCTGCATGTGCCCTGTTCTCCCTCACAAGAAAGAATGGGTGGGATAAGCCAGGCTTTTCAGTTTGGGAAGCAGATGAAGGAAAAATCAGAAGGCATCAAAATCAGGACTGGAAAGGAGGAAGTCATAAGCAAAAAATTATTCATTTCTCAAAATGCAAGACTCACCTTGATCCAATGAAATAATCAGATGGTGCACCTGAAACAAACAAAAGCCAATATTTTTCATCTAAAGAAACCTGTGAAATTTATTGCCTTTGGGTGCTACAGAGGCCAAATGTTAAAGCATTCTTAAAATAGACTGAACAATAATGAAAAATGTCATTACTGATGACTATTCAACATGATGGTTCACACCCAACTTGCAGCTCAGGAATGCCTGAGCTGCCACCTGACAGAAGGTGGAGGGGTAAACCAGGTTACATTCTGCTTTGTACAACCTTTCCCCTCCTGCTATCTTTATTTTCACTGCTAGGATGGACCTTTCCCATATTGGAGCTTGGTGGGTCTTTTGTACCAACCTGCCATTCCCCAGCCCAGTTGGACTTAGAATCTGTTAATTAAAAATTGAGGCTGAATTAGCTGAATCAGTAGGTAAATTTAAACTGCTGATCAAAAACAAAGGCTTCCTTCACAATTATCCACCCTGTGAGTGCACCAAGTGCTGTGGCAGAAAGAATAATTTTATTCTTGACTTCTCTAAGATCTTGGATAAAATTGTTTCTTCTCTGATTACTTTGTTTTCTTGCCTACGTTGGAGGTAAAAATAAAGTTTTCTCATCTGGACTGCTTGGAGGAGAAACTCTTAAATATTATAGATGTCTTCAACTGTTAGCACCAAGATCAGTGTAAGAGAGCTTTAACTTTCTAAAGGTTTCTAGGTTCTTCTTTAATACAAGTAAATAATTCTAATTTCTATAAACTACAGCATCTTTAGTTAAGTCTTCATAAATATCTTCTAGTAAAACAGGGCTTGTAATAAAACTACTCTTTGATCTTATTGAGTCATGAGAAAAGTTCTCTCTTTGATGCTATTTCTCTGCTTTCTCCTTTGAATAAAGTGGGAAATGTGCAAGGGCTGCTTCCTGTGCAGGTTTATTGTTTTGCAGGTGGTGGAGCTTTTTTAAAGACATTTGACTTGAGAAGCAAAATGTGTGGTGCAGTCACTCCAGGGAAGGGATGCCATCCAGAGGGACCTGGACAGGCTGGAGAGATGGGGCTGTGGGGACCTCACCAAGTCCAGCCAGGCCAAATGCAAGGTCCTGCACCCAGACTGGGGCAATCCCCAGCACAGATAAAGGCTGGGAGGAGAATGGGTTGGGAGCAGACTTGAAGGGAAGGACTTAGAGGTGTTTGTTGATGAGAAGGTCAAAAAAGATGGAGAGGGTCTTTTTAGCATGGGCTGTTAGCATACACCCCAGGACAAAGGGTGTACTGAAAAATAGTAGATGTTGCAAGGAAATTCCTCACTATGAGGGTGGTAGGCCACTGGAACAGGGTGCCCAGAGAAGCTGTGGCTGGCCCTGGATCCCTGGAAGTGTCCAAGGCCAAGTTGGATGGGGCTTGGAACAATTTGGGATATTGGGAAGGTGTCCCTGGCCCAGAGGAGGCTGGAGCTGGACAATCTTAAAGGCCCCTTCCAACCTCAACCACTCAAAGATTCTGTGATTCTATGAACCCCAGAAGTGCATTGACTGAACAGAACTAAATATACCAATATCCATGTTATTGTAGAGATGTTTTTTTGCAGGAGATCACAGGAAGAATGGATAGTGGAAACTTTCCACATAATGATGCTTGATCATACATGTAAAAGAAGATAAAAGTTACCTCTCATGAAGGTTTTTACTAGGTATAAGTAATCTCCAAGGACTGAACTTTACCATGTGGAAGATATTTGACTGGTCAGGGTGTGATATTTTTGGGGTTTCTGGTGCAGCAGTGGGAAGATGACCTTCTGTAAATTTGAACAATGAGGGCTGAACAAAGATTTTTCTTCTGACAAACACATAACTCGCACAATATAAAGTTTTTAAAAAAGTGCCTGGAAGACAATTTGGATTCAAATAATGTTTTCTAGGAGGAGCTGCCTGCTGGCATTGTGTCTCAGTCCGCTGTGTGTTGACAAGCCCCAAAGCAGAGTTAAGAGGCCCTCTGAAGCTGACTGAAGTCAGTGTCAACAAAGCTGGGATTCCTTCCAACCAAAAGCTGTGCAACCAGTGTGAAATGTTTGTCAGGCTGTAGAGAGGAACAGCCAGAGGAGCTACCAAAATATTTAACTGAGGCTTTCCGAGAGACATTGAGTTTCTGCTAAAAGATACTGATGTGGCATTCCACACTGGGTAGTGTTTAATCCAGAAATTTCCTTGAGTATCCCCTTTGGAAAGATGTCACTGGGAGGGATCCTGACAATTGCTCCCTCTGTCACCCACACACAGTTGCTACCACACTCACATACCACAGACATCACATTTTTCCTAACTCCCCCAGAGCTCTTGGTGTCAACTACTTGCCAGTAAATGGATTCTTCTGTAACTCCTCCACTATCCTAATGTTTAGGATGATTCCCAAAATATCACTACTGCACAAAAGGCTATTGACTAACTATGAATCCACTGGTCTGTGCTGGGGTAAAGGAGCTCTGGTGAGCACACAGGCTGCAGCAATGATGTGGCCTGGCCTTGAGGTGGGGCTTTGGCTGATGGCTCTGGAATAGCACAAATGACAGTCACCTGAAAAACTGAGAAGAACTCAGAAAAAGCAGGTTGCTGAGGACGCTAAGGACAGCTGTGCTGCTCTTGAGAAATTGTGTTCTACTGTGCTCACAGTTGCTCAGTGTCAGCTTTATGTCCCATCCAAAGGACAGGGCATTGCTTGGAAGCCAGTTTCTTGCTCTAAAATGATATCAAATGCCCACTGAGGCCATCACAAGGAATATTTGCAATGGCAACAGTGGGTGTTCAATTAAAAATAGGATATATCAGTTTTATAGGAATATATCAATTTTAAAGAGGTAACATTCCCTAGAACAAGGGGCTTACATGAAGCCATTTCTACTTGCTTTGCTACCCAGCTAAAAGGTTTGTGGCAGATTAAAGTGCATGCTTCCTCAGCATCTGGGAAAGTGATCCACTGGGTCTTCGATGGGGATTATCTGCAGAGCATGAGCATGAAGCCAGCATAGCTGATGGACTCATGATACCAAAAATCAGTAGGATACAAGGCTAGAAGTGACAATCAGATTATTGTTCTTTTCTCATGAACATACAAAGTAGTAAAAGTCATCTAGTGATGACTGCACTGAGCCCAAGGTCTTATTCTTGATTAGACCGTCTGTGTTGATTCAAAATCCCTATCACCCCTGTTTGTGGACTGACTTAACCAGACGTCCCACCTTGCTTGAGAATTACTGGAGTGAAAAAGCAACTGATGAGTCTGTAAACAGACCAACATTCTATCAAATATTATTTTGTGATAATATTGATTGAAACCTTTGCCCCTTGGCATAGGAAGAAGGGGAAAGGCAGTATTTGCATCGACTGGGGGAAGCATAAATTCTGGATTCTCACAGGCTGATTTGTAGGACCCTGTGGAGTGCTGAGAAGTGGAATAACCATGTTGACCTGGCAGGCTTGAAGCCAGTTCTGTTCAATACACTACAATGAAAATGTTTTTGAAGGATTGTCCTTGCTATAGTTTGGTGCTAAATGAAAGAAAAAAGAAAAGAGACAGAATAAAATCAAGAATAGAAAAAAGGATCAGAGAAAAACATTGGCATGGAGCTCACCATTTTTGGAGGGAGGAGGGCAGGGGGAAAATAATCCCTTTCCTCAAAGATTTTGGGGAGAAAAAAACCCTGCTGTGCTTGCTAAAATTCCCTTCCAGCTCCCATTGTCAGTGTTAATTGGTGATAGCCCCCATCACACAGAAGCACTGTGGAGGTAAAATGAAAGGAAGTATGTAAGGGTGTGTGTGTAAGAGGCTGCTGTATCATGTGAATGAGAAGCACAACAATGGCCCAGAATAAGCTAATATATATAAATGAAAATATCAGCTTGATCCTTCGCTGGACTTTTTGATGCTTTGGAAGTACACGTTAATTCCAGCTGCGTGGGTCCCTTTATTAATTAAATGGTCAAGGCAAGCTCCATGTGCAGTACCAGCTCCACTAGCAAACGATGAAAGCACCATGTTGACATCCTCATTCTAAGCTCCACAGCCACCTTCAGGGCCTGCATTCAGGGTGAATTACTTTGGCTCCAGTGAACTTAAAGAATCCCAGGCTTCTCTCAATAGGTTTTAAATCCCTCAGTGTTGTTCACCTAAGAAATGAGAAGGCCTTTTGCTGACACCTTTCTTAATGTTCCTGATAGTAAAAAAAAACTTTAGAGCCAAGTAGGTAGATCTAATTATTTCAAAGGGTTCCCAGCTGCACCGCTTCTTAACTTTCCCTTTCATCATTTATTTAATTAGAAAAGGGCTTTGTTTTATTTATTTTTACATGGTACGTGGTAGAACTTTATCTTAGACTCCTGATAGCTCATGGACAGAACAAGACAGAACAATCTGCACCATCGTGGATGACTTTGGTGGTATAAGAGAATTTCCTTTGTGTCTGACATGAGGAGCTGCTTGGAGCAGCTACCCGTGCTCTCTGTTCACAGGTAGGACCTAAATATAAAAGGTGATGGTTCTTGCAATTATACACTCAGTCCAAAGGACACCTCTGATGAATATGCAGCCTTTGCTCTGTATCACTTTAGTGTGTAGTGTGTCTGAGTGGCTCTGCAGAAACACACTGAATGCCAGCACCAAAGGTGTGCTGAGCAGGAGGAGGGATAGCTGTATGCTCAAGAAAAGGATGTTCCAGTGCCTGGTGCCTCTGTTTCATGGAGAAAACAGTGTAGGGATTGTCTTCCCTCACCTTTCTCTGCCTGTTCAGATTTTGTGACTTTTCCTCATCTTTTCTGCAGTCCTGAGGTTCTGCAGAAGCCAATTCTCTCTGTAGCTGAAGTGGTGCAATGTTCAGGTATTGGTCTTTGGAAATAACAAAGGGTTTAGCTGCCCTCACTAGAGGAACAGGAAAAGTCAATGTCTAAGCTAATCTAAACTTGTGACCCTCTGAGTTGAAGAAAGGACTTCCTATCAGCTCTTCTTGACCCTTGTCCAGATTTTGTACTCTCCTGGAAACCTTTTATAACAATGCCAAATTGAACGCTAAATTAAGACTGAAATTAAGGGCAATGGCAAGGACACGTGTGAGGTGGGAACACAGTTCCAGCCTGGTGGGAGCCACAAGCAGAGCTTCCTTGGGGACAGACCCTGATGCAGCTGAGTCCCTCTGCCCTGGCAGTGCTTGGGCTGGCAGACCCAGCAGTCTCCCCTTGCAGCAGCTCCCCAGCACCAGTGTCCAGGTTTGGGTGCTGTGTGTTGAGTTTTTAAAGAATCACAGAACCATTAAATTTGGAAAAGACCTCTAAGATTATCTAGACCAATCACTGACCCAGCACTAAACCTTGTGCCTAAACACCACATCAACACGTTTTTTAAATATCTTCAGAGACAGTGATTCCACCACTTTCCTGGGTAGTTTATTCCACTGTGAAGAAACTTTTTTTCTAATATCTGATATAAACCTCTCCTGGTGCAACTTGACGCCATTTTTCTCTTGTCCTAACCCTTTTTACCTGGGAGAAACAACACATTTTCCTACACGTTATGACAAATTTTGATCTTTAAGTGTCAGAAAATAAAATCTAATCTGATTTGGAGATGGATATGATTATTCTACAAAGATATAATATTGCGTGAGCTTTCCCTGATTTAATTCACTGTTATTTTACTCTGTCCTATCATGGTTCATCATCCGCAGTTTGAATCAGTGATGTATGACTTAGTGGTCAAGGCAATTGTTCCTCCTGGATTTTTTTCCTTTCTCATCTTAAATTCATAGCAGTAGGGGAGATGGAGGCACTGCATTAGCAGTTGGACCCTGTGGCTGTCCAAAGTGGGGATGGCTTTTTCCCAAAGCCAGCACATGCCACTTGCTACATGGTTTAGCATGCCAGGTGTCCAGAGGGTAGAGCCAGCTCTTAAGCTACTTGTCATCCCTGGGTGGCATCATTAGTGCATCATATGTTTGGGAAAGAAGGATCCTGGTGAGAGCCCAGCATTGCAGAATGCTGGTGCCTTGCCCTTCTGGCTGAGGGGAAAAATGTTGCAGAGAATGGTTGAGTGGGTTTGGTGTGTGGGAGCATCTCTCCCATGCTGTGCACACTGGTTGTCTGCAGCACCAGTCCCCCTTCTACCCCCACAGCAGAGGACAGGGCTGAAATGCTCCCAGATAAGGACTTGGCTTTAATTTTCAATGTGAAGTTTGCGTTACTTCCCTCATCTTTCTTGCTCTTTTTGCATGTGCTTGTGCACACACACACTCACGTGCACCCTGCTCTTCCTTGTGTGCCTTGGTGCATTTACCTCCTCCTACAACCCTGGGAAAAGCTTTACAGCACCTCAGTCTGTACTAGAGCATGGGCTCAAGCTGCAGAACTCATGTCTTGGCTGTTTGATACCTTTCTTTGACCATGGGGTTCAAAGTGTGGCCCAGGGGTGCCCAAAGCCTCCTGTCATCCAGCATTGTCCCAGGCCTGGTGACGTGGGATTGGTCCATGACAGTGTGGTTGCTCCCCATGGCATCTCCTGCCTCATTCCACAGTGATGACAGAGTCAAGGCAGCTCAATGGCAAAAGTAATTTGCTTTAATTAGGGTTCCTGTGAGCTGTTGTGTTCCTCAGTGGCAGCCACGTGGCCTTCACAAATGCATAAAATTCTTTGGGTTTTGTAAACATCAAAAAATGCTTAATACAAACCTGCAATGAACACCATTGTGCAAGGTCTTTGGGATATTAACAAGGGTATGTGTTGGCCAAACATTAGGAGAAATCAGGAAAAAATACTCAAAAAACACAGGAAAGTGTTTTTTGCATGCAGATTTTTGGGAGGATCTGTGGTTATTTCCCTGTGAAGATTTCAGTTTCTCCAGTGACAGGGGTCACCTTCATGTGGGATTGCAACAACACTGACGTGTTTGCAATGGGAAAATCCTTAATACAATCACCTGCATTTATATTGGAGCTTTGCCAGCATAGAATCATAGAGGGGTTTAGATTGGAAGAGACCTTAAAGTTCATTTAGTTCCAGCAATGTAGCTGTGTGAATGGAAGAACCCAGTGTAGTCCCACCTGAGTGACCATTGCTCCACACTTCCACAACTCTGTGCCTCAGTTTCCCCATATCCAAAATAATGGGACTCTTCAAGAACTACAGCACAAAAATACCCAACTGGGAGGGAATTGAATGTTAACACAGGCAAGGCCACTGCCCTTGCTCTGGGGGGGTCTGGAGGCTCTTCCTTTCTCATGCCTCTTCTTTTTATTTATGTGAAGAAAAAGGGCTTTGTGAGTGCTTGAAAACAGCCAGTGGAGGAACACAAGAGCTTGGGAGAAGCAATCCATGTGTGGATTTCTGTGGGTGTTGCACAGCCCTGCCTGAGCCTGGATGGTGCAGAGGCAGAGGGTACTTTCACAGAGAGGAGCAGCTCAGGGGATGCAGGGCTCAATCCTGCTCCTTCTGCCCTGCCCGGTGAGGGGAGCATCACAACACTGCTGCACCTTTTGTCACTCCGAAACGAGATTTATTCATAAATGCACTCTGTGTTCTTTAGGAGGAAAAGCCACGTGGAAGGAAATACTTTCAATGAGTAACATGCAAAATAAGATGCTTCCAAAAATTTGTTTATGTTATCTAATAGCTTAATAATGAAATGTACTGTCACCAGGGCTCTTTGCAGTGTTTGCAGAATGAAATTAAGCATTACCATGTTTTGTGATTTTAAGATTTTTCTGCTGCTCCTGGAGCACAAGGCCTCATCCTGACTCAGGCCCTTTTGTGGCTCTGCACAAACACCAACCTGAACGGCTGAAGGGTGGGTGAAGCCAGGTGGGCAAATGCTGACAGGACCCTTGGCTAATTTCCATTTGGGCCCTCTGGGATTCCAGCCCCTCTGGTGTCATGGGGTGAGGAGGGCAGGCAGTGTGTGTGCACTGCAGAGGGCTCCTGTGCATGCAGCACGCATTCACTCTGCCATTGCAGCTTATCCCACCTCTCTGAAGGGACACAGTATGGTTTCCCACTTTGTCACCAATAATAATTATCTCAGCAATAGCCTGTGATGGGAGCTTCCCCTGAGGAGGCTGCTCTGGCTGCAGGAGGTGCAGCAAGATGCTCCAAATGATGCTCTGTGCGATTCTGGCTGTGCACTTCTTGCACCAAGGGAATCAGCATATAGCAAGGGGCAAGAACCTGGTGCATTTAACCACCAGGAAATTTTTGGGTATGCCTGTTTGGAGCAATACTGGTGCTTGTAGGCTTCCCTTTGCCTTCTACCTGCTCTCTGCACCTGCCCAGGTGGAGCAGCGTTCCAGTTTAAGCATTTTTCTGACCTCAGGGAATGCAACAGCCTCTTGATATGTATTAACCTCACACTCTGGCACTGGTTTGCTTTCTGTCCCAATGAATTCCTTACCATTGAAACAACCATTCATCATTCACCATGTACAATAAACCAGGAGACTGTATTTTATTTGGTTCCAGCCCCAGGCATCTGAAGCAGGTATGAATCTTTTAAATGTAAGTTCATCTTTAACTTCTCCCAAACGTGCCATGAATTACTTACGTGTTTTGCTATCTGTCTGTAAAACAATCCTGAAATTGTAAATGATGTTGTAGCCCGGGCAGCTCTCTAATACTTGCAGAGGGAATTTTCTACTGTTTGACAGAGCTACCTTTCATACAAGATTTCCAGAGGGCTGGAAAAAGCACTAATAACTGTGGTTGGTGCCATCCCAACAAGATTTGGCTGGTGTAAATCCAGCTGCTGGAGTTTTGACCATGTATGGTAGAAAATTCTCAGACAGAAGATTAAGGAATTAGGAAAATTGCGATTTACTGTTTTTGTGGTGTTTTATGACCACAAGAGGTCAGGGCTTCTGTTTTCACATCTCATGTGGGAGAACAGCCGAGTCAGAATGCAGCACCTTTAAAGATACAATTCCCTGAGCAGCTTGAAGTCAAAGACTGTTCCATCAGCTGGAAGAGGCATCTGCACCCTCTCACCATCCTGGGCCGGGTGGTTTTGCCTCCTCCTTTGCTGTAATTGCTCTGCCAGGTGAAGACAAGCCCCAGTTCATGATCTGGCTGAAAATACAGGGGTGAACCTTGTGTTTACAGCTGGTAGAGCAGAGGAAGAGGATGGCTGGGCAAGGAGACAAGGGGACTGTGGGTGGTGTTGCTTTTGGCACCAATACAGCCCTTAACGGGCTCATGCTCAATGTGAAACCATCTCCCTGGACCTGCAACATGCTCTGGAGCTTTGGTAGGCCTTATTATGTTCAAATATTGACCAAAATTAGGTGTGGAAAGCATGGGAAGTCTGAATGGCAGCTATCCAAGCAGCCTGGGGTACCTGAGATGACCTTTGATGGGAACCAAAGACAGGATGTGAAGTCTAAATATGTATATTCTCACAGGCAACTGAGAACATGTTTAGCTGATCACATATTCAACAAGGAATGGAAATGTTTCTGTAGAATGGATTATGATCATCTTGAAAGCATGCAGGTAATTCGCCCCTCTATTCCTACTTGAATTCTGTCATCTCTCTCTTGAGAGGTGTAGAAACTGTCTTCAGATTTTTAGACAGGTAAGGCACTGCATGCCTGTAACCCTGGAGAAAGGAGGTAGATCAAGCTCCTTCAGAAAAGCCTTCATCCTGCTCACTTGGATATTGAGGGGGACTATGTTGTCCTGAGTTTCACCTCAAATTGCATTGAAAAAATCCAAACTCGGGTGACCTCACATGGTAGTAAGCCTAACCTCAGAAAGGGAAGAATACTCAGGGGTAGGGTCTTGAGAGGAAAAGCATTTAGGGTACTTTATAATCTGGGATAGAAGTACACCCAGTGTCTCAGACCAATGAAGTTCTGAAGCAAAGCACAATGCATAGAGCAAGTGGCCCTTACAGCAAGAATTCCTCTTATCCTGTGGTGTCATACAGGTTTGTCCCTTCGATTTCTATCCCAGAGTCTTTTGAATGTCCCTACTGACGGCATTAAAGGCTTTTTTATTCAAACCTCCATTAGAGCATCCCACCCCTTGGAGGCAGCCTCAGTTAGCATCCTGTACCAGCACTGTCCTGACTTTGGAGTGTGGGATCTGTAACTCTCAATTCAATTCAAGCTGAATTAATCAGCTTGGTGTTTCTGAGCTGCAGACTGAAGGAATGTATACATTTTGCTGTATATCAGGAATTAAATGCCTGGCCGTGGTTATAATAGGAACTTTGCCATGAGTAAATCCATGTTATGCCAAAAAAGTAATTTGCTACCAGCCTCCTGCTTCCAGAGCACGGCAATGTAACACCTATTGGGTTTCTGTTTTGCTTTAAAGTGTCTGTCAGGCCCCAGGGATGTGATTGTTTTGTAAAGATGAAACTTACTGCTTGCTCTCCTGAGATAGAGCCAGAAGTTTGAATTTTAAAGGACCTGGTAAAGTCCTAAGTGGCTAAAATGTATAAAACACCAGCACTGGGTACTTTAGCACACTATGCTAAGAGCAAACAGGAGCTTCAGAGGCACAAGGGCCTCCTAAATACTTATGGTAATGTCTAACAAGAATAGAAGATGTCAGACAAAACAGCAACTACACATCTTGAGGAAAAGCCTTGATGTTTCCTTAGCTCATTGGACATTTATCAAAGCATAACCTGTAGGTTAGTCTACAAAGCACCAGAAAACAAAGGCTCTGTGTTCAGATCTTTCAAGGGGGGAGGTTAAACAAAGGGCATTGAAATATGCTATGTCAGAAGATCTTTGTTTCTAGACATCAGTGGAATAGAGGATTTGGAATAGCCTTCTCACTTCCTTCATTGTCCTTGCCCATGGGTGTTTTTCTTTTTTTTAAAGAATAAAACAGATGAAGAAGTTAAAACAATTGATATCTGTTGATGCAGTTGTTTGAGTAGCCATATGTGCATCACCTGGAACATGGACTATTCATTTTACAGAAAGTAAACTTGATCCACTCTGCTCAGATCTCCAGAGTATTCTGCCTCCATAGATGTAGGAATTTCAAGATAAACTTATTTCCTCAGGGAGCAATAGATAAAAAGAATGAGGAAAATTAATCTATGATCAAGTTCCACAAATGGGACACGTGTTATGTACATTAGAGGGATTCATGCTGTTTTTTCTTAGGATGGGTAAACCAGTCGTACCTCCTGTGGCATGTCTTTAGATGCCATAAAACACAACCACTGCCAAGAACTAGCCTGTGGTAAAAGGACTATTATATTTTTTAAAAGTCTTTGTTTCACAGGAAAACCATTCTCTGGGGTTGACTATCACTTGTTCTTCTTCTCTGAGTCCTTCCCTCTCCCATTCAATGGCTAATACCTTCCTCTTACCTCAGCAGTCTGAGCAAACAGACCTTCCCAAATTCCTTCCAAAGCTCCTGTATCTGCATTATCAAGATGAAATGTCTTTTCTTTCTTTGCACTCCCAGCTCTGGAGCACAGGCACCACTTTCCACAGCAGCCTGACATGCGACTTTATCCCATGGGGAGTGGCTGCTTCGTGTAAAGGTTAAGATACTCCTGTGGATGCCAGGTAATAGGTCTGGTCTGGCATCAGCCCATTCCTCCAGTTGATGCCAATGCCAGATGCTCTAAAGGGTAATTTGTTGGCATGCAGTCTCATCTAAACAGTCTCTGAACGTGTCATAGAATGAGCAGCTGAAAGAATAAGAGGAAATGCTTTGAAAGCAGCAAAGCCGTGGTGAAACCACAGAGAACTAAGAAGGTCACCTTTAAATACAAGTGAGGTGCCTGGTCCTAAAGAATCTTAGTGAGGCTGCCTCTGGGTGAGGAGAGGTGCCCATGCAGAGGGATTTGGGGGTGCTGGTAGTGCCCTGCTTGTACAGGCTGAGCTAGCATTGGTGGGGTATCTCAGACTGATTCCTTTTTTCCGAAGCAGCTGCAGTTGGAGACCATTCCTTAGACTGGATATTTCCCTGGGATGCTTCAATGCCTGCTTTGTGTCTATTCAAAACCATGCAGTTCATCTCCCATTGCCTTTCAGACCAAGAATGTACTATTCCCTGATGTCAGGAAAATCTGCCTATTGATGCTCCAGGTTTAAAAACCAGGGAAGTTAAAAATTGGCCTTTTTCAAATAGGGAAGGTTGCTTCCTGTGTTGCCTGCAGGCTTCACATTTTGAGAAGCAAGTTTCCCTCTCTAATGGCTAATTCTTAGGAGGTGATCACACAACCTGGTGATGATTACAGCTATTGTAATGCCTGTAATGTAAAATTGAATGGGTCATTCTGAGTATTTCAATGATAGACATAAAATACCATAAAAGTTGGGCAACTGCAGCTGGAAATTATGTTTTTTACCTTTTTCCACTGAAGTGAGTATAATCAATGTATAACAGAGTATAAAAGGGTTTAGCATGTACGTTCTGATCATGGGGACAACTCTGCTGCACGAAGTTAAGATGCTTAACTTTTAATGTGATTGCTTGAAAAAGCCTCTCCAGGGGAGTTTTCCATTCCCTGGAAATATGGCCAGGATAAATGCTCCATAAATAAAGGAGGGGACACTTAGTGGAACTTGAAGTGATCAGAAGAGACGTGAGAGATGGCCCTGGGTTTCAGGTACTGCATTTCAACTCCAAATAGCTGGCTTCACTAGCTACAAGGCTTCACTTCCCACAGGCTTCCTGTGACTGAGAGCAGTTACCTGGGGCTGTACTTCCCATTTATAAACCAAAGGAACAAAGCAGCTTTAATGCACTTTTACAAGCCCTTGTTTACTACAATCTCAGCAGCAAAAGACCATTTTTTTCTCCCTGCTATTGGAGGAAATCTGCTTGAAGAGCGACCTGGATACGACAGTTGTATTTTATCTCATTTTTCTTGATGAGTTCTGTATTTAACATACAGGTTATTTGGCATTTTGCTAATTTATTTTAAAATTGTAGTTTAAATATTGACTAAATGAGGCTATTTCTATCTCCACTAGTCTTTCACAGACAACAAAGGAACCCAACAGCCAAAATCACACCATCAGAACACTTCTGTCACACCTGGTCACAGTGACAGGTCAGGGACGAACCTCATCTACATATTAATATAAAACACATTAATGCAGGATTCAGCATGTGGAAAGGCTTTTCCCTAAACTCTGCAATTCCCAGACAGGAAGGAGAGCTTTACCTTTAAAAAAGCAAACTTTGTGTTTTGCTGAGTCAATTCAGCTCCTGTGGGCTTTGTTTGGGGTGGGGGGAACTTTGGTGGCTTGAGGCAGGGCTGTGCCCTGGTGGGATGTTGAGAGTAAGCAAGGGACTTGATGTCCTGAGGACATCTGACCTTAAAAAGACCCTAAATAAATTGGGATAATGGCATTCTCATGAGGCTAGGGGATATGTATTAGGGGTATATTTACATCCTGTCAGCAGGCTGGGGAGCAGGGCAGCCTTTTGACCCTGGACTAGCAGTGTGCTCACTTGGCAACAGCTCAGATCAGTTTGTTTTCTTTACTTTCCCTTACCTGCGACTTCAGCAGCTGCTACAGGCAGCATAAGCTGTGGATGTAGTGCAGTTTCAGAGGAGCAGAGCTGCAAAACAAAGCATTTGATGAAAAGGGCAAATAATCCTCACTGTGGTTTTGAATTTTACTCCAGGATGTCTCCTAAATATCCATTAATGGTAGGACTTTACTAGATGTGCTCCCAAAGAGGATCTTCCAGGGCCCTTTAGTTGAGAAGGAATCCCCTTCCAGTGCTTTGTGCCTGTGCCATGATGCCAATGAAAGTGTGGTAAGCAAGGACTGGAAGTGGGTTCACTCCAGAGTGCACATTTGCTCCAGAATAAAAGGCTGCTCTTGGTGTGTCTCCAGCCATCTTGATGGAGAACGCAGTGTTCCTTAAACTTTCAGTGCTGAATCCTTCCCTTAGGGTGGAATTCAAATGCCTGAATATAACTATGATGCAGGACTTTGGAGATGGACTTTTATGATGCAGGACCTGGGGTAGGGGCAGGAGGCCAGACAGCAGCCCCCAAAATGTCATTAGGTACCTGTGCTGAAGCAGCTGAAGCCCATCCTTTGTGGCCAGTGTCCCAGCACAGCTCCAGGCCACCAAGAGAGGACCAGATTCTATTTCTGCTCATGCTGTCACATCCCATGGGAGCTGGATCAGGCTGCTGTAGTTGGGTAGATTGAGAGACAGCTGTGGGGAGAGACCCAGAGATTTGGAGGGGACTTCTTATTGTCATCTAATGAGTGTCATCTAATGCAAATGGGATGGTTCTTCACGCATCTGAGGCAGTGACTTGCAAAAAGTTTATTGCAGTGGAAATCCTGTTACAGTGAACATTTATCCAAGTCCCTTGGGGGTTTGCTATGCAGGGAAGTTAGGTTGCAGTCTCCTTTTTCCTATTATCTATTAAGACTATACACGATTTGTGGAGCGTATATCAGCTTTTCCTTCATGTTCAGCACTATGAGACTCAGGTCTCTGCTGAGCCCTTGCTATGATTGTGATTAAAGAAGTTTGGGGCAAAGGCTGGTCTGTGGTGTTAAGCCAGAGACCACAAATAACACAAACAAGATGCAAAGTGAGGTCTGGTTAGAATTCTTGGATAATGCTTCCTCACTGCTAATTTAGTGATCTGGTAACAAATCTGTCCTCGAGGAGGCAGAAGAAATTAAAAGTCACATCATCATGTCCTTTTCCACAACCCAGCTCCTGGGGTGCTTATTTAGAAAAGCCTCCTGTTGACTCTCACAGTGTGAGTGCACAACATCCGCAGGAACGCAGCCCAGAAATGTGACCCAATAAATGCCGTGTCTTCAGCCATCAATCTGGTTTGCATCATGTTGTTCTCTCAACTGTTAATCCAGATGTTATTTACATCGGTACAGTAACATTAAACGCTTGTACAAGCAGTATTAATGGCATCAATAACAATACTAAACATAAATAGCGGCAGCACTGATAGTAATACTTCCAAAGCAGCTTGTAATTGTAACAACCTGTCATTCCTTTGCTAACTCGTGCTGACTCAAGATTAAATTGCTCTATGTGTGGAAAGCAACATGCAAAAGAGCCCATCTGTGCCAAGGCTGTTTTCCACCCTTTGTATTTTTGTTTGTTTGCTTACACTGACTAGCTGAGAAAGTGTCACCGTGCTTCACCCTCTTTTATTGTGGCCACGTTTTTGACTGGCACCATTCACAGGCTGTTAGTCCTTGGAAATGGTGTACAGAAATGGAGTGGCCATGAGCCCTGAGCAAAGTCTGGCTGTTGGTGAAGCTGCGCTGTCTTTGGAGTGTTGGATCCTCATTTGTCGTGCTGTAATCTGATATCCCTGGCCAATTATTAAAAAAAAAAAAATCTTAACTCTAAATGTTGTCAAAATATCCTCTGGATATGTTTCCAGCTGTTTTGGTCTTGAGCTGTTTCTAGTAACTTCAAAATATCCAAAGAAGCCAAATTTCCCTGAAATGTCTCTTGTGTGGAACAAACATGACCCATTTCTTGTTCTGGGTGTGAATGGAGCCTCACAGGAAAAGATATGAGACTTCTGATGTGGAACACACCAAAAGCATCTGTGAGTTTTATAAATTCCTCAGATTTGTTAAAGGATTGTTTCCTAAAGAAGAAAAGTAGACTTTCAACTCCTAAAATTATTTTTTTTTGCTCAATGCAGTATGACATTGTTTCTCATTCTTAATTAAATGGCTGTTTTAATATGTTAAAAACATGCCAAAACCAGAGTTTTCCTGTGCTCCTTGTAAAATTTGCTTCACAGCCCTTTTCACAATGAAGCAAATAAAGAATAATTCCTATAAGGGAATTTGATATTCCTTTTTGTGGTACCTGGCTTATCACAGATCAGGAAATACATCTGCAGGCCTTCATTATACTATGAATAAAGCCCTAGGTCATTAAGTTGTTGAAAATTTCCTACTCTGAGATGTAACTAGGATAACAGAAGGATTGAGGTATAACGTGTTGAGAAAGATCAGAGAAAACTTTCTCAGTTTAATGCAAACAAGGTATTTTATTGGATTCTTTTAAATCACTGCTATTTAAATTTATTGGCTTGGACTCTACCCTAAGTGAACAGCTCTGCTAGACTGGATTCCTTGCCCCATGTAGCTCATAATCTATTCTCCCATGGATTTCCAAGGGAGCTGAGCACCTTGGTACCCATATCCACAGCATCACTTTTGGGCTGGTTTTCTTCTACTCTTGCAGTCATGAGATGATGAATGGAGCCAGGGGATGGTCACTGTAGAAGCTGTGCACTGTGATCATCTGTCCTACTCATAAAGTGGAGACAACAATGTTTAGCTGCAGAAAAGGGAAATTGTGAAACATGGAGCACTGACAGCTGGTCCCTGACAGACCCTGTAGCTGCAATTTCAGATGTCATCATGCCTGAGTATCTCTCTCATCTAGGAAAAGTGGGTTTGTGTTAAGATGTAAACCAAAGCAGCTGAAGGAACATCATCAATCATGGACTGGGAGAGTTAAACTTGAGGCAGCAACATTTTGAACCACCACAATAAAATTCATTAGGAAATATCACCCATTGTCCTTCACTAAAAAATATTAAGTGCCTAAACCTATCTACAGAAAACTAAGTAGGGAAGTAATAAATAAGTTGTATTTGCACATCCCCTTTTCTGACAACCTCACCTTGAAAACCACCGTGGAAGTCACCATTATCTCTCTTGGGTTTTCCATTTGATTATGTTGTATAAGTTATAAACAGAATTGCAAAATGAGCAATAAAAAGCTGAGCCCAGGACACTTTCCTTAAAGAATTTAAACCACTTCAGTTTTATAGGCCCTGGTGATACTGAGTTTAAATTGGTGGCTGGATCACTGACAGTTTCCCAAGGGACTGATTGTCCCATCCTGTTTCTGCTCCCTACCCACTGTCTTAGGAAGTTTTCAGGCAGCTGGTGGAGAATTGTGGTTCTCCATATGTGTCAGAACAAAAGAACAATTTTGTAAGTGGATGCTGCTTTGAGGTGTTGGAGTCAAAGATGTTCCTCTGGCCTGGGTTATGAAAGAAGCCAAATGAAAGTATCATTTTAGTGATCTCCTGGCCATTAAAAAAGAAGTGTTAGTATCTGGATTTTGGACATCTAGGAAGATTTTACACAATGTTTGCTCATAATAAGAACTGTAATAAAACCCCAATTTGAACTTTAATAACCTTAAAACCCCACAAATTCAAAAGTCAAAAACTTAAATGTAGTCTTGACATGAGATGTACCTTTGTACCTCACAGTTCCAGTTTGATGTAAATTAAGCTCTGGAAATCTTTTTCTAAAGAAAGTAATTGACTGGGATTGGGAGGGCTCTTCAGAATATGTAACAGGAGTTTCAAGAGGCAGAGGGAAACCCTCTTTTGTCTCATGAACTGTATTTTAACTGCACTAGAAAAGTACAGCTCCATTATGTAGCCAAAAATTAGTGTGTTTACTGAAATCTTATCTCACCTAGAGAAATCTCTAAGAATGCCAAATTAGGCAGCAACTTTTTGATAAGAGATTTTTCAGGAAAATTACAGTATTTCTGGTGGATCCCAAAATAACAGCAGCATAATCTGCTGCAACGTATTCAGCCCACTCTCTCCTGATCACGAAGGGATTGCGGAAGAAAAGTATGGAAATAGAAAATGTTGATAATGCTGACTTTTTTTTCCTCTCAGAAAATATCTCCAGCTGTGAAAAATATTGTATTTCACTTGTCAGTTCCAGAGGGTTTCGTTTCCCTCCTGGCAGTTGCGGCCAATTTCCGCTCGGATAGTGGCGGTGCCAGACTCTCTTTTCCCAAGAAGTCAGCCCATCCAAATTGCTTTGTGTTTGCTGTGGGATGAAAGCACAGGCACCAGCTCACATGTCACCTGTGAGGTGGCTGCCTTACCTGCTACGTGATCCCTAAATCCCGGTGGTGTGGAATTTTAGGAGCATTAAGCAATTCCAACACGCAGCTTGGCACCTAAAGTATTTCTGAAAATGTTTCTGAAGGGTTTAGTGTGTAATTGTCGTTAAAACCTGAACCCAGCTACCTAAACCCTTCTTCCAAAATAGGATTTGGGTGGCTGTAGCATCTGAGACTTGTACCCCAAAAGCTCCTGGTGCTGCATCTCACACATTCCCAAGAGAGCAACGCCCTTCCCCACCAAAAACCAGCAAACAGCAGTGACTCAGTCCCCACCAGGGCAGCTGATGCAGAAGGCTTTTCCTCATCTCCCTGCAGGAATAGGAGCTGAGCAAGATTTTATTTTTTTTGGTCACATGAAGAATGCTCTAGGGGCAGGGATCACCTTGTCTTTGCTATTTCTGTACTGCCTTCAGCAGCCACAAAATCTTTTTGTCTCCAAACCATGCAAAACACTGTTTTTTTGGGTAACTTCATCCACCTGCGTGGCTGTGAGGCTGACTTAACCAATTCTTGCAGCCTTTTTTCTTGAGTGCAAAGACAGCCTACAGTGGTGCCAGAGCACCACTGGAATTTCAAATGCTCTGATTAGATTGGAGAACCAAACACGAGCCACTTGGTAGCACTTGGGTGTTGCTCTGCCTTCAGTATCTTCTGAAAAATGTCCCTCTCTGGAAGCAGCATCTCCATAGCACTCCACAAGTATTCCAGTGTTTGGAGCTCATTTCATCCCTAATGCAAACAGCACAAACCCTGAAAAAATATTTGAATGCTCACGTAGCACAGAAGTAAACAGCTTTTCTTTGTTACTGCTAGGTAATGAAATGCCACTTTGCCTGGCTCCATGAGAAGAGGGTTTTGCTGTACATGCTCCTGGGAAATTCCTCTTGGCTGGCATGAGAATGGCAGCATCTTGAGCTCTGCCACAAGATGCTGCAATTATTGTACTTGTGTTTCTTCGCATTTCAAGCCTCTGCCTTAACGCCAGGCAGTGCACATTAAACATGACAGTTCTCTGTGATACCACTATATCCCTGACAAAAATGGATTCCAGGAACATGGCTAGTGGGGAGACTTTTGCTTCTTCTGGCCCTGTCATTTCTGCTTGTGGGACCAGTGGTAATTCAAGCATGAATCTGGAACCACTTTAAAATGAGCCAAAAACCTGAGTGTAGCTATGCAAAACACTGAACTAAACACAGGAACATTTCACAGGAAGGAATTGTGTGTGTTGCAGTTTTTTTATTAGATTAAAGAACTAGAATAAAGCAGTGTGATTCAAAGTGGCGTAACAATAATAATAATAATAATAAATAATAAATAATAAATAAAAACTTCTCTGAAATCTTTTAATTGGAAATAAAAATCAGCTTTTGCAAGCAACCTGGAGAGAGGGTACAAAGGGAGGGGAGGGAGCTTGGATTTGGAGCCCCTTTGAATGATCTATTATGCTGAAATTGCTTTTATCTTTTGTTTGCTGTAGTTGTTGAATGCAAAGTTGGCTTCATCTGTGTGACATGTGTGGCAGACGCCTCTTTGGTCTGTGCATCCTACAGGGTGCAAAAGACCAGCTGGCTCAGCAAATTCCTCCCAGCATTATTTGCTTCTTATCTTAATACCGTGCGTGAGCAGGGATCCACTGACATCCTTGGGAAAGATGAACTTGCACAAGAAGAGGGAGGCTGGAAGGAGGGCACAGGGGGCAGGGAGGTGAGGTGCATGGGAGCAGCTGTCTCCCAGCATCCCAAGTAGATTCTTGCAGCTCTCACATCCTGGCATGGGCTGTGGAGATGCTTTCCCTGCCTCTCCCCTGCCCTCAGTCCATCAGCAGTTTGCCTCATTTGATGAATGGACAAATCTGAAGCCACATGTCCACTAAGTGCATTGGTTAGGCAAACTTTCCTAAAACCACCTCCCACAGTCTCTCCAGGCTGCTTAGAAGAAGTAGAGCTTTTTCTCTTCCTACAGGCTTTCCACAAAACTCCTTCTTATTCACAGTCATCATTGCTTGGTCACTTTGGGCCCCTGTGCCACTCCAGTTTAACTTAAAGGCAGCACAAACAGAAGGCAGAAGCAGAAGTATTTACCAATCATATGATGGTAACCAACCTCCTGAGAAATGTCTGACCTAATACTTAATGCTAGCTTGGATAGTGGGTGATGTACATTCTTTTCCCCTGCTTTTATGACTCCATTGGAAATAGGGGAAATTTCTGTCAGCTTCTCACAGAAGCCACCACTGTAGCCCTCCCTGCAACCAAAACCTTGCCATGAAAATCCAATACAGGAGGTGGAAAATGTGAATGTTGTTGCAACCAAGCTGATAAAAGTTACTTATTTGTATAGAAACACCCTGGAAAACTCAGAAAGTGATTCTGCTTCAGGAGGGGTCTGTCATGGGACATCTGCAGACGGCACATGGTGTATTTTTCATTTCCGACCTGTGCCTGTAATAACCTTTATGGCTGAAAGGAAAGTCGACAACTTGCAATAAAGGTGCTGCAGCCAGAAAAAAGAAATTCTAATTTATGGTGATTTAAACACACTGTACCTGCACTGCCATTTGAAAACCATGATTGTAAAAGAACTATAACATAAAAAACGTGGGGAGGAATTTATTAAAGGCCAGGCCACTTTAGCAAAGCCAAGATCTGAGCTGTCTGAGATGTAATGCGGTGCTTATAAACTAAAGGCATAAGTTATTAACTTAACCTAAATGATTTCAGATTTGTGTTCAATGGACTTGGTAATTATACCAAGGAATTTAAGCTGACCTCATCAAGCCTGCTTTCTCTTTTAAAATGTATTTCTGTGTCAATTAAAATGCCTGAGTATAAAAAGCAAAGTTTTTATAGGCCCAGCCATACAAATTCATTATCGCGCTATTATATACTTGGCAGTCTACAAATATGCCAGTGATTAACTTAGTGTGCATTAGCTGCCAGTATTGCAGCATTTCAGATAAGTGTGGTTATTGTCTAAATTCAGCTGACTGAAATTGCCATGGATATAGACCTTGGATCTCCTGGAGAAAGTAGGTCCTTTCCGCCTGATAGTGGCTGTCTGCTGGATGAAGCCTGTGTTGGGTATGGCAGCATCTCAGTCAATAGACAGATAACTGCTCCTGGAAAACAGATGCTGGAGGGTTTTTCTGCAGGGGCTGGGCAAGGATGGTGAATTCCCAAGTTGGGATCAGTTGTTGCTTCTGACCACGTATGGCTGTATAGCTTTAGTCAACAGCTTCCCTACTCCATGTGTTTCCAACTTTATACTATTCCCATTTTGTTCCATTTATATGTCTGCTTTACATTGTAAATTTTATGGGGCAGGGACTGTTTTATGAGTGGCTGTTATTGTATTATTGTAAAATATTACCAGCTAAACTGAATTTTCTCTAACACTTCTTTCTGCTTCTCTGTCTTAGCACTGTGATGGCAGTGGTGGTGGGGAGATGAAGCAGATCACCACTGGACACCAAGACCAAGGGAAAATGCCCCCTCCTTTTCCATTCTGTTATTAAAGTGATGGATCAATCCAGGAAAGGCTAAATATCATGCCCTGAGGACATCCAGGAGGGCAGAAGCAGAGCAGGGTACATCCCAGTCCTCCTGCATTGCTATTGAGTGCTGTGGCTCTAGATGGGCCCTTTCCCTCTGTGCCTTCAACATTATTTAGTTAAAAATTACAATAATATCTAACCCTGCTGGTAAATATTTCAGAATACCTAATATAAAATTCAATAAAGTCAATAGTCAAAATTCAATAATGTCAATAGGGGAGGAAACTCTTTCCTTGGGGTAACAGGCTCTTTGTATCAAATAAATGCTGGAGCAAAGGTTTGAACTGTAATGGTAACAGACATCAAGGCAGGCCCAGGGGAGAACTGTTTGATGCTGTGACTGGGGAATTTCTTGCTGGTGCTTTATGTGTTGGCACCTGAGAGCTTCTCTCCTGGAGGTGTTGAGCAGCCACATTCCCTATGGGAGATGGTGGTGCTTAGCACTTCCAAAAATTAGGCCTCTAGATGTGAATCCTGTGATTTTGGCTGTATCTGAAGGTGAGTGACAGCTCCTCAGTGAAGCCATGTTTTGGAGTAAATCTCTAAAGGAGACAATACAGGGCTTTTCCTCTGCTGTTTTCCACCCTTGGGAAACTCTGTGCTTCTGGCTTCCAACTGGAACAAGTCCCAGGAGGTGCAGTGGGACAGACAAACCTCAACCTCAGTTGCTCAGGAGGCCAACCTGTTCTTCCACCACTTTTGCTTGCATTAAAGGACTGCTGAAATGTGGGCACAGTAATCTGGGGAAGCACAAGTTTGGCATCCCCAAGGCTGATGTTCTCTTTTTCTCCACCAATGGCAGCTCTTGGCTCTACACAACCCCCTGGGTTGAATGGATCTCTCATCCTGGAGTACTGCAGTTGGGAAGCCTGTCCTAGAGAAGCTGTTTAGGTTTCACATCCATGTCTGGGCTTCCTGGCCATGTCTGGGCTGCCAGACATCCTTCAGCTGAGATGACCAAGTCCCTCTTCAGTCAAAAGTGAGGCAGCTACAGTGACAAAACCTCCAGCTTAGACACTGGTTTTAGGCTAACTGTACTCAGGAGGTGCACAGACGTACAGGAAGGAAGCCCAGGCTGCTTGCTGGCATTATAAATTCAATTTCTCAGGATGGATAAGGTAAATTCCACTCTGGACTGGACTAGCTGATATGTATCAATGAAGTCATGTTTATGTATATGAAATGATCAGTTCTGTCATAGACTATAAACAAAATCAGGCAATGTAAAATGAGTCGTGTTCTTTTTCTTCTTCTTGTAGTTGTTTGAAAACTACTTGATGAATTTATCTGCATATGAAGTCTGGCTATGATTAGACTAGACCAGCTTGGAAGGAACTTAGAGATTTCCATACCAAGTTGTCCATTTTTTTTAGTAGATCTTGCTTTATATTTCAGGTGATGATGGAGCCAGAAGAACTGTTTTTACCACTTAGTAAAATGCTGCAGTTTGCAACCATATGAATCTCACACTTGAAAGCCACAGTGGATTTTAGAGTTTCCAGATTTTTAGCCAGCCTACAAAGAGTCTCTTTCTGGAAAGACTTACTACTTATGGTAAACTGAAGAGAAAGCTCTGAAGGAGATATAAGCATTATTATTTCTTTTCAGCTAGAGAAATAAGAAATAGAGCAGCTGTTTGTGGCAAAGGCAAAGACTAAATACAAATTTCCAGTTTTGCTTCGAAGCACAAGATGTCTATGAACATCTCTGGGAAGGAGACCAGTCCCACTTGGGAGGCAAACTCTTTGGGATCACAAACATCTTTGTGGGCTCCTGCAGACAACATCTTGTAGCCTAGGTGTGGCACATTCCAAGGCATGAGTGGAAGGGGATGTGTTACAGGTTCTGATGCATATTTTACTCCTAGGCAAATAAAACTCAATAACTGAAGTTTTTTGGAATGAAGGAGGACAATTATGTATGCAGGAGAACGCTTAACCCAGCTAGACATGTCACAAAATGAGACTCTCACTGATGCATTATTATTTAATGAGTATTGCTCTGTTTAAGAAAGGCCATTTGTACTTGTACATAGCACGAGCTCTCAATACAATCCATTCAGGCACAATAGTGGTGCAGAAACAAACAATTTTTTAAAAAGTATCTTTTGCAAGTGGAATAGCAAAAATTCTGCTCTGGGTCCAGGGAGATCTTTATCTCACATTAGGGGAATTTAGCAGTTTCCATTAAACACACTTACATATTTATGTAAGGTACCTCTGATAGTGTTCCTCCTATAGCACTCTCACAATGAGGTCACATCTATTCAAGGCACTTCTGGCACCATCTCTGCTCCCCTCTGTGCCCAAATAACTCTCTGTTGGACATAGCAGAGGGAAAAGATGGGGATATGTCCTCCAGGTCACTGTCCTGAGACATCTGCAAAGGAGTTCTTGGGTGAGGAGATTCCAGTTGTGTTATAACCCAAAAGGTGCCAAGCTGTTCATGTACCTGTGTAGATGTGATTATGTGGACTTGGACCTTCCTTTGTCTGTATTTTAAAATGCTGAATTTCATTTTGCACCTAAAATAAACAAAAACAGTCTAGTCCTTTTCACTGTTGCTCTTACCAGACATGAATGTGCAGTGGTGCTTGCCTAAGTCTGAAGAAAACCTGCAGATATCTCCAGGGAAATAAAGTCAATCTTCAATTTGATGGTATTGCTGCAATGCCATCCTACTCATTTTGATCTTGGTATTAAGGACTATGTAACTTATCAAATTGTCTACAAAAAGAGAATGCAGCTCACCCTATATTTGGAGGAGAAGTGATCAAAATCCCTTCCAGTGCTATTTTCTATGATTTTTATATGAAGACTGTGCCAGCATAGTCAACAGCAAGATGGAAAACCTGGGAGAGTATCATAATTTATTTTTTCCTCTGGGAAATCATGGACTTTTTCTTTTTCTTGTCACTTCAGCCATTCATTGTCCTTGCTTAATCTCTCCTCTCTGAGGAGCTCAGGAAGAAGGCAGAAGCCCTCATGCCATTTGTATTTGATGTAATATCTTGGGACATGTGAATGTTTTTTCCCCCAAACTGGAAACAGGCTATGAAAGTAGATGCCTGCTCACCCTCTGCCTGCTGAGCCAATGGAGTGAGCTCCAGGGAATGTTTGCTGATCTAATGGGCTTCTGGCACCACCCCAGCCCCAGTTCCAGCTGTGTGGGACTGGATCTGTCCCTGCTGCTGCTTAGGTTTTGAAAGGTCTGAGTACAAAGGTGTGACCTTTTCATGCATTTCATCCCCTTGGCAGGGAAGATACATGGAGGGAGTAAGTTACAGAAAGAAGGATGATTGTGAAGCATGCTGGAAGGAGAGGGAGAAGGGCAGTTCACTTGGCTGCTGATGATAAAACCTCTCAGAATATCTCCTGGTGCCTGAATCAGTGGCACTTATAAGGACTCGAATGAAAGCACTGCAGTGCCATGACAGGTGAGCATTTGTTTTCCTGGCCCAAACCTAGGCTATGCTGTGAGTGATCTGGGCCAGAGACCTGCCCTGACAGCCTTGTTTGTCATTAGAGAAGGTTGTGACAACGTCCATTAATCTTTTTTAAATTCTTCTCTTACCCATGTATTTTCTTTAAGCAGGGGTTTGTAGAATGAGCAATTTTGTCTCTATTTCCAATGATCAGTCTCTGTGAAGTCAAGACCTTATTTATTTATATAGGGTTAATATTTGTGAGACTCATTGCTAAAGTGGCCAATATCTTTCTGTCCAGTGCTACCATCCATCTCAGCTGGGTCTTTTAGAGGATGCTTGTGACCAAAGGGAGCAGTGTTTTTATTTTCTTTGGTAATAATTTGAGTAGCTCACCAAAAAGATCCAAATTTCTCCCTCAAAATTTATCAAAATAAAATCATTCACTTGCTTGTGTGGAAGCTGCCTGTGGCACTCACTGCCACCAAGAAATGCTTTTTCTTTCTCCTTTTAACTAAGGAGGAATGCACATCAAATGGTTAATCCAGCCTGATTGTCTCTCCTCTCCAGCTTGGTCTGGGCACCAAATAAGGAGCACAGCTCAAAGAAATACGTGTCTGCCATGCTGTAACAGTGCATGTTTGCTAATTATCTGCAAGCAATAATTATTAGTTAATTATCAGCTAATTATCAGTATTAGTTAATAATCAGTAAGCAATAGTGTAAGCTGTGTTTGCTGCTAGAATGACACTGTAGTTACTGAGCCTCATGGCAGCTCCTGGCACCTGAACTTCATGGAACATCATTTGTGGAGCTCAGAGTGCTCCCAATAGAGCAAAGTTTGCTTTGTAGAGGTAACATCTCCACAAGAGTGTGCTGGATGGTTGGGTGGGTGCTGCATGACTTGGGAATACCTTGGCTTAAACATAAAAAAATTAAATACAGCATGATGGCCAAGAATATTGCAAATTGTAATTTGAAATATTACTAGCATGCAGTTTGGCCTTGCAGGGTGTTGGCTTAAATCATTATCATCAACAGCAGACCTCTTATTAATGAAAAATATTAAATATTTGGCTTACTGTATTCACTCAGTGCCACCCCTGGATGTAGTGTATTTATGCTGAATGGAAGATCTTCTAAGAAGCTGTCACAGAGAAAGATCCTTTGAGGTTTTTTTCCTGATAAATAGTAGGTCTATTGTTGTTGAAGACAGTGGATTTTGAATGGGATTTGTGTAAAAATATTTTGAGGATGATCTGGAAACCCACAGGTCGTGTGCTTTGGGATTTGCATTATCATGACTTCATCTTTTGACAAGAGGTGGGAGAGATCATTAGGACACAGCTTCTCTGAGGCAAGGGAAGCAATTTTACCATTCCTTCTTCCTTCCTGGGAGGGTGCTGAGGCATTGGCACAGGTTGCCCAGAGAAGCTGTGGGAGATGTCCTGGAAGTGTTCAAGGCCAGGTTGGATGGGGCTCTGAGCAACTTGAGATAGTGGAAGGTGTCCCTGGCTGAGGCAGGGGGGTTGGAACAAGCTGATCTTCAAGGTCTCTTCCAACCCAAACCACTTTGTGTTTCTGTGAATTTCTCACCTGAGCTCCTGAGGAAATCTGAGAGTAGCAGTCCAGGCCAGGTCCTTCTCACTCTTTACATTTATTAATTTGTAAAATACATGAATGTTCATCTGCTGTGCCTCTTCTTACGTGTATATATGAGTGACCCAGTACAAGAGGCCTTAAAATATTCAATAACTGATACAGTAGACATGCTTTTTAATATTGGTTTTGCCATGCCAAAGCCAGTGACTTATTAAATTAACGAAAAATTAAAGGGGGATCTCAACTCCAAGAAGTGTGCAGTGCACTCTGGTATTGCTGGGATTGGAGTGCTGAGCTTTCATGATGCTTTGACTCCACCAGCTCTCTTCACTATGGTCTGAACATTTTTTGGGGGCCCCACACCTCCAGTATTGCCTTTTAATCAGTGGCCAAAATACAAAGTACTGTTTGTTACTCATTCCTTTTATATTACCTTTGTCATGTTAAAATATTGTTAAATTATTTACTCCACTTTGTATTTAAATATACTGATTCAAACGTCTTTTTATATTAGGCTGCACTTTGAAGATTAAAAGTGCCAGGTATTAAAGTACAATGCAACAACTCATGAGTCCTGTAATTCACAGTCTGCCTAACCTGGACTTGAGAAGCACCTGGTTGGACACTCTTCACATGTGTACATGGATGAATTTTTTACTCCTAAAATTGCATTTTGCAAGGAACAATCTGAATGTATAAAGCCTTTTTTGGTCCATTTATGTCCTCACAGCTGATACCAGCGGAGGCTTTAGTTTGCCTCTGGAAGAAAGAGGAAACCCAGAATCCCAGAAAAAAACGTATCTACCCATTTTTAGGAGAAGGTCACAGACTAGGCAGGTTGAAAAGGCCATTCAGCAAAAACAAACAGAGGGAAATACGACCATCTGTGCTCATCTCGGATAAGCAAATGGTATTTGGCATAGTCATAGTCACAGCTGAGTACCATTACCTTCTGTCCCCTCCAGAGAGGGAGTGTGAACTTCACCATTTAAGCACCAGGAGGTTGTGCAGTTGAACTGGCACCGTGAGCTGTGAAAGCCTGTCATGTGAACCACAGCCCTCACTGCCCAGCTCTCCCTTTCCATTCGTGGCTTTTCAAATCCTTGTGTTTATGTGAAGCACACAACACGAACCAGCTCAGGTGTAGCTCCATCACTTGCTGTGGCCCACAGTTGCCCTGAGTTGTCCCCAGAGGGCTCATAGGGAAGATCACAGCCTCCCCAGAAAGCCATGAATCTTGACATTTGAAGGTGCCTTACTCAGATACTTACTGTGATGAAGTTCATGGCCAAAACCCCAGACACCCCTCTCACAGCTCCTGTCTCCAGTGCTTGGTTCTTCCTGTCTTTCTAGCTTATTGGTCATATGTCCTTCTGAAGAAATAGTCCAGAAATAGGGGAGAACTCCATGAAAGAAAGCAGGATGTTATAGCAAGGGAGCTCTGGTGAAAGATAGCAAATTTTCCTGTGGAGTGGTGCTGTGAGATTTTCTCCTGACCAATGTCTGCTAAGACCAAAGTGTCATGCAGTCTTGGCATACAAGACCAGATAAAATGTGCTTTTAACTGATGGACTCTGAGCATCTTCTGGCATGAGGCAAGGACATTTTTGGTAACCCATGGGCCTGAACTCTCCTGGTGACATTATTTAGTTCAGCTTTCATGTAACACCCGAATTCAAAGTTTTTGATTGAAGAGCTAGTCCAAGACTGAGACATCGAGTTCAACATAGCCTCATGCTTAACTTATTTACACACTTTTAAAATTTCTGGGTCCTGGTGTCATAGGGTTAAATCTGACTCTTTAACTTTCATTAAAAGAAAAAAAGGAGTGTGGCTATTGAAAAACTGTTAGGAAGAGTCTTCATTCATAACCACAGGAAAGCAAACTGAAATAAGATAATCCTGTCTGATATTGATGTGGCCTGATCTCTGGTTAAGCAAATTTGGCTGGGGCAAGCTCGGGCTGCAGTTGCAGATGTCTCTTGTACAGATATATTCCAAAACTGCTCACCTTTGGCTCCATTGGATTCTTTCCTCAGTCCCTAGGGGGTTATGACTGATGTGGCAGCACCCAGTCAGCTCTTTGTACTATACCTTTTGCCAGATTTGTGAAATAAAGTATTTATAGAAAATAAAACCCTAGAAAAAAGAATACTATTATACTGATGGCTTGAGGGGAATATAGCTAATAGCAATAAAACTATACCTCTATTTCAGATGCTGATGTGCATGTCTAGCTGTGGCTTTTAGAGCTCCACCAGTAGCTCAGTTTCCTAAATACAATATTCAGGCAACTTTTCATGCCATTTGAAGTGCCACTGTGCAGCTGACATATCCTCATGGATTAGGCAGAGGTAGAGCCACTCTGCAGTGGCAGCCAGGTCCAGACACAAGCAGCTAAGACAGCCCAGATGGCCACAATTACTTAGACACCAAAATTACAGCTCATGTGTCCACACTATTTCCATTGCATAGAGAAACTGGTGTGGCTTTTGCAGCACTGCAGTTCTGCCAGTTACCCTGACATGGAGTGGCTGGATGTGTCTCAGGCACACAGTTGCATTTCCAGAGCCAGTGTGTGCAATCATGCTGCCCATCTGCTGACCGTGAGAGGAAAAAGCTCCTAACCTGGCATAAAGTCTTCCTGAACTAGGTGATTTCCTTGAATACATCTAGAAACATTTGCATATGGGTTTGGTTGTTGATTTTTTGAGGGAGTTGTATAGTTATATAGTTATATTTGTGTTCTCTGGCCACATGGCTTTTGCTGGAGGACTGAACACCCTAGAGCTTGGTTAGTTGGGTGGTACAGCCATGACCCATCTACACTGGCACCAGGGACAGGACTTCTTCATAACTGAGCAGCTCCATCTGCACTGAGACATGTGCTAGTGCAATGGAACTACTTCTAAATGACAGGACCACACAGACTTGTGTAACATATATAAGGATACAGCAGATAGGAACATGAAAAGTAGCAGTGGGTTTCTCTATTCAGCCAAGATTCTGCAGCTACCCTGGTCTATTTTCTTTTCTGTTTCTCTTACAGGACCTGCAGTTTACCCCTTGTCACTGAGACATCCACTGCTGAGCTTAACTTACGACAAGAAGCAATTAGTTTTTACCTTGCCACTTTAAGATGCTGCAATTCAATTGACTGATTACATCCTGGTGTTTTAGACCAAGTCTATCATGGCTGCAAATGTTAACTTAATTTAGGCACTTACCAAATGCTTGTTTCTGGCTAGGGTCCATCTTTCAACAAATGTTTCAATCCTGAAAGATATATTCAAGAAGGATTGCTGATTTTCAGCCCTGTTTGTTAGGACATTTTCTATAGCAAGTGCTTCTGTTGTGGAAAAGTTTTTCTGCTCTCTGCAGTGGGCCAAAGCACCAGCCCCCAATATACCTAGCCTGTCTCTGTCCTGTAAAATTTCTGGCTCTGATCAGCACTGCTGGCTTCCTAAAATCACTCAGGCTTCAGATAACTCTTAGCAGCAGGACCTTTGCATGGATTTGGACTTTGTATGGATTTGCAGAGATTTGGAGTAAAGCTGCATATATGCCTCAGTCAGCTGCCATGTGTAGATATGACTCAACATTGCACCATGCCCTGGCTGTTAAGTTGTCCTCTGGTGAACCAAGCAAACAAGAGAATTTTGGGATTTAGCCCCCCTCAGCTGAAGCCGCCTTCTTACTGCTCACGGTTTTCCTGGAAGTTGCTGAGAACTTCTTACACCTTGTATGGGGGCTTGAAGTGACAAATGGCAGAGTGAACCCCCTCATCAAAGAATTATATTTCAGTTTGGGTATGTCAAAATACACCTTGAAAAAGAAGCCAAAACAGTCTCAAGAGCGTCTGCAGGGAATGTTATTCTGTGTTCCCTGTAGCCCCTGCAGAAGGGAGGGGTTTCTACACAAAGGTGGGATTGTTTGGGGTGGTGTTCTACCCCACATGGACCTTTGCTGAGCAAGGGCAGCTCTGCATAGCCTGAGGTGCTGGCCACAGGAAGAGCCTTGCAGCATTTTTGGGCAGGACCCAACAATCCAACAATTACAGGGCACACCAGAACACAGATGCAGAGTCCAGAGTGGCAGGGACATGTGGACAGAGGATGTCACTAGAAGAAAAACCTTGCCAAATACCCTAAAATGAGACTTCTGGGCATAATTGGGGATTAAAAAATAGACAGAATCTGGGCAGGTGATAAGGGACGTGGGACCAAAAGTCCTCATGCAGGAGAAGAGTGCCAGACCCTCTCAAGTAGGGAGTTTTCCATAAATCTTAAATCTTAACCTGTTCCTACCCATGTCCCAGGGCACCTGCTGTGTTATGTCTCATGTAAAAGAGAGAAGGATTTGCCTGTCCTAAGCAGAGAGACTTCCACTGCTGCCTTTGGGAAAGTCTGTGCCAGAAAATATTTAAGGGGAGTATTCAAAGCAGCAGCAGTTCTAGTGTTTAATTTCTCTAGTGAGAAAAGCACAGGGTGGGCTGCAGATGATCTAAGCATGTCAGTTGTCAGATGAAAGCATTTCCAAATGGCTTTCTGGTTATATTTATGTCTTCTGGCTGAAAATGCATTTGATATTTTTTTCAGATGAGGACTTTTTTTTTCTTGCCTGTCTTAGAAAGGGAATTTACTGATTAAAAGTCACTGCATTGACAGCACTAGAAATTGAAGTTCCTTTTTTATCTACAGAACAGGTACAACATGTACAGAGGCACCATACCCCAGGCTGCTGATGTGTCTCAGCTCTGTCCTGGGCTTAGCAACCCATAAGGAAGAGGGAATAACCTGATCCTCATGGTCTCGTTAGGTTGTTCTGTTGTTTGGATAGAGAATCCTGGCCAAATCTGGAGTAGGATGTTTTGTTAATAGGATTTTCTGTTCAGCATGGCTGAAAACCTCTTTGGGTGGATTTGCAAAGGAGGTAACTGGATAGCTGTCAGGTACTGACAAGTGCTGGTCTTCTGAGTTGGTTTTGAACTGCTCAATAATTGGGGAAAGTCTTTTCCTACTTCTGAGTAAGTCCCTTTAAGAGGAAAGGGAGGAAAGGGGTTTGACTGCAGAGGAGATCCCATTACATACTCACAATGAGGATATCACTTTACATGCAGGTCTCAATCTTTAACGAGCCTCTGAAAGAAGTCTTTGTGTCATGATTTAGCAAGGCCCACTTTTTTCTTGGGTTTTGTTTTTTCTTTCTTTTATTTTTTTTTCAATATCTATGCCAAGAGATCAACATTTATAAACGGATTTGGGCAAAAGAATTCCACAAAAAGGTAATAGGCTGTGCCATGAAAACCAGAGGTTGCCTCACTGTTTGGTGCATAGATGTTGTTTCTGTTTGCAAACTTTGACAGCCAATATTGCAAGCCTCAATTTTTCTTCTCCCAGTTAGACAAAAATACCTTGAAAACAGTTTTCTTCTAGTAGGCCATCAGGACACTGGATGACAATGTAAGAAGAGGACACTTGCTTCTGCATATGGAAACAAAAACATAAACATGAAATTAATGGTCACTGACCTTTCAACAAGTATCTGTGTGTGTGTGTGAAGAATGATAGGAGGTATATTTCTAGCCCATTTTCCTTTGGAAATAAGACTTATTTGATGGGAACTAAGAATTACAGGATTTCTGTGTCTATATAAATATCCCCTTGCTACCTTCAAAACCTCCTGGCCTATTTCAATCAAATCTGTCACAAGTCTCAGGACATTTCACTCCTAGAAGTTTCACTAAAACAGACAGCACAGAAGACAAACTCTGTTAATGCCTTCCCTAGAGAAAGGTTTCAGTGTTAGTATGGCTCTCCACAGACACCAGAAAATTCCTCCAGAGATGAGAAATCTGTAGGAAAACTGGCTTCACTAATTTTGTGGAATTATTTGGTGAACTGTACACCAAGATGTCACTGTAGGACCTGCTCTGTATGTCCATCTGTCCCTGGGAGGGGGTGGCTCAGGAGCTAAAGCAGCACGGACGATGCTCAGCTAATAAATCCTCACTGTGGTACCTTTAGGGAGGGAGGGAGGGAGTGGCTTTGTTTTTCTTGTCTTTAATTTTCATTTGAAACTTAGAGGCCAGGATATCTCCTATGGCCTTTTGAGGATATATGCGTTCATCAGTTTAGGTTATATTCCTTTAAGTCTGTGATGTTTTGTACCAAGGAAACTTTGTACTTCAACACACAATACAAAATAAAAGATAAAGAAATGCTATGAACTTAAAAATGTTAATTCTCAAATAGTCCAAAATATTGAGGGGGAAAAAGCCCATACTGGACTTGCTGGAGAACAGATGCAAATTTTTGAAGCATTTTTGCTCAACTGTTGAACTATTCTTTTTTCCAAACTGTTTCTTTGAAAGATTTCATTTCTTCTTCATCTTTTTTTAACGTGTTCCAGTGCAAAGAACATAAAGCAACTCCTTCAAATGAGTAAATTCATCATTAAACCTGTACAAATGTACTTTTATAGAAACCATTTTTCTCTTGAGCCATATTAAGTCTACATAATAGGTCGAGGTTTTGGTAGAGTAATCTTTACACGGCATGCTGTTTTTACTCTGTGTGTTGCACATTATTAAAAAAGAAATGGTGGTCAAATAGCCAAGGTGGTGCCTCTGATACATTGCTGTTGAAATGGAGGGTGAATCTTTTCTTGGCTGTAAAGACACTCCACAGAGAAAGTTCAAGGTGCAGCCCTAACAGGGGCCACAGAAGGACTTTTGGTGGCTCTGTGGCACCTGAGCCAGTGTAAGAGTGGGTGGAAAGTGCCCAGTGTGAAAGGAACTGGGGATGTTGGACAGCAGCTGAACAGGATCCAGCTGTGCCCAGGTGGGTGAGAGGCCAATGGCACCTGGCCTCTGTCAAAAATAGCATGGCCAGGGGGACCAGGGAGGTGACTGTCCCCCTGGACTGAGCACTGGTGAGGCCACACCTCAAATCCCGTGAGTAATTGTGTGTCTCTCATCACAAGAAGGACCTTGAGGGGCTGGGATATGTTCAGAGGAGGGCAAAGGAGATGGGGAAAGGTCTGAAGTGCTTGTCAAATGAGGAGCAGCTGGGGGAGCTGGGGGGAACAGCTCTCAGCCTGGAGAAAAGGAGGTTCAGAGGGGACCTCCTGGAAAGGAGGGTGTAGCCAGGAGGAGGTTGGTCTCTTCTCCAAAGTGATACAACCAGTGGAAACCATCACAAATTTGACCTGGAGAAGTTTAAATTGACCAAAGAAAGAAAAAAGTTCTTCACCCAGAGGGTTGTCAAGCATTGGAACAGGCTTTTCAGGGCAGTGGTTGAGCCACCATCCCTGGAAGTATTTAAAAGATGTGTAGATGTGGCATTTAGGGACATGGTTTAGTGATGGATTTGTCAGTATGGAGTTGGACTCAACAAACTTAGAGGTCTGCTTCAACCTTAATGATTCTATGATTCTCTGATTACACAATTCTATGATTAGTAATGGAGAGGTGTGGAGAAAGGGAAAAGAAGGACCCCAGCTGAAAAGTCTGAGCTGAGCAAAATGCATGTGGTCAGTAAATCAGTTAATAAACCTGTCTGCTGGAAATGCCCCAGCTCACACTGATCAAAACCTTCCAGCAGGCAGTGCCTCTGAGACCTTACAGCTCAGCAGAGAACTGCAAACTGTTAATCTGAAAAATATGAAGAAGTAAAGCTCAGAATAAAACAACCCTCTCCACTCCACATCCCTGAAGAAGCATGTCTGTGGTTCTAAATGCACTTTGTCTATGTCACCCCAGCTGCTAAATGCTTTCTATTGATTTCTCTCTTACAGTATTTCCCCCCCAGTTTTTCTTTCTTTTTTCTTTTCCCCCATCTCTCTTTACATTTAGTTCCCTTGTCCTATAGGTACAATGCACAGCTTTAAACAAAGCAGAGTGACTCTTTGGCAGATCACAGCCCTTCTGTTGTCTCAGACAGCAACAACTTGGGAACCAGATTTATTTTTTCTGTATAGGCTCCCATTGTTTCCATCCATTCCCTCGCATATACTAAGGGGCAAAGAGGGGGGCATTTCCACTGCACAAGTCCCAGCATCACCCTGCACATCCTAGACACCCTCAAAATCTCAAATAACCAGAGACCTTTCATGCTACTTCATACCCCTCTACTGGCTTCACTGAGACTGAAATTTAGTAAGTATCCCATAAAACTGGGCTCTTTTGGGACCAGCATGAATAGTTAAATAACAGGGAGCTTTAGAAGCTTTCATGCAACGGCAGTTTCATTTGAGTGTAGCATCATATAACTGTTCTGTCTTTTCCCTTGCCTGCTTCCCCAGGGAAGGAGCCTGCAGAGATTTTCCAGCTGAGTGGGAATGGCAGGGGAGTACTGGCCAAATGACATGTGAAGCAGCACTCTGCAGTACGGGTTGGAGACTTCAGAGGGCACATCTCAAAGGAGGAATTCTGTCTCCAGAGGCTTTAGAGTTTGCATGGGGTTTTTGTGGTGGTTGTTGTTTTCTCCTTTGTTTTCTGCAGCTCAGTGTATTGTGTTGATACAGCAGGGCAGAATGGGAGTTATTAAAAAATAAGGTGTTTCTCCCCTTTCCACTCTCTAGGAGTGAAAGGGAATGTGATTCCTCTAAGGTGGATGTAAAACGTGGTGTGCAGAGGTCTGAGCCACCTGGCTTGAGGTGCAGGGCAAGCTGCTCTCTCCCCTCTCCTTGCTTTCTCACCATCCATCAGAGTTCATATCAATTCAAGTGTCTTGGCCACAATTTCGGTTAGTGAGTGGGGAAACTATGCCTTTGTTCTGATGCTGGAAAAGCTCAGCAAGCTTGATTACCTAAAATAAAACCATCTGCAACCACTCTAATCAATGGCACATGCACAGAGCAAAAGCTCTAAGCTCGTGGCTCATGTAAAGTGTTCATTACATCAGACTGTTGTGCTGCAGGAAAGAATTTATGGGCGAGAGCAAGTGGCTCAGCATTACCCCAAGCTGTTGGTGGGACACGTGTAGCCCTTGTCCCCTCCCATGGCTGGTTCATTCCTGCAGTTTTCTGTCTGGAGGGAGGGCTGTGAGTGCTCCAGTCATTCCTAGGTTGCTGCAGATCCTGGATTCAGGACTCTTTGCAGGGTGTTGTTTTCAGGCAGGCTTGGAAACCAGAAAGGACCCATGAAGTTAGCTCATATGACTTGAGGGTTGAATGAGATTATGCTAAATATGTCACTGGATTTGTAGGAAATGGGTTAATCTATTTCTCCATTTGACCCCCCCTGCAAACTGAGAGCTCATGTTTAGCTCCTTGTCTCAGGGGTGAGATGCAGCCTGTTGATCCCACACACCATGTGGGTCTAATTGGTTACCATATTCTGGATCACAGATTAATTTTTTAGCTGTGTTTTTTCACAAGCTGGAGCAGATAGCCAAGGCAGTTTACCAACAGAGGAATCATCAATGCAGTGCCTACAATTTCCTTGTCTTTTAAATACGTGAATGCTACCCTGGACCAGAGCAGAGAGAAAGTTATTTTGAGAAGCTCAATGAAGGCAATGTGTTTAACTCTAGGAGAGTTTTCTTAAAATCTAATGGTAGATCAAGGCCAGGAATAAGTTCCTGTGCTACTCCTATAATTCCCTTTTCCTACAGCTTTGTGCAATGCAGCTAATGATCCACCTGTCAGGACCAAACATTTCCTCAGGCATCAAGAAAACATATCACTTCACCACTGGTCCTCGCTTGCCCTGAAGTTGTTCACTGCCATCGTTTTCCATTTGCACTTTTCATGTCAAACTATTGTGCCAAAATTGACAGGCATGGAAAACTGGGAAGCTGTACACATTGTCTTGGCTGATGATAATCACAGCATCCATTCCTCTTAAAAGTGTAAAATTCTGGTCCCCCATAGTTCTTTGGAGCCGCATGCAGCCTGGTACTCGTTAAAATTTTTTTTTGACTTATCTTTTACCTCGTGTTTGAACAAATGTTGAGCCTGGGAGATCCTCTCAGAGTTTGTGATCTTCCTCCTGCAAAACCCATGTCTTTGTTCAGCAGTACGTGGAGTGGTGGTAGACATAGTTGCTTTGTATTCTGAGACAGTGCTTAAAATGAGACTTTTCCCTTCAAAATCTGATACATGGGTCAAAGGGGCGACTGATCACGTGGTTTCATCTGCACGCTCCTGACAGCTCCCATCCTCTTCTGCATATTCATCGCTGCCTCTTTCACTGCAAAATGATGTATTTGAAAGTCTAGTCCACATCTGACCACTTTGGGGACTGATTTATGATAGCAGAGAGGGTTTTTTTCAAATTGTATTAATCTTTACATATTGAACGAAGCCCTGGGCTACAGCACGTCAGTTTCGGGTTTGCATGCCTCTGGTTTCTGCAGAGATATTATGGTAGTTTTTAGTAAAGATTGAATTAATCAGACAAAATCTCCCAACCTAGAATCAAACCCTAATTTAGCAAACCAAATCCAGCCTGCAAAGCATGTAAGCTTATGGTTTATGGCAAAGCAGTGCTTAGATTGTCATAGGGTCAAGAAGGTTTGAAGGATTTTCTTGGGGAACTCTCCTGAACTGGGTAGGGAAAGTGGGAAAGGAAATCTCTGCTGCTTCTCACACCACAGTCCGGTCACTCAGGTACAGTGAATGCACTGGTGGGAACTAATGGTGATCAAAAGCAGGCTGGCTTCTTGTCTCTCATTGTAGAGGCCAGTGCAGTATTTGTGGTGGAATCTTGACAAAACAGACCCATCATCTTTTCTGCGTGCAGTGGATCTGAGCCCTTCTCAAGTAATTTCTTTACTCCTGCAGAAGACACTTTGCCAGGCTCGAGATCTTCTTCTCCAGAGAAAATAGGGCAGGTAGGTGGAAAAAACCCCTTCCAGCCTCAGGCACAGGAAGAACTCACACTGTAATCACTAATTTACATCTGCAGGAGAACTGTTAGAGCACAGTGAGAGCAAAGTGATCTGGAAGTTTAACCTCCTTTGAGGAGAGGCTCAATTAATCCAGATTTTCTCAGCCTGAGATCATTCACAGGGGCAACTATCATGGAGTAGCTGTTAGGCTGAAACTTGTCACCCCCCAGGAACTTTGCCCATGTTTCCAAGCTCTGAGCTCTCAGATTTGCTACAGGTGCACGGGCAGCTTTGATATTTACCTTTCTGTAGCACTGCTTGACCCTTCACAGAGAGGAGATTCTGAATTTGACAACAACACTCAGCAAGGGTGTGAATTTCCAAGTTTTACGCTCATATGTGCTGTTTGAAATCCGTCCTGCTGTTGGTTGGTTGCATAAGGCTTTCCAGGGAGGGAACAGGAGTGTTACCTTGACGTTCCTACAGTGAACCCACACAGCATGAGCTGCAAACTGCGACTGCTTGCTGTGTACTCTCACAAATGATCTGCAGACTGATTATGATTCACCGAAAAAATCTGCAAATAATTTTAGATGAAGAGTCCAATCAAGAATCTATTTGCAGACAATTCACAAACACAAAAAAGAAGTGAGATTCATTGGATAAAATATGCATTATGAATTATTCATCTGGCTCTAGTTAATGAGGTAAATGGTACTATCAGTGTTTAAAGTTAAGCTCATTTGTATCTATTGGGCAGATCAAGGCTGAAGTAAGAGCTGAGGTTTTGGGAGAATAACCTAGTCTTCAGAGGGTTCAGCAGAAGAACTGCTAACTACTTGTGCAGCCAGGATTTCATTCCTTCAGTTTGAACACAATGGCTTGTCTGTGCTCTTGGATCAGAGGAGCAAGAGAGGGCATTCCTAATTCCAGGTTTGGATTTCTACATTAGATACCATTCCATGGGGCTTGTAATCAGCACAGAACACATAAGGAAGAGAGGCAAGCTTGGGGTGGTTTCTTTAAAGGTTTTGTGATGTTTTTAATATGGAGATTGACATGAGCTGGAACTCTTGGGTCTTTATTGATTTTTTTGTTTTGTTTTTTTGCAAGAGTTAAATGATGTGCAAGCACCCATATGTGTTACAGTATGGAAAAGTCTCATTGAAGGAGGAATCATGAAAATTTGATTCTAAATCATTCCTGTTTAAATGATCCCACTTTGGCCAACATCTTAAGACTTTCATACATAGATTTTAGAACACCGAAGCAACAGCAAAGCACATGCTTGACTTTATTCACATGAGAAACTCTACTGAAATAGAAGAGAATGCTTCTATGACCAAATGTATATGAAAGCATAAATCCATTCAGAAAATCCAAGGTTTAGTTTTAGCCACTCAGAAATTTAATCAGAATTAAATGAGAGGTCGAGTGGCTATTAACTTTTTCCAAAACATTTTCTTTAAGAGTCTCAAGGTAGATTTAATTCTTTCATTTAATCACATAAGTTTGACAGTTTGCACTTATAATATTCTGAAACCTCAAGCAAAACAATTTGGACAATTTTTCATGGAAGTGATCATTACTGGAAAAGCCCTTACTCTCAAATCTATATTTCCTTTTGTATTTTTGTATTTTGAATTTTTAAAATTGATTCTTATTGGTTCTAGGACTTGAAATTTTTACATGAAATGATATTGTCAAGAAACATTTTTTTGACATTCCTACAATACATCTTTAGCAGGTAATGCTTGAAATTACAGGCCACAAATCTCAGTAAGTGCTATTTACTAACATGATAATTGTGGAACATTCAATGATGTGTTAAGTACCATGGAGTGGCAGTATAATTACAGTACATGGCACGTTACAATATAAATATAAAGTAAATACATGATTATTTCTGGCTTAGGTCACATGGTAAATACTAAGTGCAATTATAGCACCAAGTAATCTGCAGGAACGTGTAATTACTCTTGGGCTCAATTCATTTACAAATCCTTGTCCAGCTTTTCACACCGTATGGGTTGTGGAAACTGTGGAAAACAGATTATTCATGGCTGCAGTGGCCTCCTTATTGCCACAGCCAAACCTCATATATGGATGATGGCTCTTCTGCCCTCTCCCATGTCCCAGAGGATGGAGGTGAAGATTGCTATTATCAAGGCACCACTATGCAGCCAGATGTCCATGGAAAGCTGGGCCAAGAGCTCTCCAGTTCTTTGACAAACTCAGCTGACGTTATCTAATAATCTCACCTGAACAGTTCTTCTTTGGTGAGACCATTTTGCCCCATTTTTGAGTTATCCATCAGCAATGAGGACTCTGCTTTACTCTGCATCCTGGAGACACAAGGCTGTGGCTGCGTGCTGCTCATCACCAGGGCTGCTGCAGGAACCTGCCACTTGGTAATCTCTGCTTGGATCCCTCTGCTCTGTTAGCTGGGGGGTTTGATGGGCTGAGAGGGATGGTTTGGATATCACAGCCAACAACTCCGCAGGTCCAAGAGAAGAGATGGCAGTAGAAGCAACCAGGGCATATGGAAATCCTGTACAACTAACAGAGAGCAGACATTTGGTTCTGATGGTGTGAAAGAGTCAGTCTATGGACAGCCACAGTGTGTGATAATTGGAGAAAATTCTATCAAAGAAAAAAAAAAAGTAGGAGAAAGCCAATTTTAAGCCACCAGAGCATCTTTCTGTTTATCCAGCCAAGAGGACAATATGGTACTTTAGACATGACCTGCTGCCTCTTCTCCCAGACATCTGGGGCCTCAAGAAGGTGACCCCCACTGTGTTTTGCTGGGAGAGACTATCAGTATCAATCTTACAGTCTGTACAGGACCCATACCTGAGACCCTCTCTGCTAAAGCCCAGATCCCAGGATAACATTAACAGCTGCAGATGCTTTCCATCAGCCTGCCCTGCTCTCCAGGGGTTGCTTTGGGGGCAGCTGGGGTTTTGGATTGTTCTTTCTAGGGTCAGCTGCAAGGGACTCCAAGCAGAGAGAGGAGATGAGGAACCAGGCTGGACCCAGCCACAAGCTGCCATGGTCTGTGCTGCGTTGGCATGCACAGGAGGGGCCGGCTCCCAAGCTGAGGAGGATGATGCTTGATAGGGTCTGATGGAAAGAAAACTTCCTGAACTCAGGATGGGCACCTTCTGAAGATTTGAAAGTTTTGTGATGCTTGGGAGTGAGAAAGTCACTGCTGAAGATGTAGGCACAGGTTTGCTAAAGGGCAACATGACTCTGGAGAGACTGGGTATGGATCAGAGTAGACACCTCTGCATTTTGGCTCTCCTCAAGGGGTAAAATGATGTTCCTTGTCTGAAAACTGCACTCCTGTCCTCAGCAGGACAAACACAACTTCCAAGCGTGGGGAGATGGATCACCCTAAGGCACAGCAAGAAGCCCATGCTGTTTTTCTCTGCCATGGTCTCCTCATGCTTCCCTCTCCTAGCAAGGGGAAAGGCTTCCCTGATGTGCCAAAATGCTGGGGCAGAGATGAAAGGATGTGGTCTCTCAGCATTTTTGTTTTATCCCTCTATGCTCCCATCTGTTGAGCTTTCCTTTTGGCTTGTTCAGTCTTACTTGGTTCAATTTTATTCTCAGACTCCCTTGGACAGAAGAGAGGGAGAAATAACAAACAGCCTGAAGAAATATTTCCAGTTGTGTGGCACACACCCTAGTGCACAGTGATAGTTAAACAGGGCCTTGGGGCTAAAACAGCAGAAAAATAAGAGAAACTCCAATGATTCTGATTTAGCATCAAAATGCATCTGTCTCTTCCCAGTAAAATCAGTGAAAACTCCTCTGAGGTTCCCAAAACTTTGCATAATGCCTACAAAGAATTGTCGGTTTAAAATTCCTGCCTTGCAGTAAGATGTAATATATAATTGTATATTAAATGATTATGGTGCCAAGAGAAAATCCAAAGCAAGAACCTTCTTATTTGCTGCACACCATTTGCTTATCATGAAATACGAAATGCACTTACTCCGTGCTGCAGCCTTGAGAAATCACTATAAAAATCTGTCACTGCAAGCAAAGGCTCTTGCTTACCCCAACCACAGCTAAGACAGTAACGAAGACATGAATTACGTGTTACCTAACTCAAGAGAAAAGTTCCTTGCCCTAGTTCAGCAGACTAGTATAATTTTTTTAAGATGCTGTGTCTAATGCTGAGTGTCTGAACACTCTCAGGTTGTTTAGAACCAATTGGCTTAAATCTTGTGTAATGAAAGTGTATTTGCCAGGTAGGTTCAAGCTCCATTGCCATGCAAATTAGCATTTGCAGGGACAAATTTCTTAGTCCTTCCTCTCTTTGTTACTTCCAAGATGTTATGGATACAATTTTGCACTAGCAGTTATGTGTGGGTGCAGTTCGTGTCATTTAAACTTCTAATTACAGCATCTGATTGCACCCACGTATCTTATCAGCTAGTTAGACACGTCAGTGACACACACCAAAACTGCAAATAACTGGGGGTACAAAATTGCACCAGTAATCATTTGCACCCACTGAAGGCGAGGATGAGTATAAAGCAGGCCATTAAAGTGTTTAAAATACTTTTCTTACAGTAATATAAACCCTTGCTGTGGGGATAATACCTGTGGGAACGTAGAACAAACATTAGGCTGAATTTTGAGCAGCAGCTGGGTTGGCTTTGTAGCTTGAATCTAACCAAGGTTCCCTTTGTGGGTGCAAAGTGTGTCAGCCAGGTCTGAGTTTACTCACCTGGCTTCCTCAGCTCTGCTCAGGATCCCAACAGCACCAGCACAAAACTCTTCCTTGAGTCCAGCTGAAGCCAAATGTGATGCCTACACTGCACCCCTTAGAAAATGTGTTCTGGCAGTGTCTGAGTCAACACCACGAATTCTCTGTGAATACAGTCTGATTTTTTAAATAGCCTGGGGGCTTCTCTTAGCAGCCAGAGGAGATATGTTGATTGGGTTCATACCCGTATTTAAATTTAAGCTTGCAAGTGTTCTGCTGAAAAAGGGTGTAAATGGAGTGAGGACAGTTTACATAGAAAGAAAACAAAGCTCTACTCAAAATAACAGAAAGCAACTCCATGACCTGCCTATTATTAATCCAAACAACAAATTGTAGTCATCTTTTAGGACATGCCCTTTTGCCTGGTCTCGGGGATCTTGCCATTATTTCCTGAACTCTCACAGGATATTACCAGTACCGAGGTAAAATGCAGACTTCTGTGTGATTGTCCTGTGTTAATCCAACCCTTTGGCACTTGGATTAGAGACTGATCCTCCTCTGGTGCAGTATGGAAGGATGGTCCCTGCCTCAGAAGCCTTCTAGGTGTGTTCCATTCTCTGTATCAGGTATGGGACACACAAACATCACTTGCTCTCATAGATTCATGAGTAGCTGAAGGTGGTAGAGTTACTAATGGCAACTGCAATACTGCTGGTTACATCTCTTGTACAGCATTGTGAAACTCTCTGGTTTAGTGTCTCATTTTGTTTTAAATAGTTGTGTTTTAAATGATAAACATCCTTACTCAGAAATGGTGTATATTTTTCCTAGGATGTTTGCCATCTGGAGTGCAGTCTCCCACAACAACCTGGGTACATATGTATTCAGATATTATTTTTTTCCCTGTGACAAATACTTGCAATTATTCAGGGTTAGATCCGAGCTTTCCCAAGCAGCTTGGAATGTTACAGGAGCTGAGCTGGAGTGGAGTGGAAAAGAACCCTCTCAAAAGTGGAAGACAGTAGGGAGCATAAATATTTAGATCCACACAGTGGTGATGGAGAGGTCCTACCTTGGAGCTGTATGGATACAGAAAACCTGGGAGGGTTGTCTTCTGTGCTCATTTACCCTGGGGTAAATCCAGAGCAAACTCAATGATCCAAATGGAACTAGTCCAGATTTCTGCTGGCCTAAATGAGAACATTGTTTTCATATACTAGTGGGGAATTCTGCCTTCTTTAATACCATACTTTTAAATTTTGCTGTCACCATGGGACACTGAAGCTTTATTTTTTGGCTTATATTCTACCCATGAAAGAATTAATTGTTTCAGCTTCCTAGAAATCATTGCATGATTCAAGTTACTCTTTCCTTATGGCTTATTCAAAAGTTGGGCTTAGTTTCCACCACAACCGTTCCCTACTCTAAAACATTATTTATATCCATAAACCACTGCAGGATGGGAACAGCCAATGAAGAAGTAAAATAAACACAGCATTGCCTTTTAGCTGGAGTTGTACTCCGCTCCCCAGAAGGGATAACATTTATAAATTAAACACATGTTTAATTAACTTTCCATCTTTGCACAGGATTGTGAGGGTGGGCACAGTCACACTGATTTGAAGATGCAAGGTGCTCACGTGACTCCTTCACGAAACATTCAAACCAATAAAATAAATCATGGTTTAAAAGACTAAAGGCTGGGCCTGGGGCTTTGCTGGTGCTGGCCCAAAGCTGTAAGAGCCACACTGAAGTAATTTCAAAGGAGTGAGATCAGAACATGGTACTCAAAGTGAGTATTTCAGGATTTTACATAGGGAAGAAAAAATGATTTTTTTTTTTCCTCAGGGGAAATCTGTAATATACATCCTGGGATTTGGAAGGTGGCTTGCATATACTTTACCATCTTGCAGTCTGCAATCATACACAGTTATCCTAACCTGTCATCTCAGTGAGTGACACAGCTTCAGTCAGAACTTCTTTTCTCCCTGTTGTGAGAGAGAGAGAGGAAATTCTCCTTTGCTTTGATAACATGCTGTATCCCAGTTGAAAGGCATCCTTCCTGGGGAGCCCCTGTTTGCATGAGGAGGAAATTCAGTACCCATTTGTAGCCTAAAATTAACAGTTAGAGTAAGATCAGTTGAAGAGGGTAGCAGTCTCTTTTGAAATGAAGTTAATTAACAACATTAATGAAGGTTTGGGTGCCTTTTGAGAAAAAGAGCTCTGGCTCAATCACAAGGTGTGAGTGTTTGATGCAAGAAGCCTGGGGCATGTTTCTAGGTCTGTCACAGTAAGGTTGTGTGAGATGTTCAGATTGATTCCTGTGGCCTTTAAACTCCAAGTCTGCCAGTTCTGCCTGTGCTGGGAACACTTTCCAGAACATCTGTGCTATGGATAGCATTGTTGGAACGACTGTATTTCTAGTGGCAAAAGAAAATACCTGCTATCTACAGGTCAACACTTTTGTTGCTGTGCCTGTTACAGCTCCTTGGAGCTCAGGCTGCACAAATCCTCCAGCCTTTGCTCACCCAATGTGAGCAACTGGATCTGGCAAGAGAGGAGACACAGAGCTTTGCCTAATGTGGATGAGGCATGAATATTTTCAGAATCTCACTGAAGAGGTGTGCAGATGAAGATTAATACTTACAGAAGTGTCAGCCTCAGTTTTCTGACTGATCCAGGGCTGATGTCCACCTGGCAAAACCCTGTTATGAAGGTGAGCTGACACCACTGCCCAGAGTCCCTGATCCCTGAGATGGCTTCATTCCTCCATTCTTACTTGTGACTGCACTGTATCAGCAGGTATCAGCTTGGGAATGTGTTTGGCACTGCCTGGGAGGTCTGGCAGGATGGATGTTTGTACTTTTTATATAAAACCATAGTGATGCCTGGGAATCAGGCAAAATGTCTGGGTCCTGGTCCACAAGGCTTGGGAGAGTCCCAGCACTGAAGGGAAGGAGAGGGGCTGGTGGTTGGTGAGGGGGATTTACTCTTTGGGAAGAGTTCAGTCCTTCCCTGTTATCTGCTTGGAGTGAGAGAATTTTCTAGTTCTAATCCTTCTTTTTATGGATTTAATAGAAAATCCAGATGCGCATTTCTCCTTTGTTTTTGTTGCAGTAACCTGGCAGGACACAAGCCCAACCTTGCTAGAATGACCTCTGCCACTGGGCAGACAACTGGCTGCAGTTCCTGGCTTTGCTGGAGGATGTTCAACAAAGATTTTCCCTTTTCAGTGCTTCAGTTTCCTTCCTCCTTCCCATTTCAATGCTGCTGTACTACTAAGAGTTTGAGGAGCATCTAACTGCTCCCACCAGGGGAACCCCACGGTCAGCTGAATGTCCCAGCCTCCCTGGTGAATCAGATGCATGGAATATAAAAGGCTGCCCTGCAGGGCACTGGGATGGGGCACTGGTAACCCAGTCACGAGGGCAGGTAGGGAAACCACCAAACAAATTGCTCTGCAGTGCATGGTGTAAAGGACATGTTCATTCTAGCTCCATTTTGAGTTTCTTCTCCCCAGTGAGCATTGCTGACGTCCAATCCATGCTCCTCGCTTGCTATTTCCAAGGAGTTATCAAGTTTAAGTGCTGTCTTTTTCTGTCTTTCAAGAAGGGGATGCTTGAGCCTGCTGATTAAACACATCCCTTGCTTTTCCCTGTTCAGGCACAAATTTCCAGACTCAAACTCTGAATGTAATTTCTATTCCACCCACACCATGTGAATGTTGCAGAATTTTACTGTCACATTCCAAATCTTGCAGTAAAAACTTTTGAAAGTTGGTAACAGACAGGATGGGTACTTCAGCTTTGACTGGTTTAGACTTTTGGATCAGGATGGGCTCTTTATTTTGTTTTGTTCGTTGGGTTTTTTTGTTGTTTTGCTTTTTGTTTTCAAATGAGGGATTTCAGCCCTCGGAGATCTGAAGAAAAATGAGTTGAAACACGATTGCATGGATCAGTCACAGTTCCTTGCACCGTGCTATCAATCAAGGTAAAACACAACATCCTAGATGACCTTGTAGAAGTTTATATACCAAAATGGATAAACATGTCACCTGGGTGAAAAACAGCCCCCAAAAAGGTACTGAAACGATCTGATCTTATTACAGCGTGTTGAGCAAACTGTCTATTATGGTGCCTGTACTGCTTTGTTATTGCACACATGGACATGACTGTGCATCACACACCTTCTCCTTAATTTGGGAAACATCAACGGGGAAGCCATTAGCTGCAGGGCAGCACTTGCAGCCTGTGTGCCTGGGAGCAGAGGAATGATTGAGGAGGATTTGCCAAGGCCTTCTAAAGGTTTAAAATGATTCTTGGGGCCAAGCTGTGAACTTCACTCTCCGGGAGACCCGACGCTGTTCACTGGTTACTCGTGGGAATGCTCTCCAGTGGGAGTGGGTGGTGCTAAATCTGGCTGTAAATCCTTGTTTCCCTGGGTTTCTCAGCCAAGCAACACTGATAATTACAGTCACCTGCAGGCTGGAGACATGCAAAATGAGGCACTGGGGAGCTCTTCCTGGAGTAACTGTACTCCAGGAGTTCCAAGTCCTCTTATTCTGAATATCGGCTTCAGGATGCTTTCCTGCTTCCCACGTTCAGTCTGGACACTGGATTTTCTTTTTCAAGAAGTGGCTCTGGAACTGTCTGATTTACAAGTGCTGCATAAGGGAGGGTGGGAAATAAAGGTTTAGCCCTCAGAAACACGCTCTGCTGTGTGACCCAAAACATGGAGTAAGCCACCATGGCACCAGCACCCTCCTTTCATCCTGTGTCCCACCACAGTGAAGTTGCTCTGAGGTTTCTTTATAAAGAATGACAAGTGATTTCTATCTTCAGTGGTTTGGATGCTCTCAGGGATTGCCTTTGCCTGGAGGCAACTGATGTGACTGTCTTCAGGCCACAGTCAGATGCTTCATGGCTCTCATAGACCCTGAATGTGTCGACCTGATATTCCCAAGGACCCCTCTGCCAAAATCAGTGAGAAGGAAGTGTGAGTTGTCCTTTTCTCACCTGCATTTCAAATGTGTGCAAGATCTGGGCATTCTGGACCTGATAAAAAGAACTTCTGCATTCAGAATGGTAGGAAAACAGAATGCTGGGAAGACATTGTGCCACTTAGGCAGTGGACAGAGGGTAGAACTACACCAGCACTGCCTGCATAGCCACATGCCAGAGTGACTGAGTTGGGAAAATTGAACACCATAAGGAGAGATTTCTGCCAAGTGCTTCCTTTATGACAACCCCCTGATGAATCTTTGGGGCTCAGCACAGTAGGAAGCAATTTGCAGACAGTGCTGGGGCACCTCTGAGGAAGTAGCAGAGTTAAAACTGCTCCAGACAAGGCTGCAGAGAGCAGCAACTCAATAGCTGATCTTTTGGGGAGGACCCTTTATTCAGTCCTTCCCCAGGGGACTGATTTCCTGGGTCTACTGTGCCCTGTAGAGATGGTTTGGATTTGGGGTCACAGGGTGGAAGTATCTGAGGGATCACATTGCCCTCTTAGTTTCTCAAGACTGGAAGAGCACTAATGCAAAGAATGCTGCCACGACATCCTGGAGTCAGGGTCTTCAGATGAGATCACATTGCTGATCTGTTGAATTCTGGGCTCCTAGCTTGACTCTACTTTTCCACCTCCTACTGCAGTTTTGAGACAAAAAATGTTCCATTTCTTTTAACTCCTTGCACATAGTACTTAAGCATAAGAAAATATTGCACATCAAAGACTCTCCTGAAATGAAATGTTCCTCTGGAATTGCACTGAGGTTGCTGATGTTTCTCTGTCCTTCTAGTGAATATATTCAGCCACTCTGAGTCTTCAGGCTGAAGTCACTGGCCACCCCAACTCTGTCCTTTCCACAAGAGCAGCCACTCAGCTGCATGAGTTATTGGAGAGGAATAGTTGGGGAGCAGATGGAAACCATGTGCAAATCCCCAGCTATGCTCCTGCCTGAGCTTTGGGCCAGAATCAAATCCTGTATTTGAGCAGCCTTCTGGCTGTGGAGGTGGCATAGACAAGAAGCCGTGTAACTCAGCTCACAAAGCCAGAAGGCTAAAGTGGGATATATTTCCTCACTTCCCCTTGGAAACCTCCGCATTTCTCTTCTCTTTATTCCTGCTCTCCTTTGTGAATTCTCTGCTCTCATCTCCCTTCACAAGAGTCCTGTGTGACAAAGGGGTGAATATCTTTGATATCTTCCTTTCCATCAAGCTGCAGATGATGAGAGGGAGATTCACCACAGTCTCGATTCACTCGTCAAACTTCAGGCGCTTCACCAAGGCTCCAAAATTAGAAGCCTCATTGTACTGACTTACTGCTGTTTGTGCCAGCAGCATCTTGAGAAATGGAGAAATACTGGCATCTTGAGAGAATGATTCACCCTCCTCAGATGTGAATCCCTCTCCTGAGGTGTCTCTCTCTTCTCTGTGGCTGTAGCTGGTGCCCAGATAATGACAATCCTAACTTGAGTGTCTTTGACTGCTATCAGGTGGGATCCATCCCAGCTGAAATGCCAGAGAAGCAAAACAGCCTCTCAGAAGGAGGGTGGGGAATATGAACAAAAGGACTGATTCAGTCTTTGCTGTAAGAGGAATAAAAGTTATGAGAAGTCTTTAAATCTCTTTCTGAGATGATATTTTTAGTCTATCCTCTTGCAACAGCCTTCTGATAATCCACTTTGAGCAACAGCAATGGCAGATTTTTAGTTGTCACCTTTCAGGACAGTCAAGGAAAAGCACTCCCACTCTTCCCCACTGCTGACAGATGATGTGTCCACTGAAGAAATCAAAACAAGTCCTCCTCCATCACCTCGAAAAATAAAAAAAGAAACAAAAAATTCCCCAAAAAGCCCAAAACAAAAATACCTCAAACCCCTCCCAGCCCCTCCCAGTAAGTAAAGTTTAAAATAAATGGTTGCTGCTTTTCAGGAAAGAAACCTAATAGGAAATATAAAACCTCTTGAATGACAAACATATCTAGCCTGCTAGCAGGTACTACTTTCCCAAAATATTGATGCTTTTAAGCCTTAATCCATCTGTCAGAGCTGATAGGATATTTTTAAAAGGAAAACACTGCTTCAGGCTATTGGGGGGAAAATGGAACAGAGTATGTTAGCAAGATGTGTTACCTGTCCTCTGACAGCTAATGCATCTTCCTTCACATCACTGTGCCTTTGTCCTCCTCTGGTACCAGATAAAAACAGAATCATTATGGATGTCCCCAAAAGACAGCTTGGTAAACATGGAAGATAAATTAAGTTCTACATTCTCTCAGTGGGATCCCAGTGTAAAAACTCAGCACAGAGTCTGAGTGGGGGCCAGGTACCTCTGTTCCATGGTTGTGTCTGGAGCCAGTGGGAATGGCAGGACCCTGCTCTGATAAGGGGTTTTCTTCCTTATTTGTCACAGTTCACTCTTGCCTTTTTGTTAAGGCTCCTCTGCTCATGTGCATGGTCAGATGATGTGACTTTCAAAAGCCTCTTAAGCCATTTAAAGCAGAACTGATGAGCCTCTCAGGTTAAGACACCATTCACACAAAGTGATGAAAAGCAAAAAATCAAGTGGAAAAGATGGGTTGGAAGAAGCAAAGGGGAAGAACATGGGTTTGCAGCTGAAGGTGGGAGGAAGAACACACTATCAAGGCAATTTAGAAACTGTCTTCTGGTAATTAAGGAATAGAGAAGTAAATATTATTTTGAAAAATCCCCAAATTTACATGTCTGGTGGCAGTACAATGTGAAACCTTACAAAAAGATAATTCAGAAAAGGACATCATGAACTTAACCACTCAGATAAAGGTTTTGCATTGTTTTCGTGCATTGAGAAAGAAACAGGATATGCCATCAGAAGTGAGGATTCTGCAGAAGTTGCCCTCAGTATCTTCTTACAGAGAAGAGTTTTCAACTGAGCTTTTCATTAGCCACCTGCACAAGTTTTTCAAGCAATTTGTGCTCTGTGATTTGTTCTGCTGCCTGCTTGAGGGCATGGTCCCAGGTCAGTCATGTGAGACACAGGAAAAGCAAACGGTCCCTCAATGAGATATAAAGAAAATGCCTGACTTGCTTCCACCCAGGAGAATTGAACTGTGGCCTTGCAGGTCACCTGCTGCAGTGGGACTTGTGTGTTTGGGTTCACTTTCCAGCTCCATTACAGATGTCTTTTGTTGTCCTAAGAGACTTACTTTGTAGCATTTCTAGAAATCTATGCTATTTAGTAGATAAACTGATTTTATCAGTCTCTTCTGGCCTTAAATTCTGTGCCTTGGCTTCACACACTCATATTCCTTTTTTTAAAACCTCCCTTGGGCTGCGCTATAGGATAATACACAGCCATCCTCAGGCTGGATTGACTTTACCTTTATGGATATGATCAAAATTTTTAGCAGGTGTAAATCACCACTGCTCCTCTGTAGGGAGCAATGTAAGAGGTCTTACTCATTTAAATATGTGCAAATGAAGGGTAGTTTAGGACAAGTTAACTAAAGAATTATACTGGTAGAACAGTAAACACAGAGAAAAAGGAAAGAAAAGAATGGGTTTTATTGCCAGTACTCAATGGTATGATGATGCTTAAAGTGGACTTATTTCTAGCCACTTCCCCTTTGTGATGTTATTTTCACCTCTGCAGAACACACATAAACCTGTAGCAGTTCAGGAAGGTCCCTTTCACGTCCAATTATCACTGCATTACAGAGTGCTTTAGGATGTAAGAAGGCAGGAAATCCCTTCACTGGGATGTCTTTCCCTGACATCCTGGCTCTTGTCACATTTTGTTGGAGGCTGCTGGTCCTGCACCTCCTTCCCAGAGGCCTCCTACAAACACTCACCAGCTGCCTTCAGCATCCTCCCCTGCTGCCTTCCTGCTCTCCATTTCCAGTGAAGCTTCTGTGTGGTTGATGTTTTCCCTTCTAACAGACTCTCATATTCCCAAGCTGCTGGTGGAAAACAGCCATGAGAAATTCTGACACTAATATCTTGACCTTGGGTCTCTGAAAACCTTTTTGGTGTCTGGTTTTCTTGTCATGCAGGTGACTTTTTTTTTTTTTTCTGATTCTCCTCTTTCTTCCAGCTTTTTATGGGCCCTTAAATACTTTCCTTACCCCCTTTTATATTACTCTGTGACAAGTTTCGTAGTTTCTGGGCCAATAAATTAACAATGCAAAGCCTCTCATAGTGGATGTCGACTTTTTTTCCCCCTTACAGACTCAATGACCTAAAAAGAAGCTCCTATGAAGGCTAGAATTCCTGCTAGAAGTGCAAAATTATTTTAGACAGCAGGACATATTGGCCACTGATTGTGGCTTTGATGCTTATACACACATGAACACAATGCTGTCCTGGAGACTATTCCCTGTGGCTATTCAAGTTAATCACAATCACAGCACAAACGGCAGAATACTGAAGAAAAAGTTATTTTTAAAGATATTTTGAGGATGAAGTCTTAAGAAAATGCCTGGTAACTGTAGGAAGATCCTGTCTGAAAAGGGTAATGTTGTCATTGCTGTTTTGTGCTAAGCAGAATGGCCATGCAGGAAGCTGTGCTGACTTGTAGATTTAGGGGGCTTAAAATCTACAAAAGAAAATCTCAGGGAGTATTCAGCTAGTTAGAGGGAGATGGAAAAGAGTGGGTTAGAGCTCAGAAAGGACTGGAGCCTTCTACACTTTGGTCCACTGTCTAATGGCATGTACATTTACAAATTTTAAAAAAGCCCCAACACTGAATGATCTTTTAAAAAGAGGAAAGGTTTATGGGTAAGTGGTATTTTGTCCTCCAATTTTTTCTTAATGAGGTCAGAACATGTTTAAAAATATTTCCTGAGGTGTCCTGCTTAATGTGTAGTGCATGTGTTTAGATCAGAGAATGGTCAATGAAACCTACAGTTCTCCATCCCTCTGTGGTTTTTAGCTTGTTTAGAGACATGGACAGTTCCCATAAATACTGTGCCTTTGGGGCTCATTCCATGCCAGGAATACTTACATATTTTGGTTTCCATGCTAGATCACCTTGAAAAGCCCAGCCTTGAGCTGTGTCCCCAGGTCACCTCCAGCCCCGCTCTGGAGGAAGGCTGAGAGCAGCAGCACTGACCACTGGGACACATCAGGTCTCCTGATTGTTGCTGATTTTCTGCAGCAAACTGCTCACCATCATTCATATTTTCTGCCTTGCTTTTATTTTGGACAAATGCAGTCTTTAAGGAGTAGATTAATTCACATGGAGACCATAAAGTTCATCAGGACAGGGCTGGGGCCTCAGTGTCCAAATGTCCTGAACTTAAAACAGTTGATACCTGCCAAGAGCTGGGCTGCAGAACCAGGGATTGCCTTGAACCAACTTGTACTCTTTTTTCCTAGTGTCTCTGCCTGCCTTCCTACAATTCCTTTGGGATTTGACCACACAGAGTGCGTGCGCTTAATTAAAATTAGTTTAAAAACGGAAGCAGTCGAAAAGATGCAGAAGATGCTGGGGACACAGCTGGAAAATGCAGAGCCTCAAGTTAAACTGAATTAAAAAAAAAAAAAAATAGGCTTAAATCCACTGAGAGTATTTACACAAGGGTTCCTACCAGTGTAAGTTAATTGGTTTAAAAGAATGTTTTTAATTAATCCTGTGTGTTCCTATAGGTGGCTGAGACCTTCCTTGGAGGGGGCAGAAAGTGGCCAGTGTTCTCAGACAGGGCTGATGGCAGGAAGAAGAATTTTTAGTCACCCGTGTTCTCCTCCCCTGGGAGCCTGGCTGCTGTGCCAGGGATGCTGATTCAGACCCGTGAAGTATCATAAAACTTTTTGTGTCACCTGGGGCAAGCTGCTTAACATTTTACCCATTTCTCTGCCCAAGAAGAAAAGGATAATTGCATCGAATTCCCTGGGGTTCCTAAGAATAAATATATGAAGCATTAGGAGGGGAAAAGATGCTGCAGTAGTGGGGGCCATGTTAAAAGTACCTCTTCCTTTCTATGAGCTGGTTCTAATGATGTATTTTGCTTTGCAAGCTAGCTGCTAGCCATACATTACTTTTCAGACAATGAAGGCTTTAGACGTGTCACTAGAATGAATACTGTTGAACCTGTGGTGTATATTTTTATGAAACTTAAACGTTTATACTGCCTTGCAAAAATAAAGCCAAAAAAAAAGAGGAAAATTAAAAATCTACAAATCTTTCACCCCTAACATCTTTCAACAGATCTTGTGGTGTTGGATGGAAAATGAATTTAACAGGATATTACAGTTCTGTTGCAATATTTCTGGTGTACAACAATATTATAGTTGGTGTTAAACTTTATTACTAGCCCTGTGATAAAATTAGTTCAATATCGGCTGCTTTTATAATGTGGTTTTACAATTCCAAACATGGGATAATGTGATAATACCAAAAAAAACCCCAAAAACCCACAACAAACCTAAACCCCCTGAACCCAAAAACATGGAGAAGAGGGAAGGAATAGAAAGTTACCTAGCAGGAAGGTGCAGGACAGGGATTGCATTTTAATGTGGGGTGCTGTGAAAATATTTCTGGAATGGCTTGAAGCCAGAATCAAGTTTTTTATTATATTACACACAGACTGATGACTGTCACTGTGAAAAGTGTCAAACTGGGAACAGGCAGGGAAGACAGGAAAGAAGGCAACAATTTCATGGCAGTGATAGGTTTGCCCAGAGGAAAGTTTAGAGCAAAGTCATTGAACTGTCACTGGCTCCCCAAGAAACAGAGGTTTCCCAAATGGGGCTTTTTGAGCTTATTTGTGGTCTTAAATTGGATGAGCTTAACCACAGAATGGTTTAGTACATTAGGGTGGAGCTATGAGCCTAAGCAGGGCTGTAAAAGCAAAATCAGTGTGTGGTGTTCAGACACCCAACCTGCAATGTTCTGCCATGTTCCATCAGACATCTGTCTCTGTGTCACTGTGGTGTCATTCCCTGTTTCATTTAGAATCATGGAATCTTAGAATTCTTAAGGTTGGAAAAGGATTCCAAGTCCAGTTGTTAACGCAGTATCACCGTATTCACCACTAGACAATGTCCCCAAGTGCCACACTTACATGGCTTTTGAATATCCACAGGGATGGTCATTCTGCCACTTCATTGGGCAACCTGTTCCAATGCCTGACAACCCTTTCAGCGAAGAAATTTTTCCTACTATCCAATCTAAATCTCACTTGGTGCAACTCATGGACATTTCCTATTGTCCTATTGCTTCTTACTTGGGGGAAGAGAGCAATCCCCACCTGGCTGCATCCTCATACCAGGGATCTCTGAGTGAGATCTCCCCTCAAGCTTCCTTTTCTCCAGGCCGAGCTCCCCCCAGCTCCCTCAGATGCTCGTCATCACACCTGTACTCCAGAATATTTCCCAGCTCCATTCCCTCCTCTGGACATGCTCCAGACTCTCAATGTGTAGTGAGGGACCTTTTCCTTATAGTTTGTGTAGAACTTGGTGTAGCAGGAACCATCCCCTGGTGTTATTTGTGGTTTCTAGACCAGCCTAAATCCCAGAAGATCTAGGACTGAACAGCCTAGATTGAACTGGTACAGACCTGGGCAGCTCTAGAGGAAAAAGCAGACAGAGAAAGAGGGAGGAAAGCTCTGCTAAAGGTGACTGAAAATCTGTGTCTGGAAGCAATGACTTCAGAGCTGTGTTTGGGATTGTGCTTTAAAGCATTTTGTAGCTGGTGTCTTGCTATGTTTCCTTTGGTCTTAGGGATACCCTTCAGGGAACAGCTGGCTCTTGCTGCACCTTGTCATAGAGCACATGATAAAATCAGAATAATGTCTCCATTAGTACTATACTATTATATCATATATTTTTCTTTCCATTTCTTTCTTTCTTTTTTTTTTCTTTTCTTTGTGAAAGTAGGAATTTTACTTCTTGAGATTTATGGCATCCTACATGGGTGCTGCTATTAGAAGCAAGGCTGGAGCTAAACAGACTTACACAAACAGTTGTTGTTATCTGTGCAGAGCTCTGTGCTGATTTCCAAAGAAATTTCTGCTGTAAAACTACTGGGCCATCATGGCTGCAACATTTCCTCTGCTTCAGCTTAGTCTATTCTCGTGTTGGAGCACATCTCTAGTAAAAAGGAGGAAGGTGGAAAGAATCTGGAAAGTGTATTGCCTATAAGAGCAATAAATGCAGCCAGCAGAAGCAGCTTTTCCCAGTAAAGTGAGCTGGAAACAGTTAGGAACACTCACTGCAGAGTATAAAACCCTTTGGGCTTTGTAGTAAAGATCTAGAGATACAGATATGTGGTAGTTTCCAGAAGGAAAACACAGCTAATGAAAAGGCATGGCAAAGTTTCAAAACTTGGAGGTGAAGTTGAGACATTCCCAAATTAACAGCTAAGCTGCAAACTGCCTGTGGAAGCCTGGGCTGTGCTAACACTTTTTTAACCCATCAGGCACAGAAACCAGGGAATGCTTTGTGCTGGATACTTGAACTGGATTGCATCAGCACAGACCTGGTATGACAGCCACTCCTCAGTCCAGAAAGAGAGCAGGGTAGTTGTAAGGACCTGCTCAGATTGACAGCACTACCAGAATCTGTCTGGTGTCTGGTGGTTCTAACATGCTTCAGTCTCACTATGATTGCTTTATTTTGCTGTTCCTATCACTCAGACACTTCGGTTTTCTCAGACACACTTCTCAGATGAGCTGGCCCTGAAAGCCTCCTCTCTCTGAGACTCCTTGTCTCCTCCAACCAATCCATGTAGAAGATTTGGGCTTAAGCAGGACATTTTTTGAAGCAATTTTTTTGGCTCTGAGTTGCCAGATTCTCCACGACACTCAGTCCATTTTATCTAGCTGAGTTGGACTTCATTGGATGCATTTCAGCGAACAAGGTGATGGATTGGGGACCAGCATCAATCATTGCTCCATGATCTCAAGGGCCCTTTTCCAGCTGAAATTGTTCCATGTTTCTATGAGCAACACTTAAAGGAGAACATAGCAATGTTCTGGATGATTTGATTAAAAGTAAAAGTGGCTGAAGGGCACGTGAACACGTAGGGGTGGAGAATTTAAAATGGTGAATAATTAAATCCTGCATATAAACTGTCTGCTTAACACTGCAACGGCCCTGGTAGCTAATAGCATTGCCTCTACCCATATCTGGAATTGGTGGCATGCTTAAGCTGCACTGACAAGGGGAAAAACTTTGTTTGAAGAGGGGAAATAGTTTGTCCTCTCCCACAGATGCATATTTGACTCAGCAGCAGCACTGTCCACTGCAGAAAATACAACATAAGCTCAGCCAGAAGGACTGGCCTTACCCTTGGTGGCACAGATGGACCTGAGCCGGGTGGCACCACCTCCTCTCTGCTCCTGAATGTGCATCCAGGAGCCACCTGCCTCCGTGTCCCAGCTTTTGCCCTTGGGCAGGGTGCCTCCATGTCCCTGTGGTGGCTGGGGACCATCTCTGTGCCCTGCAGCATCCCCGGAGCAGCTGGCAGCCTGCAGCATGCCAGAGCAGGAGCTGGGCCGCCTCAGCCCGGCCCCACATGCAGCCACCCCGGGGTGCCCACCACATCAGGGAGCAGCGAGGCCTTTTCAGGGGTGATTAGGAATACAAAGGGCTGTGCCTGACAATTAGAGAGAGGCTGTGGGAGTGTGACAAGCATGACTGGAATTTGGAGCAGACGAGCACTAAAAATCTCCCATGGCCGCGGCCTCAGCTTTATGTTTCAGCAGCAAGTGTTAAATTTAAATTTGGGGGACATGTCTGGTTGTTTTGGGTTTTTATTAATGTAGAATTTTTTAATTTTTTTTTAATTTTTTTTTTTTTTTTTTTTACAGCTTTCTCAGGGAGTTGGAAGGAAAGTGTGGCACCGAATCATCCCGTGGTGGAGGTGGGAGGTTTTGCAGCGTTCAGACCCGGAGGAAAGAACGGTACCCAGAAACAAACCGTAATGAGAGCGTGTCCTTTCAGAGGCAGCCATCGGGGAGAGCAAATCAATCACGGCCTGCCCTCCGCTGGGACCAGGGATGATTGATTCAGCTCCTGTCGGCTGTCCACGGGCCGGGATGTGCGCGGACATGAAAGGAGCAGAACAAAGACCCCATTACCGCAGTGGGCAGAGAGAAGGCTCCCCTGCTGCTTGATGCATCTCTCCCTCTCTAAGCCATTGCAGCCTCCCCCTCTTTGTCCTCCTTTCTCCTCTGGTGCTTTGATCCTTCCTGCCCCTGCTTTCCAGCCAGCCTGGCCCCAGTTCCCATTTCCAGTTACTCCCAGTTGTGATATTTCCTCGTCAGGGAAGTCATGCTGTAACTGCTGTTCCTGGTCTATCCTTGTGGTCAGTCCTTCTTCCCCATCTATTTTTCTTTTCTCATCCCTGTTCATCCACCCTTGCAGAAGCGATAATAAAACTCAGGCTCAGACAAATGTCTGCATTTTGGGATCCATTACTGGTGATGCACTGGCCTCCCAGTCCTTCACTGTGGTTCCTAATGTCTGTTTCTCTCCTTCTGGGATGCTCCCATTTTTCTTTATTTATTTGTCTCAGTTAGGACCATGGAGTTGAGTCACAGTAGCGGAATGGAGCATAGTTATTTTGGTTTGAACAGAGTTTCTGTCCCTTCCCACTGCACAGAGGAGTGTGAAGGGATGAAAATTTGCCTGTGATTTTTCTTCCCTACACTTCTTGTTTTCACCCACATTATTCATAGTCCCTGGCTCTTCCCCCTCAGGGCTTTTCTGGGCTCCTGTTGCTGAGGCCCCCCAGAAAATTGATGGCTGCAGCCGGCAGTGCCAAGGCATGAGCTAAATGGTGTGAGAGGTGTGGTGCAGCCTGGAGCTGACTCTCTCCTCTGCTGAGTGGCTGATGAGTTTCTCGTACCCCAAAGATGGATGGTGTGAACCTTCAAGCTGTAGCATCTCATAGATGAGGGGCCAGTGGGGGCTTGTCCCAGCTCCAGATGTCCCCAGATGTGGTTCTTGATGAATATTGAGTCCATCCAGCTGGAGTTCACAGCCTGTGGTGTCTTGGGCGCTGCTTTGTCCATGACTTCCCGAGGAAGAACATGAGTGCTCAGAGCTCCAGCAACCCAAATGTTGGCCTTTGGCTTGTGAAGACAGAGCCTGTTTCTTGTTTTGCCAGGAACAAGCCCTAGAGCTACAAGCATATCTTCATAAAGCCAGGGGAAGGTTTGATAGTCCAGGGTACCTGGAGTTCAGCAGCTCTTTACTGCTTCCAAAACATGTAGAGTGGATGAAAGTAAGAAAGACTGCCCCTTCATGGGACAGTCCTCCCTTTAATATGTCCTTTCTTTCTCTGCTCTGTTTAATCACCCCTTCATTACTCATTCAGTCTAAAAGAAGTTTCTGGTTGTGCCGAGTGAAGAATTTTTATTTCTCCAATCCATATGCTCCTGCAAGCTCAGCAAAATCCACTGGCACAGAGCAGCTTGGTTAGAATTCTGCAGCTCCAGGGGCAGGCTTTGAGCATGTTTTTTTCCCCTTTGTCTTTGTGTGGACACATATACGCACACAAGGAGAGGGCAAAGGCTAAAACCTCAGAGGGGCTGCTTACAGTTTCATCAATATTTCATGATTAAGAAGGTGACAGAATTCTGCTTTATTTAATAAGAATATTCCCTAGGTAGGTCCTGTTTTCCCAGCCTGCTCCTGTAATTACAAACTGTTTGTGCATTAGCTGAGCAGCTTCAATGGGTTATCCCCCCCTCAACTGTTTTAAATTAAGGGGTTGACTTTTGCCTTGGTCAAACCCATGCTTTTCCTGGAAACCAGTGACATTTTTCATAGATTATTTTAAATGAACCAGGAAGGGAAGAAAAGAAAGTGTGAGAGAGAAACTGGGTGTGATTGGAGGAGCTGAATTTCACCCTCTCTGAGCACAGCTTGCGAGCATCAGGCCATAGTAGCCAAAATGTCAGAAGAGACTCTCTAAATTAAGAATTGTAATCTGGGGGCAGCATTGCCTACCAGCTGGATAAATGGTGGCCTGCAGAGAGGTGGGTTTGGAATCACATTCATCCCTGCCACAGCTCCCTGCAGCAGAAGCTGTCACTGGGGATTTCCACAGCACAGAGTGCAACGGGCCAGTACCTGGTTGGCTTCTCAGGGCTACCAAAAAATACCTTTTTGTGAGTATGCTCAGTGCTCTGCAAGTCCCTGGTGCTTTACAGACAAAGGAAGCATGAGCAGCATGGCCACATTTTGAGCTCCTGGCATAGAGACTGAAAGGGGCTACAAAAAAAGCACCGCAGGTCTTTGGCTCCCCTAAATTCCTGCAGCTGTCTGGGGATGGGCACAGCTCCAATGTGAAATGGGAACAGGTCATGTCCATGGGACTGCTGCCTCACCATGGGAGCGTGCAGTGGTGACAATAAGGGGGAAAGGAGGGCTTAAGGCTCCTTAGCACTCTCATCTAAGCAAATCTGTGGCAAGTTTAGAAGTGTTTCTGTGGCTGGAGCCACGATGACCCATTTCCACCTCCTGATGTTTTGAGGCACAGGATGCATCAGGGCCAAGCACAGGGGTTCATGCTGAGGGCTTTGTTTGACCCTTGAGGTTGGTTTAACATACTCTTCTGTGAGCTTCTGGGAGAAAAGCTGATTCTCCCCTTGGACAAAGCAATGGACATCAGGACCCTAGGAACTCTGCAGTCCTTGGGATTACCCCCTTAACAGGATATGTTTCATTAGCATCTCCAAGGGATGCTGTTAAATGGTCTGGAGGTGTCACTGTGGGAAAGCTCTGTCCTTTCAGGACTCCCCACCACGCTTTCTGTTTCAGTCCACAGTCACAGCTTAAAGGAAGCAGTGTTTGCAGTGAGAACATGGCAAGCAAATGACAAGATGAGCCACTGAGGGGTGTAGGGGGACGTGGGCAGAGTTTTGGGAGGTCAATGCTGCTGTCCTGCCTCTCCACATTCATCTGGCTCCTTTGTTCCAGCCTTAGGAGGGCAAATTCCACAGGCGATCAGCGATTGAGCCTTCGGCAGGATCAAAGCAGCCTCATTTCCAGGCTTTGTCTGATGTTTGGATTCTCTGGCACAGGGACAAAGTCAGGATTATCCATCAGCTGGGGCACGGAGAGCTGTATGTGTTAGTATGTGTGTATGTCTTTATTTGGCTTCTCTCACATCTAACACTCCTTGGGGTCTCCACTCATCCTTCTGCTTGGAGCTCTCCCATCTACCTGGCTGCCTAATTTTATGAAACTTGAAGGAACCTCCAAGCATTGGTAATGTTTAATCTCTTTTTTATTGCTGTGCAGTGTCTATTTTGTTCAAAAGTTATTTGGGATGAAGATACATCAACAAGAGGTTAGGATTTCACAAATAAATTAAAGTAACCCTTCATTTTCAGTGTCACAACCCTCACCTTGCCTCTCAAAAGGAGTAAAGGGTGCATTTTACAAAAATGTGATGATTTTCCCCCCATTTAAATGAATATCTGAATACATGTAGTTGGAAATGCTCAGTAAGTGCCATGAACATGTGCTCTGGGTAAAGATTATTAGTGTGGTGTGAGCATCCCTGCTCCCTGGTCATTTCCTTCTGAACACATCCCAGCAATCCCTCCTTCTCCTGGATAGTTTTCCCTCAGCCAACACCACATGGAGTCAGTGTGGTGCAGCAATAGGATCTGAACAAAGAGGGAAAAACCCTAATCTGTGCCTATATATCCCAAAGAACATTTAAGATCTCCTGAAAATGTTTTCTGGGGCATTGGGACATCTTCCAGTAACCTTGAACCTGTGGTCTCCTTGAGGGGCACCAGCATGGGTGGCTCAAACCAAGGGGCAGAATTATGTCCCACAGTTGCCTACATTTACTTGGGACTCTGATGATGTGATCTGGGGTTTCCACCTTCTCTGTGCTGCAATTTTCCTTTGGTGAAATTGAGGTGCTGCTGCTTACCTTGTGAAAAGTGCTTTGGGGTCTTCAGCTAGGAAGTAGCCCATAAAAATTACGTGCTGTTGGGAAGAAGAATATAAAGCCCTAAGTTCAGAAGGTGACTGGAGGAGCTATTGGCAGTTTAGCTATCATTTCTGAGGGAGACTCTGAAAACCTAATGTCAGTAAATGGGCCCTGTGGTGGCTCTGAAGGCTCCTGCTGCACAAAGGCAAGATGGGAGTGACTCTGAGAGGCTGCAAAGGCTTCTCTTGTCTGTAGCAAATCACCACTTAAATCTGAGCTGGGATTAGGCAAATTTACTGCTCTAGGTTTAGAAAAGGACTACCAGGTTCTAGAGGGTAGACATGCCTGATAGGGATAGTGCTCAATCTTTTTTTGAGATCAAAATTTATAAATTATGTTGTCCTCAGAAAACAAGTTGCCTTAAAAATTTTTTTCACAGAGCAAGTTCAGCTCTTATCTTTCCCCAGGACATGGGCTTGCTTTTAGTGGTAGTCTTGAAACTAAACAAACAAACAAAAATAATAACTATTTATTAACTGTTCATGGTCTACCTGAGAGCTTATAGCTTGAGGTGTTTACCCTTATTTCATGGGTAATTTTCCTACATTCCTGCATGTGGGTGAGTTTATACCATTCTGTTTGAGCTTTTCAGAGGTGGGGAGGCAGCTGGGGTCAATAGGAGGCACAGGCTGTGCTCTGCTTCACAGCAGAGCCTTCTTGCAACAATTAGAAGTGAATGCAGTTCTGTGACAGCTGTAGAAGGGATCCCCAGTTTAATTAGTCTGAATAGCTCCTTATCAGATGCACAAGTGTCTCAAGAGTAGGAGAAGCAGCTGGACTTCATACACCCATGTGAGATGCAGGACAGTGATCCAGAGGCATAGGGAAGTTAGGGAGTTTCTGAATAAAATTTCCTTTTGGCTGTAAAGCCTTTCCAAGCTCTCCTGTGGCTCCTAGTCCTGTGGCTGATCTGCAAGGTCAGACGGCCCCATGCTCCCAAGCAGTTCTGGAAGATGAATTGGCAGAATCAGTCTTGGATGTTCAGGGAAAGGAGAGAGTCTCTTTGTGGGGATTTTGTCCTTCAGACTCACCACTTGCTTTGGCCAAATGAGATTCTGCCATGCAGTGGAGCACATCACCAACTCCAAGGGCTGCCCCTAGAGCTGGGAGCAGAGCTGGGTGCCCCAGACAGCCTCTCTTGCACCACAAGGCACCACAATGAGGTCTGAAATCACCAACTGGATCCATGGACAGCAGGTCTCTAACCCCATTGATGCCTTCTAGAGGCTGACCTGGAACAGAGGCCAGACAGAGCAAAAGGATAAAGTAGATATTTATTAAAAGGCCTCAATGGGCACACCTGGGCAACACAAGAGCCCAGCTGGGCCACACCCAAGATGAAGCCAAAATGGGCACAAAATGGATGCCTGATCACAAGGTCTCAGAGTTTTATAAGTTCTGGTCCATCAGCATATTAGAATCAATTGTCCAACCATAGCTTCAGGTTATGAAGCTCCATCCTCCCAGTTTGTTCTTCTCACTTCACTGCTTTTTTGTTTTTGGGCCTGAAAGTTGTCCTTGGTATCGAGCTAGAGAAGGAATTGTTTTGTCTCTCTACTCTGTGAAGAGAGTTCAGGGACACTTAATATGTGTTACTTAATAAACCTAAAACTACTCACTAAAAAAGCACAGAATCTAAAAAATATAAAAACTAAAACCTAAGGCATCACTGTGGGCTAAAACACCATCTCCACCCTTCAATCCTACAGGTGCTAAAGCATCTGTAGGACCTTAAAAAGTTGTCCAGCACTTCAGGGGAGTCCCCAGCTGCTCAGCCTCTCTGCCCCAGCTGACTCAGGGTGTTCCAAAGAGGAGCCTTGGTGCTGGGCTGTGAAGGCTTCTGGATGAGCAGCAACACTTCAGTGTGTGCCTATGGACACAGCCTGTCAGCACTGATTGCTTGTCTCACTCTTTTCAGAGGATGTTTTTTCCTGCTTTGCATGTACAGGTAGGATTTTTTTTTTCTTTGGAAACCAGCAATGACTGGACTAGAAGTGGAGCAACCTGGATGCATGGGTCTGTAGAACTTGCTGTGGCATAGATGTGGCCAGCAGTGGTAGAGTGGAGGCAGGAAGGGCACCTGCTTCAAAAGATGGGTAAATATTCCCAGTTCTTCCATCAGAATCTGTCTCCCACCAAGACAGAATACAGCAGAATGATACATATGACTGAAAAAATACCAGGCATTATTCCTGGAGTTCCCTGCAGCCTTTCAGAAAGACAGGGAGGGAGAAGTCACAAGTTATTTTCCCTTATAAAGACAATGCAAAATGCATGGGTCTCACACACTCATCTCCAAAGCTCTGTTTGTGCTGATGACTCCGTTTGCTGCAGTGATACTCACTGGGACAATGAGAAAAACCTTTCTAGAATACAACTTCTCAGAAGAGATGGGCTCACCTGAAAATCAGCTGTTGGTTAATAACCCTTGATCTGCTGGGTCACGTCTCTGTGCAGTCTGGGCTGGTGTCCTGTGACCCAGGGAGGTTTTTGTGGATCTGAATGCAAAAATCTTTGGCATTCATACAGAAGTCTTAAAAACAGTTTCATCAAGAGTAGTTGTTACTGCAAAAAACTCTGCCTCACTTGCAGTATGTTTCATGCAGTCAAGGTCTAGAAGAAAGTTATATAGCAGATAGTAAACCCCACCTACACTTCTCTCTTTTTTTTTTTCCTTATTTTAGACAGATGTCAGTGTCTTTGAGTGTATGCTACTTTTCAAAGGGGCTTTGTAAGCTGATAACACATTCTTCCGAGGCTACACAATACTTAGCACTGCTCTAACAATTTTTATCTTCAAAGTGCTCTCCCCTGTGCGAAAGGAAAGTCAGTCTCTTCCCTGAAGAGTTTCAAATCTAAAAAGACAAAAAGGGGTTAGTGGAGAATGGAGCTACGTGAAGCAAGTTCTCAGACAGTAGTTCACTCACTATAAACAAGTCATTTTTGGTTAAACTGAAACTTGGCAAAATTACACCACATTTTCAAGGTTTTTAACTTCCAAAAATGTAAGAAAAACATTTTTGAAAATATTCCAGTCTTGCACCTTGGTGTTTGTTAAGCGAAAACTTTACATATCAAATTAGTATTTCCATTGGAAATATAATTAATATTTTTTCTTCTAAAAAATCATAGATAAGAAAAAAACTCATAGAATGAGACAGATAATTCATTTTATGTTTCCTGGTTCAGCCACTGAGTCATGGAAAATAAAATCGATGCAGGGAAGAACCTTTAAAAAAGAAAAATATTATAACCCCTCCTGTAAAATGGAGAAACTAAATGGTGGTGGATACCACTGCACTGATTTTTATGGTCGACCTTCTGGCTACCCTTGCCCTTCCCAGCTCCATGTCATGCATCAAAGCCAGCTCTGCTGTACTCACGATTACTTGAGCATGGCACCGAGGTGCAGCTGCATTCCTTCATCCTGTACAGACCAGGACCCTCGCAGGAATGGCTCTGCACAGCTCTTCTGCCTCTTAGCTCCCCTTTCTTCAAGATCAGCAGGAAGCAGAAGGAATACAAGAGCTTCTGGAGGAACATAAAAGACTCTGTGGGATGGCTGCTGCATAGCCCTTCTGTTGTGTGCTCCTGTTTGGGGTATGGGTAATACCAAACCCCACAGATGCTTTGCTGGGCAGCAGTGAGATGTGAAACATCAGCCTTCTCCACAGGATATCTCTCAGGTTTGGGCTGAGCAGCCACTGGGTTGAGAGTTTTAGGTATCTGGTTGTCATACAAGGACAATTTTCCCTTGAAAATTAATCTTCAATATCAGTGGAGACCCAATAAACAGCTGTGTTGATTGGGGCGAGAGTTTGGACCATTGATAGGATCCTCGTCTTGAGTTATGGAGTTATGATTGCAAACTGCTTGAGCTGTGTCTAATAAATGGGTATGGCAATAGCCAAGGGAATGCTGCCTTTGAGAAAGGGATGAAGCCTCTTCCTTGATGGAAGAGTGTGGAGAAGGTGCCCTCAGCTGCACTGATTCAGGAACATTCAATCTTCCTGCTTTGAGACAGCACCAGTGATCAGTCTGTGGTTCTCAAAATCCTTTCACTCCTCATTTGGGGTGATGCTTCTTGAAGGGGCCTTGAAGGAATCTTTTCTCCTAAAGTAAAGATCTGAGCATAGTCCTATCCCTGAAGGATGGGAGTTTTTGGAAACCTACCATCCTGCAAAGGACTCAAAGCATGAAACCCATCCTTCACTGGGGTTTGCATACCCTGCTGCAGACAGAGGTTGTACGAGGGTGCTGGAGAGTATGGTGAGACTAAACAGTGGAACTTCCTTTTTCCTCAGAGCACCCTTGCTCTGCACACCACGACAACAGCTCACACAGCAAATTTACAAAAGAAGCAATAAAAGATCACCATGAGCACTCTGAGAAGCCCCAGCATAAGGCCTCAGACTCAAAATAATTAGTATTGATTTGCTCCAATAACTCGGGCTGCATGTGATAGTTCCACGAGCTACATCTGCCTAGAGGCTTTGTGCTCAAAATAGCTCCCTTTTCCGCTCTCCTTCAGCTCCCGCTTCCTTCGCTCCTCCAAATCACTGCAGAGTAGCGTTCTGCAGGGAGCTATGGGGAAAATCCCATTATAGACTGTGTGGGAGCTCAAAAGATATTCAAAAAAAGTGAGCCAGGTTAAGCGAGGTTGGGGTATTAGAAGACAAATTGCTGAAAACCAGTCCACGCTTCTGCGGCGTTTCGCAGCAAACAACCGGAATCAGCGCCAACAAAATCAGTTCCTTCAGAATTTTGCTTGAGAAGAGCAAACGCCCTGTTGTCTGCAGGTGCTAAAAAGCTGGCTGGAAGTGTTGGTGAATAACTTTTTAAAAGTCCCCATTGCTTACCATGGCTGTGCTAACTGCACAACAACTCCCCCTGGTCTTATAATTTTGGAATATTATCCCTACAGAGGGGGGATGTCTGTTTGCATTTTCCAATTAATGACCAGCACAGTGGGTACAACAGAAAGTTTAATTACAATTGGGCTGAGGGAGATGAGAGAGCACAAAGGAAGAAAAGGTTCTCCAAATGACCATCATTTCTCCTTCTTCTCCTCCCCCGGCTTCTCAGAAAACCTCAGGGAAGTTTCTTATGCTTCTCCACAAACAGAACGGGAAGGATTTTAAAGAAAAATTTGGGGGAAGTTGGAAGAAAATTAGTTCAATGTGTTCTGCCAGTAGATCTCTTTATGCATCCATTACCCTCTATATTGGTTACCTTAAAGCTTTTCTGACATGTGCAATTACTGGTCCCCAGAGAGATTAAAAAAACACATTTCACAATGTGATGCTGGGGCCGCCCCTGGGCTCCAACCCCTTCCTCTCATAGCTGGGCACTCCTCAGCCCCCACGTACATTAATACATTCCAGCATGTCCCATAGCAAAGTTTTGGGTAATTTCCCCCCCTATTTTTCTATTTGCAAAGCCAAAAGAAATAAAATAAATAAAAGCTCAAAGCTTCTAATAGAATTACATAAATCATTGGACTGTTATGTAGTAAAATAGTCATGCCCTGAAAAACGTGCTTATACCATTCTTACACTCTTTTGGGAACAGCCCCACTCTCCAAATCTCTTCCTGTAACTTTCCAGAGATGCATGCCCCAAAAGGGGAGATAAATGTCCTTCCAGGCAGCTAGGAAACAGCAAAATTTTGGAGTATGATTTAAAGGAATGAATGTTATGATGGCAATACTTACTATGCAAGTGAAGCTTTAGATGTGAGGTCATTGAGGATGAAGCTGGACCAGTATCAAGATCCAAAATGATGAAAAAAATGGAATAAGATGTTCTGCTCGGGGAGGACCAGTTTGCTCCTTGCTTTAAAAGCACTTTATTTCTGAGGGAAATAAAGGGGAAAAGGAACAATTATCATATTTCCATCAGTGTTGTTGGCTGCAGAGTGATCTGCTGGTTTCAGTGTCACGTGGGACCATTTGTGGCTGTGTATCCCATGCTGTGCACACGTGGATCCACTGCACACACATTGTACTCCTGAGTCTGGGCCTGGCAGATCTGCAGACCTGTGCTCAGACTAGATTTAACCTTTGCTTTGAACTGAGTAGTTGAGGCATGAGGAGAGGGGGAGCAGATGAAGGCTTCCCCTGCTCAGCCCCTGTTTCATTCAGAGGGACTGAGCCTTGCTTTTATCACACTCGTGAGTTTTGCAGCTGAACTGATGCCAAAATAGGAGCTGCATTCTTGAAAATCTGGCCTCTAATAGCCTGCTGTGCTGAAAACGAGGAGACTTTGACGTTTTTGGGTGGGATTCAGCCCACAGATTTAGATGTCCAGCTGTCCAAATTTCCATTATAGTCAATGAAGGTAAAGGATGTTATGCATTTGTCTAAACATGGGCATCTGATGTCATTTTAAATGTCCTCTTTTATCCAGGATATCTCCCTGGGGCTAGAAAACATTACCCAAAATCTATGGGAAACTGCATCCCTATGGAGAAGTAGCTTGGATCTAGCCAGGGCACCTCAGAACCTCTAACTGTACCAGAGGCCTCTTTTAAGCAAAATATTTTATCTCCTGATCAATGTTATGTAGAATCAAAAACAACGGACTTGTACAGATGATGAGCATTGACTATGTCTCCATTGGCTACAAACGACATTAAGCATCCATCTTACAAAACATTTAAATTTAAGAGTCAATCTGACCCTTGATTCCATGATTAAAAGCTGATTCCTTCCTTTTGCTGCCTGCAATTCATAACCCAAGTGGAACCGCCCTGAGCTCCGGACTGGTGGCCCCTGTCCCAAACCCCAGTGTGTTACAGCAGAGTGGCCAGGACACCTGTTAGGTCTGGCTCCTTTGGGGGCTCTTGGCTGGTTCATGGGGAGCCAGTGACAAGGCTGTGGCCCAGGTGGTTCCAAAGGGACTGGTGGCACAGTGGAGCAGACTGATGTCCAAATCCCAGGATGGTTCCAGGTCTCAAAGCTCTGTAGCAACCCATGCCCAGCTCTCCATGTAATCCTTGACCTGGCTTTTCTCTTCTGCTGTGTTCTGTTTGAAATGTGTTCATATTGTCCAGGTTTCTGGTGGTGGTCATGGTGCTTTCACTCCCTTGGAATTAAGGTGGTTTTTTGCTTAATTTTCAGGCTTATATAAATTAAAGAGCTAAGAAAGTGCATATGAATATGACCTCATTTTTCCCTCCTACCTCCCCCCACACACTTCCCCAGTTGACATGTTTGTGCAAATGTTGAAGATGAATAACGTAAATAGACTTCTTTAACAGTGATAGCTTATTAAAATAGCATGGGTGTGTGAATTTCTATTGCTAACTGGGAACCCTGCTGCTTACCAGTGGCAACGCCATCCATGCATTATTCAGCAGATGAAAAAGGCCATTGTTCCTGTGTTCTGGAATTAATCAGTTCACTATGAAGATTACCTGTCACCAAAATATCGTGTTTACTCAGTCCATCAAAACAGTCCTCTCTGACAGCAGTTGGGTTTCCTCCATAGGGCCCTTTGTGCTAAAATACGTGTTTGTAAATACAACAGAGACCTGGTGGTGTTAAGGAGAAGGCAAGGAACAACCTTTTTAATCTGTCTTATGTGCTGGAGTTTAAACCCTGTTGTGGGGGCAAGAAGGAAGAAATGCATGGAACAAGGAGCACCTGTGAGTTATAATTCAATCAATCTGAAATCCATAGTGTTATTGTGACAGATCTAAATCCGACTTTCAGGCTTAAGCGCTTTCCAGCTGCAGCAGAGGCATGTGAGGTCCTTGACTTCATTATTTTGCTTCCATGCCCTTTCTGAGCTTGGGTACTTTTTTTACTGAAAGTTGTGGCCTTTCTCCCATTTCTCTTCTCCTGGCCCTTGACCTCTCACTCCATTCGCTTCTCTTGCTGCCAAAGTGAGGTATTTGCACATCTGGCCTTGCCTATTTTCACCACTCTGCTGTATCAGATTAAGGAGGCCCAAGGCTGTGTTGTGGCACGTCTCAAAAGGCTATTGTGGACAGACTGATGGAACCAAGATCCAAGTGGACAAATCCAAAAACCTCTGTAAAGCAGAGGAGTGGCCTGATTGGCTTTTTTATTTTTGCTTCTGAGTGCCCAGGATATTTGAAATTAATAGAAATACTACTTACACATAGTACCTTTCAATTTTTATTTATATACAGTTTTTCCCCAACAAATACATAATAAAATAGCCATTAAATGGGATCCGATACCTTCAGATGCACATGCAGTTGCACAATCTCAACTAAACCAAGTAATTTCCTGAATGGTGACAGAAGAGGTGGATGGAGCTGTCCCTGTCATGTCTCCAGGTCTTTGCAGAGCCCTGGCTGAGCAGAGGCAGATGTGCAGCACCAAGGTGCCACCTGCCTCTTTGTCTGCAGCGCCACTGATTTCAGTCTCTCTCCCTTAATTTGCCCAGATGCTGCTTTTAATTAAGCTCCAAAAGTTTCATGGTCTTTGAGACCTCTTCCACTCTGTCAATTTTTGCAGGAGCTGGCAGGCAGTGTGATCACAGCCTTGCTTCTGCTTGGATTCAGGCTGAGGTTTGTGCACAGAGATGACTGTTTGCAAGCAGGGTTAATGCATTCACCTGGGGTGTGAAATATCAGCGCTGCTGCGCGTTTCCCAGATGACCTTGACTCTGAGAGTCACTGGCCATATGCTCGCTTAAGCTGATCGCAATTTTTTTCCCCCCCTCCTGTTGACTTCAGGGGGTGTCTGATCAGAGCCCTAATCTCCATGTGTCTGTAATCCCAATCAGCAAATGAGCACACACTTTGCTGTATTTAAAATGCGGGCTCCTCACGAACACCGTTTGTACAGATTCCAGGCTGGTGATGTGGGGGCTGGTGTCTCCTCCTGGATCAGCTACATCCAGTAATAAATAGCAAACCCTGCCACCCTCCCAGAGGGGTGCTGTCCCATGGCCAAGGACTTTCATAGCGTGTCACTGTCTCTGACTCACAGCTGTAATTCAACTGTGACAACAGCAAGGGGCACAGTCCAGGGAATAGGTTGGCCTTGTTACAGGAGGAATGTGTCCCCTCACGGAAAGGCAACTGCCTTCATGTCTGTTTGCTCTTAACTAGATAAAATCTGGTTGCTTTGAAAAGATTTTTTAAGGATGTTCTGCCTTTTTTGAAAATTCCCAAGGAGAAAAATGTATGATTTTAATGAAGAGGACCAAAGGAAAGATAATTAAAAAGTATGCGGGGCCAGGAGGGGGCAACTAGATAATGGTAGTGTTTTTGAATATTCCAATTAGTACTTTGAGAAGAAAACTGTTTTCAGAAGTGTTTCTTTGTTCTTGTGACTAGTTGAGACCCCTTTTGTCGTTCTGAATGCTGGTGTCTCTGCTCTTACTGTATAGATCATGTCCCTGGCCTGGCCACTTGAATTCCCCAAGCTAGAAACAGCTTCATTCATTGCAAGTATGTCAGCTCTGCTCCAGGCTCTGTAATAATAACTCTTTCACTTCAGCTGATGAGATCTAGATACCAATCTTGCTGAGGTCACCAAAGGAAAAAAAAAATGAGCTTGGTCACTTCTCCATTGACGATTCAACACAAACCATATATCTCTGCCTAGGACGCCTCACATTTCCTCCTTATTTTACCCAAATTGCACAAAAAAGCACCGCTGAGATTTCACTGAGCTTAAAAAAAAAAAAAAAAAAAAAAGCCCCCCATGACATCTTACATATTTGGTACCTCCAATTCNCATTACATAAAGCTAGAAACAGCCTTTTCTCTGGTGCTACTGAGTAGAGAAAAAGGAGCAAATGAATTCAAGTCTGTTTATCCCCATCTGGTTAGATGATGTGTTATTGGCAGGCCTGGCTGAATTTGCTTTGTGTGGCACCTTATACAAGACACCTAAGGCATATGTCTTCCAGATAAAAGCCAAGTCCCCTGATTAAAGGGTCAAAGCAGAGTGCTGACAGTAGGAAGACAAAGCAAGCTGTTACTGAGCTCTGCCGAGGGATGGGAGCGGAGATTTCAGAGCAAGACAGTGAAAAGCTGAGAAAAGACGCATTTCATCCAGGCAGAGATACCAGCATTGAAAGGACTGCACAAGATGCCAAAAAAAAAGTACCTGCTGTTCATGTAAACTGGAGAGAATCCCCCTCCAAGGATCCAGACAGGGCCAGTGGGGAGTGGTGTGTGAAGGAGACCTGGAAGGGGCAGATGCTGCAGTGTGCTCCTGCAGCAGGTGCTGCACTGGTGGCCTTTGCCACAGCCCTTGCCCTGCCTGTCCCCCCATCACCTCCTTCTTTCTCCTCACCTCCCACTCTGGGCTAGCTGGGGGGACCTTGGCCTTACTAGCTCACAGGGTTGGTGCTGCCCCAATAAAAGACACTGACCCTCACTACATGGCTCCAAGTCACACAGGACCAGCACCAGGGAGTAAGAGCAGTTCGTCACCACCATTTGTCCCTCTCTTGTCTGTATTGCCCATTCCTTCAGGTGTTTGCCATTTCACATTTCCTCTGGGGACAGCAAGGCAGCCTTCCTTGCCTCCCAGAAAGGAAGAGCTGAACCTTCCCTGCAGGAGAAATTTCCACCTCTCAGCACCAGGCATGCTCTGGCAGCTCTGGCTCCATTCCTGGGGACTGGCTCGTGGTGCCCTGTGGAAGAGACTGCTGCACAGGATCCCTGAAGCAACGATTAATTAATGAGTGTTTGCACAGCACTTTAAAGGTGTGAAGAGTCATATAGATGCTGCTAAGTATCATTGTTAATTATGATTAGGTGTAATATTGTAATATATAAATATTGCACAGTAAATAGCATGAAGAGCATGAGAGAATTTCTCAGCAGTCATGGACATATTTGTCTTTATAGCTGGAGACACATCTACCCATTGGACACAAACCTGGTCTGGGAATTTGAAGGGTGCAAGCAGTGGGAGAAGAATAGTCAAAAAGATATTTTGGCAGTAGTCTGAGTGTGTGGATTTTTTGTAGAGAGTGGGGAGAAAACAGAACAAAATGGTATTTTAAAACAAAACATTGGAAAAAATAATTATTGAATGAGCATAATTTCTTCGGTCCATTTTAAGGAAGCTAAAACCTCACCAGCAGCAATGTTTTTGCCAAGATGTGTTTTGTCCAAAGGCAGGTTTTGGTGCTGAGCACTGAGAGGGGTGACTGCAGCCCAGGAACTGTCCCTGCAGTGATCCAAGCTGCCACTCAGAACTTTCCCTTCCCTATTAGAGGGGCTTTGGTGGTTGCTGGAGGAGTTTTATCTGCACCCCTTGGTGTCTGTGGGAAATGTTCAGGTCTGTAACTGGGTAGGCAGATATTGCCTGTCCTCAGCTCTGTGGGTTTTTCTGTGATCATCAGCATCTGTGTGATGGGCCCAGAAGGACCAAGGGGGACAAAACCTGCCTTCCACATTGCCTCTGTGCACAGACTGAGCAAATGGGCTGTAAATCTGAGGGTTAAGCTCTTTAGCCAACACACCTGACAGACTTGCAGTTCAAAGTGAAATTCTGTTAAAGTCAAACACCTGACTATCTCTGAGCCTGGGGCCCTAATTTCTCAGATTCTCACTTTCCTCACCTGTAAGAATGAGGACAATAATTCCCTTTATGAAACAGGTGGAGACGTATGGCCAAAGGGCCTGAAGACAAGGAGAGTTAACTTTTATTAAGTGGATTCTAAAGGCCAGAAGGACCACTGTGATCGATAGGTCCTGTCCACACACCCTTCCTCTGCATGTTCTTTGTACCAATCCCTTAGCTCCTGTTTTAGTGCTGGTGTGTTGTTATTCTGTGCCTTAAGCCACCCCTGAGACCTCCATCTGCCTCCCCCAGTGTCACCCCAGAGAACAGATCTGGTACCTGGTGCCTTTGATAGAGGGCTTGCTGTGAGGATGAATTTGTTAATATTTATTAAAGGCTATAATTTGATGGCTGAGGGGCAGGTATATTAATCAAAGGCATGTGAATGCTATTGAAACCCTAATTTGCCAGAAAGAAAGGAGAAGAAGTGAGTAGAGCAGGGAATTAGTTCATGATAAATCTATTTAATATACAGAAAGAGAAACTTATAGGGAGTGAGCTGCTTTGCTTCCTCTCCTTTCTGTCATTCATGCCTTATTAATAATGCTTGTGATGTTAATTTTCATCTCACATAAATGACAAATAAAAAGGCCTGATTTATATTGTTCTTGAAATACAAAGATTCATACACAGGAGAGAAACTCTGATCACTCATTCCCCCTGGTAAACATAAATATTCAATAATTAATATTGAATTTTCGGGAGGCTGATCTGTTCTCTTGATCTCTGCAGCAGCCTGTTGACCCTGTCATGTGTTACAGGCAGCATGAGGTAGAAAATTGAGGCTCATCTGTACCTGCATATACCAAGTGAATCCCAGCTAAAAGCTGCTGTGTTAACTGTCTCTGACTTGCCACCACCGTGTTACTGCCTTGCTGAAGAAGCTGCACCCTGAGTACACCTTTCACGCAAAGCTTTGGAAATTGTTATCCTGTATTTGCTCAAGGGAGTCCTTGTTATGCCCCATTCCAGCTTGCAGAGAGAGCTCTGCTGCACAACAGATGGCAGGAGAGCCTGGTTTCCCCAGGATGTGCCCACTCCTACCTCAACAGTCCTTTGAGATGCACTGCAATGCAACCTCTATCATGAATTTCCTCCATACCATGTGATTATCTCTGCTTTCTCCAACCCTCTACAGAGCACTCAAGCACACTCTGGAGGGAAAGAAATGGTCTGAAGGAGAACAAGAAGCAAACAATTCAGTCCTGTGGGGAATTTGGACCTGGCTCCTTCGTTGGTGCTGGTGTATAGAGACCAGCAGGAAAAAGAGCAGGGAGTTGGGATTTTTGGCTGGTAACCAGTGCTTCTTTCATCCATGAGGATAGCAGTGAGGAAAGACCTGCCCATAAATTCTCCCAGCTCAGGGCAGCTCACTGCTTCTGTAATTGCAATTTTTTGCAGCTTTTAGACAGCACACACCACTCCCGACAGCAGGGTACCAGCTCCTCCTGAGGCTGAGTCCACAGAGGACCTCTCTGTCAACTCACCAAGAGCCACCAACACAGAAACCTCTCGTGACCTGTTGTGTTATCTCTGAGAAGAATTTCAGCATTCACTCTTTTCTAGACCATCACTGCTAAAAAAGCCACAGAGGAGGAGCATGGAAAAATCAAAAGAAAGAATAACTTTCAATGCATGTTATTTTGTAAATGAACATTAAAATTAAAAGTAACTCAAAACTACAAAACCCAAACAACTCCAAAAACACTCCTAGCACAACAAAATTCCACTCTGGACTCCCCAGTGGTTAAATCAGAATTTCTTCTTCCTTGCTTGACCTCTCACAATGCCCCTACAAATAAACTTGTGATAGTTCTGACACAAGCCATGCTGCCAAAGCTGGCGTGGAAAGTGGATGGAGATGCTATGAATGATCTCTACCATTTGAAGTGTTACCTTACAGTATTTCTTCCCAGAGACCAAGACAAGAGAAAGAACAGAGTAAAACAGTTGAGAAATGTCTTCTCATTTCGCACTTTCAAAATCATTCCCTTTTAAAAAAGAACTCCTTTTAAATGTATAGGTGGGTTTTTTGCCCGTAAATAAACAGCTCTTTTGTTCAATAAACATGTAAATTGGGCTATCAAGTATTTCAAATGCACTGTGTCCCCTTTTGGGTATCATAAATATCACAGTGTAACCCTTGCCTGTGTTAGTTTCTGTTTCATAGTCAAGACATAGACTCTCACAAAAATATTTTACTCCCTGGAAATGGCTCATTGTAGGTTACCAATCAATCCCTTAGGAGTCTGTAGGCAGAGCCTTTCTTGCTATAAATTCGTGGCACTCCACTGAAGTCAATGGAGATTATATAAATCAAGGGTCTGGCTCCATGTGTGTCCCAGTCCCTCACACATGGCATGCTTTAATCAGCTGGAGTTTGCTGTCTAGCATATTCGAGGAAGAAGAAAAATGTAACATTAGAGAGGTGATCTTCTTTATCTAGGGCATGGATTTTCTGTTTGAAGCTCGGGCTTGTGGTAATGGCTGGGAAAATCCTTGTTGGTGAGTGTTTGCAGGTCTGTAGTGACTGAGAAGAGCACTATTCTTTTAAGTATTCTGAACAATTTTTCAGAGATTTCTTGTTTATGAAGTGCACTTCTGCCAGTGGCACCTCTGACCACAGCAGCATTACTTGTCTGAGGCTGCGCTCTTGAATTCTGTTTGCTGACCCATTACTGCATCAAAAAAGGAGAGATTGAATTTAGCTACAATAAAATTGCATTAAGTTTCCAATAGACATCTTTTATTTCCAATTGGATATGGCATCTCCCTTTGAGAAAGAACCAAGTGCAGCGTTTCCAACAAGAACCTCTGGAGGTCTTATCTGTGACCTTCTCTCCAGAACTTTTAGCAAAGTCCTATTGGATTAGGTACTGACTTTGTTTAAAAATATAACTTTTAATTAATACTGATAAATATTTCTGGCTTGACAACATTTGAGCACTTACATTTGCAGTGTAGCTAGACTCATAGAACTGTCCAGAACACTCCAAGATTTTATTTTTTTGGTAGTGTAAGGAGATGATGTACTGTAGAGTAGGGCATATTTCTCTATTTCCATAAGTTATCTGTGGGAAAGAGGGAAATTTTTAATACCATCTTGCTTTTGTCTAGACATGAACCACATATCTTCATGAGAATTTGCTACTCAGCACTCAATAATTTTTTCAGACAGCAATGATCAGGTGTTTGGTTTTTAAACTGTTCATTCTGCTCATCCACTACTTCCACTGGGTTACTGGCTCCTATCTGATTAAAAGAATACTCCTAACAGGAAAATAATAGGATGCTGCATTGTGTTTTATTGAATGCTGAATATTATTAGTTCAGCCTGGCACAATTTGGAAACATTCTGGGCATTGTGTTTGGTTTTTTTTGAACGCCCAAATTCCTAGCTCTACTTGTTTACAAAGAACAAGCAAAGCAATTCCACAAAATACCAGGAATCAAATTCAAGCTGTTTTGTTTACACTCATTTACCAAATCTGTTTCCATTCTCTGACAAGCTCTCATTGTAGCTAGAGTTTATCAACATTTTTCAAACGCCAACATTTCAGTGAAACAGATTTGTTTGGGGGGAGGAAGAGGAAATGTTCACTTCATTCCAAAAAAAGAAGACTACTCATGAGTCAAATTGTTCAATTTTATTTTAAAAAAGCCCTATTTTCAATTATCATTCCACATATCTTGCAAGTTTCTCATCTGAATTTAAAAGTTTTCAAAATGTTTCCAAAAGACCGCTAAAAAAGCTGCCAAATGACAGTTGGAGATTTACCTTGTTTCTGTCCAGTGAGACTGATGTTTCTGAATAACCTTATGTAGGACAAGTACTTAATTTCTCTTCACATCTCTGGCACTTCAAGGTTTAATAATCATAAATTATGAAATTATTTAGAACTGCAAGCGTACATAGACACCCTGTGGGCTTTAGAGAAAAAATACAGAAGGAACTGGAGCAAAGGGGGACTAAATCAATATGTTCTTGTCATTGTGTAGAAGGTGATAATGTCACATTATTGGCTTCACCTCTTCTCCTGACCTGTTTCCCTACCTGATTGCAATCCCTGATATACATACTGAGAGTAATCTGTGGCATAGACTTGTCTATAATTTCTCATTCTTACTCCAAACAGAAAACCCAAAAGATTGTGCATGGGCTTCAGTGAAGTGGGGCCTGAGTTAGGGCTGTGCTTACAGCAGAACTGAGCCCGACATTTATGGCTGGGATTGCTGATCTCTAACATTACTGATTACTTAATATGAAATGTTTTGTGTCTGAAATAAGTTTCCTGGTAGTTTGACTTAACAAGTACGGTTTGTACAGCCCACATACTTTTAAAATAATTATTTTCCTCCCACAGCTATTAGTGAAAGCTGTGACATCTTCCCCTTCTTCGCAGTGATATGTCATCTCTGCTTCAGCACCAGATGGTCCAGGAAAATGAGCAGGAGAAATAAGCATGTCTATTTTCCTCTTCCTTAACATGGCAAGAAAATAAATGTGAAATAAAAAAAAGTATTACCTGTGCTAGGATAAAGCCTCTGGATGTGATGGCTTTCTCTGCCAATTTCCTCCTTTGCTCTTTCCTCCTTGCCCCCTCCACCAGTGCAGTCAAGGCTGGTAACTGGACATTGTGGATGGGCTGGTTCTTCCTTCAGACCATCCCCCTGCAGCTTCAGGTGCAGGAAACACCTCAGTCATCTTTTTCTTATCAAAACCTGTTGCATGTCATGTATCATACCTGACCCATCTCCTGATTAAGGCTCTTTGTGGGGATTTGGAGAACTAACATCTATTTCTGACTCTGTTATGGGGACCTCCAATGACCTTAAATGTTGTTCCTGCTTCATGTTCCCTCAGTTGTCAAGAGGAGACAGTAACTATTGCTTTTTTTCCTGCATATTTAGGGACAGGTTTTGTCTGTGGTTCCTGAGTCAGGCAATTAGAGTAGGGATTCACTCCCAAGTCTAACAAGGTGATTCTTACACTCACACCCATGAAGTAAAACTCAGAAACCTGAAATGAGTATGATGGAGAAAAATAATATCTATACAGGTGTAGAGGCAAGTGATGATAGTTTGGAAGAACATGACAAGGGAATCGTTGTCCCACCACCAGACTACCAGGCCACAGTGCCAGGCCATCCATGCCTTAGCTTTGACTGGGAACTGAAGATGGCAGTAAGTGCCAGCAAATATCCTCTGATTGCTGGATTCATAAGAGAGGACCTTTTATTGACCCTCAGGGCCTTGCCACGTCCAGTCCTGCTGGACAAGTGCTCTCCAGGTTGGTGTCCAAGCTGTCTAGGAGAGTTCAAAGCTGTGGTGTCCCCTCTTGTGATGTTCCCTAGCCAGTATTTACCATTTTCCAGTATCAGTGTTCAGAGACAAGAGAGAAAGAAGGAAGAGTAAAGGATGGCCTTTCCAGTTCTCCTGCAGCCAGAATTCCTCATGTGTTAAGGCTGTTTTACACATATCTGCCCTACAAGTCCTTCACAGAATCACAAAATGGGTGAGGTTGGAAGAGACCACAGTGGGTCATCTTGTCCAACGTCCCTGCTCAGTCAGGCTCTTCCCAGAGCACATTGCCCAGAATTGCATCCAGACAGTTCTAGAATACCTCCAGTGAGAGAGATTCCACAACCACTCTGGGCAATCTGCTCCAGTGCACAGTCACCAGCACAGTGAAGAAATTCTTCCTCTTCACTCAGGCTGGAGCAAGAACAAAGGCAAGGTAATTTGGACATTAGCTCCAGTTAGCATGTGGAGCTTCATCTGCTCTTTTATTTTGAGCTAGAGCTAGAGCCACCAAACCAGCTTGAAATTCAAATTGTCCTACCACCTTAAACTGCAACGTCAGGTCAGCAATCCATGCAAGTGACAGACCTCTTACACTGGAGGCATGTTCTCCCTGCCCTAGAGGAGGAGTCAAATCTGCTTGCAAGGGAGGAAACAGCATTCATGAGGGTGTAAGCATGAAATTCAGCTGTGAAATGTCTGTCCCCTTGTTTTATTCTGCTGCCTGCTCATCAAAGTGTTTGTTAATCTTCAAATTCCCTTCAACTTCTGCTCCAGTGAATACATGTTTCTGAGTTTCCTAATACATGTTTCTTGTCCTTTTTCTTGAAAGCCCTGTCATTTATCAGATAATAGAAACAGAATGACTGAGATCTAGCACAACCCAATAAGGATAGAAAATATTCTGGGTGAGCATCTTATGAGGAAAAAGGTCTTGAACTTCCTTCAGAAATAGCTCGACAAAAGCAGGAATAAAGAGTACCTTTGCAAAAGCATAGATTGGGTCATAAGTATTTTCTGGCCCAAATTACAGCTGTTTATCTCTTCTTATAGGCATCCATCAGAAATGGTTTGAGCAGTCACCCATAGTTTTTATGCTTGGCAAAATGTCATGCTTCCATTTTCTTTTCATTACTAGCTTACAATAAATTGCACTCATGTCCCAAAAGCAAAAGTCTCTCCAGTCCATTAGCATTCCCTAGGGTCATTCTTTCAAATGTAGTTAAACTTGGATCTCTCTTGCCTCTGAGGCATCTCTCCTTTTTAGATCCTTTTCCATTTGGACTGACTAAAGTTCTAAAAGGTTAAATGGCTTGGCCAGGGTCATATACTGAGTCTGTGGCTGGGCAAGGGACAGAGACCCTACACATGACAATAACCAGCCAAGCCCCCAAGCCCTAAGCCCTCAAGCAGTATAAAAGGATTTTATAGGCAAACCAGCTCAGAAAATTGCAGACTCTTAAATAGTTGAGTTTATAATGGAAATACTAAGAGAAACCTGACTGTAGCAGTGGAATAGTTGTAATGCATTACTTATTCCATTAATGGCTGTGTTCTTAATAGAAACAGGTTCATTACATGGTAAGAAGCAAAGTTTGCATTAAATAGAAACATCATTTGGTGTTTTATTGATTAAAAGGAGATTAGATTTCCATGATGTTCTTTAGCAAATAGGATGCCTCGGAGGAAATGTATATATTTATATTATAAGCAGGAGGGTTTTATTACAGCATAATGGAAAGAAAATGTATCTCATAATGACAGTTTATATCACACAAGGGATCTGATAACTAAAAGTTTAACTCCTAACCTAGCAGTGAAGTCCAGAAATCTGTATTCAGGTATTAGTGCAAAACTAACGTTTTCAATTTGGAAAGTCTATTGTTCCATGCTGCAGGTGACATAGAGGTTAGACCCTCTCTTCTCAACCAGGAGATCAAATCAAACCTGTCCCTGTGGACTACATGGTGAGGGCAAATTATCCCACTGAAATATCAGCATCAGCAGAAACATAATCATCTCCAATCAGCCAATATATGGCACACCCTTGTTTCACTTCTCCCTGGATCCTTAATGGTATAAATATCAGCAATGCTAATTACCCACCAATGATTTCATTGCTCTCTTTCAGACACATGTGGCTGTGAAGGCATGCTTGTTCTCAGCTTTAGGACTGTGGGTGATGGGTTGAAATTCTGCTGTGTGAGACCCACCTTTCCATCTGCCTCACTGTTGCAGTGGAGTCCATCCTGGTATCCCAAGATCACCACAGAAACTTTTGTTAGCAGACCAGAAAGTTTTGTTAGACCAGAATCACACCAGCTCAAACTGGAGAACATCCTGATGAAGGCCAGGGTGGGCTAAGGCACCTTGCAGACTGCTCTGACTCACACCTTGAACCATCCTCTAAAGGTTCTGATACATATTCCCCAAGGACTGCCCTGGATTCAGATTGATGGATTTAAAAACTAAATCTTGACAACACTGTGTGGATCCCTGTGCTGATATGAGTGTGGGGGATGTGTAGGCTGACTTAGGAACAAACACCTCCATGGCCCAGTGTGTATTTCCAGTTCAAGCAAAGAAAAACAACAGGTGAGTACTTTTTCAGGGGTGGATGAGATTTTACTGAGCAGCCCAAAGTGGATGGGTTGTTTCAAATACTCTCTCAGTGTGGAGCCTCTCTGAAACAATGTCCCTGTAGCAGATGTTGCCATTCATGGATCTATGGCTTGAAAAGAAACCCATCACTTTTCTATCTGCCATCCATCAAGTCAGTCAAGAGTTAATTGAAAGTCTCCCATTAACTTCAATGGGGCCAGGCTTTGCTCCTAAATAATTCTGAGGAGTTCAATTAATGTTAATGGACACCTAATGCCAGTAACTAACAATCTCCCTTTAACAACCTAATTATTTCTTGACAGATGTTGGACTAGTAAATAATCTAGTGGTCTTTGGTGGAAGCTGTTAGACAGCTTTGGAAAAATGCCTCTCAAGGCAAAGTAAAAATGGTTTTCCACCAACCACCCTGCAGATGGTCAGATTTTACAGCATGGCTGTGTTTTGATGACCTTTTTTTTTTTTTTTACTATGGTTGAAATATGTATGTTAGGAAGGAAATACTGTAAATGTAGCTTGGTTGGCTTTACTGTTCTGCCAGAGCACAGATTATAGTTCCTAAGTGCTTACTGGCAAGCATGACCTGATCATTTGTAGTCTAAATTTCTGTAAAATAAAATGCCTGTTTCTAAATATCTGTAAAATGGGGTTGAGGACTCCTGTGCCTGACTGTGAGCTTTACCCAGGGAGCAGCAACAGCTCTCACCCACCCTTTCACCAAGTGCTGAATGTAAGGATGCAGTTGTTCAGAGATACATCAGGTTAGGGTTTCCAGATGGGTGCAAGGGATGAGGTGGGAAGAAAAACCATTCTAAAAGTCTCCCAAAACTTTTATTACTTAATATGACAAGTCCCTCTTGCTTTCAAACAGCCAAACACAAAAAAGACCATGTCAGAAGAGTAAAAACCTGTGGAATTTGCAGTCTACTTCATCCACTGCCCTCAAAGGCCCAAGTCTGTTGTTGTGCTGTTCTTTTGTGCTGCAAACAAGGGTTCCCAAAAGATAGCTCATGTGTGTCACACAGGATGTAATCCAGCTTGTCTGTGGGTAATGCTGATAGCAATAGGAGCATGGAATAAATCAACAACAGCTTCAGGAAACGCTGCAGCAATTCTAGATGAAAAATGACAAATTTCTAAAGAATTTGTGGAATAACTAAACTTCTGTTGAAAAATCAAAACTGTTCTGTAAGTGAGGATAGGGAGGTATAATTAGAGTTGAAAATTAATGTGATTCTCCTCATTTTAACCAAAGAGTCATTGAGTTTGCCCCTGCAGCTCACTCAAGCTGTGAGATCAATGCAGCATTCAGCCTTCCTTTGCATCTGCCTGCCTTTCATGTGCAACCTGTGTGAAAACCACCTTCACTCACAGAAGCCTTTTTCACCATTTTCAGATCTAGAAAAGGCTGTTTCTGTAACCATGTCCACCTCCTGCCTGGCAGCCTGCCTGGTGCTGCCTGGCACCAGCTTTGCCTCCCAGGCAAACAACAAAGCTCCCAATACTTATTGTTTTTATAGGAATGAGGCAAAATGATGGTATTTATACAGTCCAGTATGTGTCTGATTCAGATTAAACTGTGTGAGGAGCATTTTTAAGGATATGGTTTCCTTTTGGATGGTACTGAAAGTCTTCTTAGTTGTGTTTAATGGTGTTAGACCTGGACAGGAAAAAGGTAAATTTGATACATCTGTGAATTCTGTGTGTTCAAGAGCCTACTGGGGAAGTGCCAAGTAATTTCCCAACACAGTCCTACCTGAAGATAAATACTAGGGTGTTTGTTACAGAGTGTGCTTGAAGGCACCAACCCCATATTTCAGGGAATTTGCCTGGCCAAATTGTTGGCATGATGGCCAGAGCAGAGACAGAGCTGGGCACTGAAGCTGCCACAAACAGCTTCTTTTATAGCCAGTGTAGGGAAAATGGGTGTGATTATCTGACCCTAAAGCTGTGTGGTTTAGGACAAGCTGAACTACCCAGCACAAGTGTCTGATCTCTGCACAGTCAGGTTGTTCTGTGGAAGCCCTGGGTCAGCTGAACCTCTCCCACCAGGCTTTGGACATGGATCTCTCCAATGGCGAGTAAGTGGTGACTTCTTGTGGCGAGGGTGGCCGTGACAAATTTTTCTGGTGCCTGACTTCAGGGTAAAGTTGGCAAAAACAAAGGAGTGGGAACAATGGGGCAGCACGAAAAGAAAAATCACTTTAATTGTAAAAGAAAGCAGGGGCTATGCCCAAAAAATGAACTCTGGGTAGGGGATAATTCCAAAGGCACCAGGTAGGGACTGACTCCAAAGACCAGTAACAAGGGAGAAGCAACTCTATATATATATATATATATACACACACACACACACACACTTGGGGATGGAACATTCTAGAATCATAACCATATAGGNAAACAAAGGAGTGGGAACGATGGGGCAGCACGAGAAGAAAATCACTTTAATTGTAAAAGAAAGCAGGGGCTATGCCCAAAAAATGAACTCTGGGTAGGGGATAATTCCAAAGGCACCAGGTAGGGACTGACTCCAAAGACCAGTAACAAGGGAGAAGCAACTCTATATATATATATATATATACACACACACACACACACACTTGGGGATGGAACATTCTAGAATCATAACCATATAGGGAGGACAAGTAACCAATAGAGGAACAGCATAGTAGCCTCAAAGGCTCATGGAAGAAGTTCCAGGCTCACCCTAACTTCAAGCAAATGTTTTCCAGGGCTTGAAGCTAGTGCTTAATTCTGTCTCTAGGTGAAATCTAGCTGCTTTGTAGCTGGACTACCTCTTGCAGTGACTGGAGCAAATTGTTTTAGTGTGGGCTAAAGATGATAATTTACAGTTTGTGGCTCACTTCCTTGAGAACTGTGATCACATACTGACCTGAGATGATTCCTATGAGTCAATTTTTTCATTTGTTGACATTTGTTCTTCAGTAACTTGCTAATAATGCACTGCTTTTGCTTCCTGAATTTTGAGGCAGCATCAAGTGTGATTTATATCAGTGTAAGGCATTGCTGAGGGCTGGGACACTGAGTGGGTGAGGAATTTTGAATGGGATTGGTTGAGATGCAGAGAAGCAAAAAACACAATGACTAAAGACATAATGGTTACATCTTTGCTTATAAATAAAATAGGCCAAGGCCTTGCTCTGGTGCTATAGCCACTGGCATCTCACAGCATGTCTGAACTCTCTTACAATCATAATTAAACTAAAAACTGCCCCAGACTAGACTAAATGATCTAAAGGTCTTTTTTTTTTCTTTTTTTTTCTTTTTTGTTTTTTTTAGTAGAACAGATGTGGATGCTGATCACAGGATTCACATGTGGGGATGAAGAAAACATGGAGATGTGATGTGTGAAAGTCAGGAGGAGGTAATGGAAGGCAGAAAGGCTGTACCTCTCTTGTCAGACAGGGGAGGCTTTGCACCATTGGTGGCAGAGAAGGGACAGAAGGCCTTATGAGGTTTTAGGCATGATGTTTTCTGCTTGTCCAGGCTTATGATGCTGGGTGAACCTGCTTTATCTAGGCTTTTCTCAGCAGTCAGGAGCACTGGAGACTCCTCCAGGTGACCATATTATGGTTCTGCAAGAGTGCAGGACTTCATGGAGCTGAAATAATGTGCCAGTCTACATCTGTGAAGCTTCACACCTGGCCACTGGCTGATAGTTTGAAAAACATAATTTAATGATCATGTTTATTGCTCTGTGTGGCTGTAAATGCAGATTAGTCTATTTCCAAAGAACGAACAGCACTTAAGATGATAAGCAGACGTTGGAGAAGAGTATGGGGGCACCTGGAACTTCTCAGAGCTGAAAAAAGTAAGGAGAGATTGTTTGACGAAGTGAGATTTAAAGACAGATTTGGATGTGAGAAGATAGAGGCCCAGATTCTCAACTGTTCCCAGCTGCTCTCGAAATACAACACAGCAATAAAATTAGGATTTGAAGCTCTGGGTGGCACAGAACTGGCAGATCTGTGGGAGTTTTTATACCATTCACTTCAGGAATTAAAATTAGGAAATCCTGCTTATTGGAACTGTTTTTTAGGATCACATGTATAAGTCAGAGAAACTCTACTTCTGATGTATTTGAGCTGTAGATGGAGTAACTCAAAGTCATTTATATGACCACCCTTTGGTCATCCACTAGAAAAAAATGTTCCTATGAATACCAAAAGAATGTGGCCCAGGAAACATCCTCTCAAAGAATGTTGGATTCTGGAGCAAAACGAAAACAAGAAGAGGAAAATGTAATGATAGAACCAAAAAGACAAAAATACTTATGGAATAGTGTGGAAAAGGGAAAGATGAGGTCAGAGACATCACAGAAAGAACAAACTGTATATTCCCTGTCCCCTTGCAGCATCTGCTAGCTAACACATTCTCTCTCTCTCCTTTTCTCACTTTCATTTTCTGCACAACTCAAAGATGAAACTGCTCGTGGCTTTATTTTTGGCTTTTCAATATCTGTGTCCATATGAATTTTGCTCATCTGTATATCTCAAATAAATGAGATATGAAATGTAATTAAGCAAGTAAATTAAATTAGTGTGATTTTTCCTGTCCTTGTTCCTTGCCTCAAGTCTATCTCTTACATGTTTCCATGACTTATCATTTCTGTGCAGAAGTAGATTGAAGGCCTGAAAGGAATAATGTGTTGAAACTAGCGTGGTGCTGATGGGGTCCTTGATTTAGTCTCGTTGCACTTTAATGACATTAAAAACTCAAGATCTACCCCCTCACACCTCTTGAGCAGTGACTATTTCCTGGGCTATATTTACTTATGGAGGGAAGCAAATGAGGAAAGATGAAGGTACATGGTGTATCTACTCCTACTGCTGCAACAGAAGCTCTCACAGTTCATCCTGGTGCTGTAACCAGTAGGTGAATGATCAGGTTGAGTGTGTAAAGCAGAGGAATGCTGACCTGGGTCAAGAGACGCTGTGGGTTTTGAAGTGAGGAAAAAGAGCCTTGTGTGAATTTTGCATTTTTATTACACTCTAAGTGTCTTGGTTGGAAATTTTCCTTTTCATTCTCCCCCAGTGCTTGGAGCTGGTGAGATGATTGCTTTGTATTTTGTATTCTCCTCTCTTTTTTGTGTTTGTTTGCTTTGTGGAAATGCATATTGCAAATGTCAAGAGCCTCCTGTTCCCGTATCTATTTCATCTCAACATCATACACTTCTTTGGGCTGACAGATGATTTGTCTCAGTGTTGTAGCACCACAGTGTTATGAAAACATGAGCTCATAGACCAGATCTGCTTTCTAGGCTTCTTAAAAGTGACACTTGGCCTCTGGTTCGTGACCCCTTGTGCCCACGTCCAATGACACTGTCTTCTGTCTTATCATTGGGGTTTATCATGCACTGATCCCCAGGGGAAATGATGGTGAAAAGAGGCTCTACCAGCCTAGGACTGCAGCCAGTGGCCACCACTGGGTTTTGGAGGGGACAGCTGAAGAGCCCTGTGGCAGCCAGAAGATGACGTTTCCCCTACCATGTTCACAACTCAATTTCCTTATTTAGATATTGTCAAGAGCCCTGACAGGTTTGTCCTCCCCCTCTGCTGCACTCAACTCCAAATTCTGTGCCTTAATTAAGTCTGTGACACGTCTGGATAGTCTGAGGTGTTTTTAAATGGCTTTTCCCTTTTCCACATTCTTCCAAGCTCTCAGCCTTGGTCAAGATGCCATTGTTTCCTTGGTGCAGCACTCCAGTGCTGAGTTACACATGATGCCAAGTACCATTCTCCTGCAGAATTCTGAATTTATCCTGTGAGCTAGGTGATATCTGTTAGAAGTTGTACAGTCCTTGTTGACCTGTTACTATTAAGGGAATAGTGTTACCTTAACCTAGACTGCCCAAAAGAGGAATGGAGGAGCTGTTCCTGGTTCTCTATCTCCTCCCACTCCAAAAGCTGATTTTTATCTTTTACAGCCCCATTTTCCTCTTCTTTGGGACTTGTTTTCTTCATTCCAGATGCTTTGGAAGAGACACATGAGCACCAAGGTGAATGGCTTGACCTTGCAGAGGGAGGTGTAACATATCCTGGAGTTTTTCTCCTACTTTTGTCCCTGAGCATTAGGGACACTTATTTCAATCATCTAGCTTGCCTCTGGCTTATGAGATGTGATTTTCCCTGCTCTCAGTGCTCATGGCTCAGTGCCCTGGGACAGACAGGCTTAAAGGTGTTGGAGAAGAGGGCTGTTTGCTTGGCTCCAGCCACTTCTGGTAGTGATAACCCAATGCACTGCAGCCAGTGGCAAGCTCATTAACCACTCTGCTGATTGGCTCTTACCTTCTCCTGAAGAACTTCCCTCTAGGGCTCACTGTGCATTAGCTGGAGTGCAGCTTTTGTGATGGAAATAAAGTGGCTCAGACAGAAACATGAAGTATCCTCTTGGGGAGTGCTTCAAACAAGATACAAACCCCAGTTGTGGTTGAGATTTGGTTCCCTTTCTGTCTGACACCAGAGGAGGACAGGAGGAACAGGATAATGGCCACCATGAACATAGCCCAGGCAGTGGAGAGGGACTGACTTGCATAATTAGGGAAAAATGCACTTGATCAAGTTGTTTGCAAGATATGAGCAATGTCAGAACAGAGAGAAGACCCTTCCCAGTAGTATGAGCACAGTGTTCAGGGGAAAACATGAGCAGAACCATTCAAAACCCTGTGCAGGCAAACCTACCCTCTCCTTCACCATCCTGCCAGAAGCAATGAAACCCAGAGAACTTACCCTGGGGTGTCTTGATTGGCTCTCATGGTCTTTGCCCATGTGGTTCATGTCTAGCTGTGGCTTAATGATGAAAAAAAATGCAGAGCTCTTCTCTTGGAAACACAATCAGTAAAACTCCTTCTCAGAGGAAAATAGGACCAAGTGTCACAGTATTGGCTCCCTCAAAACTCTGGGAGGCACTGGTGCAAGTCACCCTCTCTGCAGCATTTTCAGTGGACACAACAGCAGCAAGAACCAGTCAAATACCCTGACACCAAGGTTTTCCCATCTCTCCAAGGACACAGGAGACCATTCTCTTCTCATCCCAGCTGTCTGTCTCAAGGGCTATTCGCTGAGGTGTGTCTGTGGTGTTACTCCACACCAGAGGAACCTTCAGGTTGGCTTTCCCACCCAAAGGAGCACAGCTGACCTTTTGGGCCATGCTGCCACCTCCACAGCAGTTTCTCTCCTTCAACTAAATACAGCAGGACTGCCTGGCTTTTTGCACATGGAGCAACAAGAAGAGTAGAACTTTATGACCACAGAGTCAAAATCTTGTCTAGGTCCTTGGATGCTTCCCTGTGAGGAATATCTGGAGAATATTCATTTATGCTGCTACCAGGGCAGCCCCAACAATCCCCTGTTCAGGGACTATCCCTTTCACCAGTCAGTGCTAATGGCTGAGTGGGTTCTGCTCTCTGGGTCCATCCCAGTAAAGACCTGAAAATGGCCTCAATTCGGCACCAAACAAACTGGAGCCACAGGACTAAAAATTTATAATACTGGAATGGGCTGAATGCAGGAGAGACAGGACTCACCACAGAGATCTTTTAAGAGAGAACATAATGTGCACAAACCTGGCCCAGGACTTTGCCTGCCAGTGGTCTAGCAGGTTTGATAGTATGTGTAATCTGGCCCAGACACTTTGCTGGAAAAAGTTGTGTAAAAGCAGCAAACTCCAGCTAGGCTTGCCTTGTGAGTATGTGGATGCCTTTAAACCATGTGTTGTACAGGTCTCTCATCTCTGCATAACTCTGCTTGTGGTGTATGGGAGGATGGGGTTCATTTGTGAGCCTTCATTGATTGCAGATGGCAGCACTGTTAAGGGAGTGGTAGGTTTTGGTATCTGGGGAGAAGCTTTGCCTTACTTTCACCTTCACACTGCATCAATTTATCCCAATGTTCTCCTGATATCCCCCCCTCCATTCCGCCTCGTTAAAATTGTTGCACAATAATTGTAAATTTTACAGCGCTCAAATTAGATTATTTCCCTTGACACAGAAACAAACAGACTGCTAGGAAATGACCATTTCAGATTACTGGAAGAGTCACACAATGCTGCCGAGCCCAGGCCAATTGCTGTTCTCGGCTGCACATGTGCAATCCCAGGGACATCATTTAGGGCTGTGCACATGAAAAGAGAGTGTGCATCGCGCCCCAACATGCATAAATAGCCACGGACCCCATCCTGTGTACTGCTGTCATCAAGTCCAGACCGCTGTGCTCATAAACCAAACACAGTAAATTTAATTAAAGGATGATCCCACAATGCTAATCAGATACATGTGCAGATTCCAACCGCGGGATCAGGCCCAGAGCTCTTGAGGGCTGAGACACATCCACTGCTGTGGACTTGTTTAATAATTTGGGGACCGATGAACCACAGGATTGGGCTTTGGGTCGTTTTGATGATGAAGCAAAGCACATGCCAAGAAATGCACCCAGAGGTTTTTCTTCCTTCTCCATGATGTCCCTGTGGCTGGCAGCAGCAACACGCAGAGCTCCCTCCACCACGCAGGCAGGCAGGTTGCCCAGAGCAGTGCCAGGAACAGGCTGCTTTGATCCAGCACCAGGCTATGCCCACGGTGAATTTAGCTCAGACCAGCTCTGGATTCACCAGGCCACACAGCAGTGAGGCTCTGTTCAGCTTTCAGCAGCTGCCAACACTTCAAAGGGAATATCAACCTGGCACTAAACCTGTTAGATGCTGTACAGGGACATCACTGTTGTGGCCATGCTGTACCTTGAAACCTGTAGGCACTTGGGTCTTGGCTTAGAAATTCTGAAAATAAGAGCAAGCAAAATAATTTTACCATTATTTGTTGTTGATCCTCACCCTCACAGGAGCTGTGACAGCAGGGAGGCATCATTTGGTTGTGTGTGGAGACCACAGGATAATTTGCATTTGTTAGAAGGTGTAGGAGAGGCTTGCATGGGTTTTACCTGTTATGAGTTCTGGCTTCAACCTCTGTGCTGAGAGCCTCAGCTGAAGCCCACGCTCTGTCTCCTCTTATCCCTGTGATCTGCTCTTTGGTGAAGGAGGAAAGGAGTTCAGCCTGCTTTATTCAGCACCTTTCCTCCTTTGACAGGAGAATGAAAGGCCCTGCCCTGAGTCTCTGTTGTGCAAACAGGAGTGGGAAACCCCATTTCCCAGGAGCTGCTCACCGCAATGCTGCTGCGAGGAGGAATCCGAGCTAATGATAGCAGTTATTCCAACAATGTTAATGATTTGTAGAAAGATGAATTAAGCAAAGAGAGAGAGCTGCACAAGTCTATTATTACCCTGTGCCTAACTCTATTAAAAAGAGCTGAGCTGTTCATCCATTTATGAGCCATTGACAGGGAGGAATATATCTCCATGAAAAAGGTCAGATTGCTCCAAAATGGTCATGGGCACATTTCTTTTCAAGGAGGAGCTCTCTGTGACAGAAAGGCTGTGTTTGGCAGAGGATTTCCAGATGCAAGGCTGTCTGAAAGACTTCTTTCCTGCCTGCTGCATGCACAAAGACTTATCTTCAGCTTTCGAGGTGCTGGTTAAGGTGACAAAAAACCAAATTCTGCCTTGACTGCTTGCTTGCACCTTGCTCATGGCAAAGGCTACAACCCTCTGGCAGAAGAAAACTCTTCATTTCTGGGGCTGGGGCAAGTCAGCCTTGAGGAAAGTTTAGTGTTTTGGATGAGTGTCATTCCTCTGCCCCATTCCAATCTAACCCATGGGGCTTTCCCTGACTATCTGTCTTGGTGTATTTTAGGAAGTTGTCATTGTGGTATTGAAGTACCACTTGTTTAGTGCAGTTGGGATGAGACAGGGCTGAAGTTTTCTATTGATCTGTAGAAGAAAAATAGCCTCAGCAGCAGGGGGGATAGCAATGCTAGCAGCAGCACAGTCTTCCTGAGAGGAGGTAGGGATGCTGAGAACCTGGCTCCTCACCTCTGTGGATGCACGCACACCAGAGAGGACCTGGGCAAAGGGCAAGACAGATTTGAAAGAGGAATTACTGAGCTCTGAGTCTCTTTTTGTGTAGCTCTTGGTAGCATTGAGAACAGATCAGATGTCACCACCTCAGTATGGAGGCACCAAGGCCTGTAAATCCTGCCTTGCCATTCCCCTTCAGCCATGAAACCTCTCAGGTGGTGGCAAAGACTGCTGTTGCTCAATTCACAATAGAATTTAGGTGACGATTGCTCTTACCTACCTTGGGAGCTACACAAGACTCAGCTGGAAATGATGACTCAGAAATAAAGCTTCATATGTCCTTCTGTCTAACAACCAGATATCTAGTGCTGTTCTCTTCCTCAGAGCAGTTTAACGTTGAAGACAAAGCCTGGCCAAGCTGCAGGTTTGGCTGGTTCATCTATTGGAAGCTGTGAAACTCCTGCAAAGTGTGATGTGTTCTGCAGGATCTTCTCCTGTCTCCCCCTGCCAGCTGCAAAGAGGTTCAGGGTGGATATGTGTATGCCTGAATTTTTTGTCATGTCTTAGTTTCAGTGTGTGGTGTCACTTCTGTTATGTCAGGGCGTGGTGTATCATCCCTGATGCCATGACATTATTTGCTGACATCTAAGGAAATAAGATGGAAACAGGGTTTCAGCTGTCAGTGCTGCTTAATATTTGCACTATGGTCATGTCTAGACAGCTGAAGTGAGACAAGGCTCTGCAATGATGGCAGCACAGCAAAAACAAGGTAAGTAGACCATTGCCTGATGTGCTTTAAGCTGAACATGAAAGGACAGCATCAGAGGAGGGAAATATCATATCTGTGTTTTCCATGGCAGCCTGGGCCCCAGAGAAAATATGTCACTGATCAAGAGCACAGAAACCTTCAGCAGGGGAGTGGGATGGACCCTGCTCTGCTTGATCCCACTTCCACACTTCATTAGATCTGTCCATCCTTGCCTGCCATTAAAAACAGAGGCTGTACCAAAAAGGAACTCCAACACCACACTTTATCCTCCAAACATTCAAGAGCAGTCTGTACTGTGTACTGTCTAGACAAGGCACATAGTCCTGAATATTTCCCGATATTTCCTCTTATTGATAATGATGTACAACACAAAATAGGCCCCTGCTGAAGATCAAGTGGTTTTTGTGACATAAAATCCAATTTTCCCATCCCCTGCTGCCAGCCAGAGCCACACCATTGCAGCTACTTCATGCAAGACAGGAAAGATGCTTGTGAAGCTCCTTTCAAGGGACATTGCTTCCAAACCAAACCCAGCATGTAGGTTATGGAAGGTCGTTCCCTGAGACCAGTGATGGGTGAACAGGTTTGTGTAAAATAAAAGATATCCCCAAGTGTCTGGGCATGTTCTGACCTTTTTTTGCCAGGCTTGGAAAAATTCTATTCAAAAGTTTGCATGCAAAGTCTATTGTTAGCCAATTTTTGGTAGGGTTTTTCTGGATGGATGGGAAGGACATATCTCTCCATTGTGTTGGCTCCATTGTGTTCACTTAACAGGCTTGAAAAAGTCCTTTAAATACCCAGCACAGCTGCGGGGAAGAGCCTAGGTTATATCCTTTAAGTCCAGATCTTATCGTGGCTTTTCAGCCCTCATCAATTACTGCAATTCAGACGAATGTCTTTTTTGCTAATTCAAACCAAATGACCCTAGAAGACATCCAATTGGCATCCTAAATAACACGTGTCATCTGTCCATTATTCAGGCAGATGGCTGTAGTCCCCCAAAATCGATGTCCCTCTACCCTAATACTGCTAAAGGACTCAATTCTACCTCCACACATTTCTGAGTCTCTTTACTAAAATCACTGTGATAGATCTCTGGAGACAACAGTGCAGGTTTTGTTAATGAAGATAAAAGGGTTTAAACAGGGCTGCTTGGTGCTTTTGGTATCCAGTCCTATTTCCTCCAGTTTTGTGAGCAGAAATTCACAAACAGTTAAACAAAGCAAAGCAACAGCTTAAACAAAGCAACAGGTTCCCAGTTTGAGTGAAGAGTTTGTTGTGGCCTGAGAAGACCTTTGTAAAAAAAAGAACAAACCTGGAACTCAAAACTTCTTGGACAAGTAGAAGTCCTTAAGGAGGAAAATGAGGGTTGCAAGCAATATAGTGGATAGTAGGGTCGCTATTTTCTTTCACAACAGATTATAGATAAAACCAGCAGGCACCAAGCAAAATTGATTCCTGTAGCAATTAAACCTATTCACCTTTGAGGAGCTTGTTACAACCTCAGAAAAGAGGAGATAAATGCTTGGGAAAGCTTCAGAAGATGCAACAGAGCATTGTGCACCACAGCCAAACAATTTGGTTGTCTCCTTTGAGTTTCATAGGATGAGGAGATGATGTAGCTGAATATGTGGCAGAGCTGGAGGGGCTAATTGAATGTTGTTTGATTAGCAACCTCCTGAGGGATCTGCTGTGAGACAGATGGAATTTCATCATTATGAGTGCCATAAACCATTGCTGATTGCTGGTGGAGAAGAACTTCACCTGGCCCAGAACAGCGTTGTCGACAACAGCAGTGGAGGAAACTGAAAGACTGAAAAGATGGGTATTTATAAATACCCAAATCAACTGAGCTGACCAACCATAAAATGGAAAAACTCAATGAAAGAGCAGCTTGTTTTGTAGCAAAATTTGCATGTGAGCTAGCCCAGAGTCATTTATGCCTCAAGATGGGATGTGCAGACAAAAAAAGCAATAGCAGCTTTCAAAAACAGCCTCTGAAATCTACTTTTTGATCCAGAGGTAAAGGAAAGGAGCAGGGGGAGGGTTTTATTTTGAGGAGGAGGAAGAGGCAAGAAATATCTGCTTTCAAAAAGGCAGTGATGGACTTTATGGCATAAATGTTGAGTTGAACTGCCTGCCAGTTTCTGCAGAAGCACATCCAACACCCATCAATGGATTTATATCCCAAAGGGCAAAAGAGGTGAACCCACTGCTGAGTGCCACACTGATATGTGGGCTTGCTTTGGAGGACTCCTTTTGGTGACAGACTCATGGTTTGTTTCTCTAAAACACAAATGCAGAGATAAAATATGGATTCGTCCTAAATACCTAGGCCAAACCCCAAACCTGTCAAATAGATATTGCTTGAAAGAATTAAAAGGGAAATGTCAAATAGACCCTGTAGATATACTATTTCTCTGTGAAAACACCTGCAGGTGCATATAAAGGGTTAGGACATCTAGAAAACAGAATAACAGGGATTTATGGAGAGGGTGGGCTCATGGTGAAATAGCTGCAGGTAGGGTTAGCTCCCCATGCCCTTGGAGGGAGGATTGAGGAGGGGAAGTGAAGGATGGTATCATTCACAGCTGTTCTTATCTGCCTGGATTGCACTCTAAGTTCCTGCATTTGAATTTGGGAAAAAAAATTTCCCCCACAGCAACTGAGCATGAAGCCTCATGGAATCAACTCTCTGGAGGAAAAGAAGATCCAATCCTTTGGGCATGGGCTGTCAGGACAGGGCAAGGGGCTGGAAAGTGGAGTAGAATGGGTGCACAGCAGCAGTCTCTACAGACAGGGATAGATGAACAGTGAGGATCTGATTACCAGGAGAGCAAAATAGTCAATGAGCAGCTCAGAGAGCTTCAAAGAGCAAATGAAACCTCACTGAAAGGGAGCCTGTGTTTTACAGCAAGGGTAGTGGTGGCCTCAAGTGCAAGAGAAGTTATTTCAGCAACTGGAGGCAGCATGACTTCATAAACAAGTATCTGTTCTCTTGTAAAACAAGAAGTGTTGTAAGATCCAGAGTGTAGTCCCTGGAGTACCTGGTGGGCAGGGAGAGGATTTACCTTATGGCTGTTCACTTGTGGCCTTTAAATAGGCCAGCCACCTCAGAGGCAGCTGATGAAACATAGTTTAAAAAAAACCTATTATGATAGCTGCTCTCAAATACTTAAATTCCTTTAGAGTCATCACATGAAAACCTGAGGTGACTTGGTACCAGGAGAAAAAGTCAGAGAGGATCATGAGAAATCTAAAAAGCCATGAGGTTACGGCAAGTGCTTTCCATTTGGAACGTCTTAAAGATCATCAGTGCCACATCCTGTGACATTTTGGTACATAATGTGAAGGCTACTGGAGGGTGGACAGATGGCTTCATCTTCAGGTCAGTGACTAGGGCAGAAAAGACTAAATTAGCTGATAAAAGAAATCTAAGTTGTTGTGCTGTGAATAAAATATCTTCATCACTGTCTAGATGGGAAGTACTTTATTTTTTGGGCAGATCATAGCCTACTGAAAGGATTCTTCCATGGACAAAAGGCAGGCTAGCCAGTGCACCCAAAAAAGGAAATAGTCTGTAAGTTGAAGGATAATGTAGGCATCCTCCCTGCACCAACCACTGGTATTGCAGAGATAGAGTCACTCAAAAAAAGGGACTCTCCTTTCCCAGTACATGAATGGATAACTTGGACACAACACATTCTGTGTACAGTGCACATTGTTTTACACTCAGAGACCAAGAATTGCATCAAATGCATTGAGTATTTTTTGTCTAAAATACTTTCAAAGGTGTTGAGGACCTGAGAAGTCCATCAGGGTGGTTTCTTGCAGGGAACCCTCTCCTTGTGCCCCTCCTCAGCATCACTGGTATGCTCAAGGGATGTAGGATTGATCTCTTGTGATTTAAAAATTTGTACTGTGGGATGTATACACCCACAGAACACGGATGTTCATGGTGACCACAGTGGTCTCCACTGCCATGTCTCTGCCCTGTGAAGGAGAGGACATAGGTGTGATGAGGAACAGGTGTGAAATAAGTGACATGAAAGCATCTCTGATTTTTAATGCAGTGCATATGAACTCTAGTTAATCATCTTGCTTGTTATTACAATGGGGGGATAGACGTCACAGAAGTGTTAATGTCTTAACCAGGGCACTATGGATTGCAGCACCCTCGTTGTCTCTTTTCTGAAGCTCTGTGATAAATAAGGCAGCAGGTTCCCACCTGCAGTGCTGTGAGCAGTGTTTGGTTTTCTTCACCCAAACAATCTCTTTGCTCAAGGAATCGTTTTTTCCCCCCACCTTCGTTGAAGCCCTGAGGAGCTTGATCCTTTTTGGGTAAACGTGTTCCTCGGCTATATGAAGTTATTTTCTTTTGCTCCCTTTTCTTTGTTTCAAGGAGAGCACATGAGAAAAGCTGGGCTAGTCTGGAAGACTTTTATCTGCTCCCTGGAGGCACATCAGGCAGTGCAGCAGCCCTGGGGAAGTGTTTGCGACTGCGTGGGTGCCAGATACGTGCCTTAACCCGAGAAACCCAGGTTTGGAGCCTACCAGTGCTCTTAGGGGAGGATCCAAGGACCCGAGAAGGGAATAGCTGAGCTGATCTGCTGATGGAGATGGGGAGTGAAGTGCAGTCTCCTCTTCCTTCCACCCCCATGTCCACACCAGGTCCTACCACAGAGCAAAGAGGTCAGGAAGTCCATGCAGTGGAAGAGCCCAAAAGCAAACTCGCATTGAACTAGTTGGTGTCTGCAGCAAAGAAATAAATAAACCCCCATGGCAGTCGGCTGCTGAGCAGCGAGCGTGCAGCGAGGTGTGTGCTGTGCGTGGGACCGCAGCCTCCTTGCCAGCACCTCTCAAAACTGAGCACAAAAGAGCACGCTTTGGCTTAGCAGCTGCTTTTTGGAGTTGTCTCTGGCTGTCATTTTTGGGAGGGGATGGGGGCAGGGAAATTGGGTTGGGTGGCAGATGGTGTTAAACAGGAAAGGAGGCAGTGTTTGTTTGCAAACATGGCGAGGTGTCGTTCCATTATTGCCCGGCGCTCTTGACAAAAATCAGTGTGGGAGCTTCCTGCCAGCTCCCGCAGCCCCGCATCGCTGCGCGGCAGATGAATGAACGCCAACCCGGGGGCAGCTCCCTGCCCCGAAGGAGCCCCGTGCGACAGCGACGAGCAGGGGCAGAGCGCGGCGGAGATTCGCTGCCAGGCACGAACGGGGACGGCGGTGCCCCGCGTTTCAAGGCCAGCACGGGGCACTGGCAGCCTACCTTCAGCCAGCCTGCGTCTCTAGCAGTTTGTTTCTCCCCCTCGCCGTGCTCGGAGAGGGAGCGGTGTCTGCGGGGAGAGGGAAGCGCTGCCCGCCGACGTGCGGAGAGCGCGTCTGGCTGTGCCCACGCGGCGGGATGCGGGCGGCCGGGGCCAGCGCTCAGCCGCCGTGCTTCTTTCCCTTCCTTATGTGGCAGGGAACGGGGCTGTGGGAGGATGTCACAGCCCCGCAGTGGTGGCACGAAGAGGGGCAGGCTTATGCCTGCAGCCTCCTTCCAGGAGGGAGCCCAGCTGTGGGTGCTGATGGAGACCCGTCCGGCGTGGGCAGCATCCTGCGCCCTCAGCATCTCGCTGGGGATGAGGCTGTGAAGCCTCTGCACTCTTTGTACATCGGGTGTAGCCACTGACAGCTCCTACGGAGCAAGGCAGGAGTCGCAGGAGTTTGGCGTGTTTAGGAATGTCAGCTTTGCTACGGTCACAAGTTTGCTGAAGGTTGGGTCAGGGATTTTAGCTGTCCCCATAAGGCTCTGGTCTCACTCAGACTGGCAGGGTTTTGAGTGGCCGTCCCTGGTGCCAGATGTGGGCAGCTCGGGGGATTCAGCAGAGCCCTGCTGAGCCAGCTGTAATGGACACCTCCCTGCCTGCAGGCCCATGGCAGGGTGAGTGCTGGGGAGTCAACCCTGGGGCTGCCTCCACGGGCACCGAGGGGGTTAAGTACTGAGGAAGAGATGGCTGCTTTTATAAGCATTCCTCTAAGCCTCCACAGACCCTCTTTTTCCTTTCATTTTTCTGAAAACAGGGTGTTTTGGGACACTGCTGCTTGTGCATCTCCTTTCCTCTCCTGCCGGGAGAGCCAGGATTGATGACTCAGAAATTGCTAAAAACATCACGCTCAGCACTGCCACAATCAGGAGTCTGGCTTAAAAATCATAAGATTTCTACCAAACAGAAATCAATTCTTCTCCCTTGTCCTCTAGTGTTTTTGACGTGGAGGTCATGCTTCAGTCCTCAGCTCTGTGGAATGCATGATTTTATTTGGTTGGTTTTTTAATGGAAAATAGGAGTTCCCATCTTGTCTCAGGGAGGGCTTGAGCATAGTACCAAGTTATGCGCCTGTCCCATGAAAAATGGGAGTGCTGCTCACATTCAAGTGTAGGAAACACCAGGAAGGACAAATGCAAACACCCAATTCTGCACCATTAGCTTCTATATGAATATTAATGGCCAAGACACCACTGCAGTGAGTCAAGATCCGGGGACACAGGTTGTCTCCAGATCCTGTGACCACTTGCCAACAGGAAAAATGAGTGAACTTTCACTGGCTGTTTTTCAGGGCTGGATATTGTACTTTAACGAACAATCAGAAGGCAACTGGCTGGAAAATAACTGGACCTTTAACAGCCTTGGTGCTTAATTTACCATGTACTTTTTCTTACATTCTCCCTCTCATTGCTGATATTATATCAGCATGACCGCCTCCCTGACATGGGTTTTATTCAGGTACTGCTGTTTCATCTCCCCTCTGCTTCCCTGGGCCGTTTCACCAGGTCTGCCTCACCTGTCAGAACAACCCATCACTGTCTCCTCAACCACAGCCTGTTAGGAAAGGCTGCACCCTGGGAACCTCCACCTCCATGGTCCAAACACCACCTTCCCCATCAGATTTGGGACAGGTTTCAGGGGTGCTGAGCCCACTCTGTTGGTGGAGGGGGCTGTGAGTGGCGGCTCTTTGGACGGAGTCGTTTAAATCCGGGATTTATGTGCTCTGCACGCTTTAATTGTGTCAAGGAATCTCTCACTCTGGCAGTGTGTAATCTCTCGACATTTCACAAGCTCTGCCCGCGCGGTGTCAGAAGATGAATGGCCCATTCAGATGGGGAGTGCTTCACATCCAGATACGCTGACTTACAGTGCTGATAGACTGGAGCAAGAGATGAAGGATAGCAGCAGGGATGCTATCCAATGCAAACCTCATGGATTCAAAAATAAAATGCACTCTGTGTTTGTCTGCAAATGATGGCATTTTCACTCGTCTGGCTTTCTCCTTGCATCTTCCAGCAGATCTCCTCCCTATTTGCCAGTCTCTAAACAATCTGCAAGGCATATCTTTACCCTCAGGGCTTGCAGGGTGGTGCTCCAGAGCCAGCCTTGGTAGAACAGGCTATTGAGGAAACCTGAAAGCTCGCTTTAGAATATGTATGTGAGTATTGTTACTGTTTGGCACTGAATCTGTCACATGAAATGACTGAGATTTTCTTGATGGTGCATACACATTTGCCTGGTTCCTTTTCTCTGCTCTCCTTAAAATACTTCTGTTATTAAATACTGTGGAGCAGAAGTCCTAAATTTAATTTTTTTGGCCTTGTAACAAATAGGAAGAGACCACACCATACCATCAGACAGAGTGGGAGGAAAGAGGTGACTTTATCTTCATCAGAGGAGCTAACTTTAAACAATTGGCCCAAGGTTATACAGAAAATCTGTATCATCAGATCAGGGAACTAAAACCAGGTCTTTTTTCAGAGTTTTGATTATAGGACAAGTTTTATCTTCCCAATCTGCTATATTTTTACACTGAAATATATTACTTACCTCTAGAACGAGCAAAACTTGCTTACAAAGGATATTTGCAATGTGTTCCCATCCAGTCAGAAGATCCACTGTGGATAAGTTCAAATGTTCTTCTGTAATTTGTGTATTTGCACTGAAGTGTTTGGAATAGATGAAGGAGTTAATCTGTATTGAGATGTGGTACAGCACATGGAAGAACAGTCATATCAGACAAGTTTATGTAAATAAATAGATAAATAGAAGCACGAGTCAGAAGTTGGCTGATCTAAAATCTCAATGCTTATAAATCAGCAAATGTGAAGGTTCATCCAAGGAAGGAGTAGAAGCGAATGTGTCTCACTGAAACTGAAATGTTCTGTTTATTGCAACCACCCAGATGATAGCTAGTAAATCTTATTTGCTTGCCTAATAAACATTAAGTTACTTGTGCAGAAGAGGAGCAGCTCTGGCAGAATTTGTGGTTTAGCTCAGAGCAATCTCCACTCTGGCTGGAGCTGGTTAAAGAATTCTGCCCAACGACTCCTTGGTGATTGAATCTCTCCAAAATTTTTAGTCTGGTGGCTTTTTCTTAGGCTCATATGAAAATTCTTGGAACTTTGGAAACATTTCTGAGAGAGGATAATCAGTTTTGGCCCACATCTATTCTTGAAGTGCAAGGTCAGGGAAGAGCACAGGGATGGGATGGAAAGGGATGGGTGGTCTTTGGTTTCAGTTGCAGTTTTGTGAAGCACCTACAGCATGAAAAAGTGATGTAATTATTTGAGCACTCATATATTTGAAAGTCAGGAAGAGAGAGGCCTGCCTGCCATAACCCAGATGTGGTCCAGGGAGGATTCGTGCATTCAGCTTTCAAACATGCAAAGGACTCTGCCCTCTAACCCACCAGCTGAAGTTATGTTCCCAATATTCATTTTCTGGGTTGAAGTTTCCTGGCCGTATCCCTCTCTATGTACATCAACTGCCTTGTAAATGTTGACCAAATATAGCTTAAATTATAGCTTTCTCATCTTCTGGGAACATATGAAGAGTGATATGAAAATCTGGATTATTTTTTTAAACGCAGAAATCACAGTTGTAAGTGTTGTCCTGCTTTTGAGTAAGACCAGCAAATAACTGCCTTTAAAGGGGGGGATGGGGCTTTGAAATTGATACAACAGTAAATTTGCTTGTTTATCATTGCAGAGAGTAACATGATGAGATGCTGTCTACTTTAATTTCCACTAATTTGGCAAGTTACTGGAGTAACTCTAGGTCCAGATTTTTGGAAGATCTTGGAGGCCTTTGAGCGTATCCAAAAATCTGGCTCTTATTTTAGGTGTCTAAATGGGAATCAAACGCTTGTAAAACAATCTAGCCCAGTTGTGGGTGCTGAGCATTTAGAAATATGGCCTTCAGTTGTCGAGAAAATCTGGCTGCTAACATATTTTAAGAGTGAGAAAAACACGGCTGGAACATCAGGCCAAAGGAAACAATTTGTCTTGTAATGACAGGGTTGAGGGGTGGGTGAGTGGATGATATTCTTTTAAATACGTACAGTACCTAGGTTTGGATGATCTCTGCTTCCAACTAGATGAGGATATAAAGACACTGGTAATGAGATTCATTACAGCAGCTTTCTAATCTCTTTCGCTACAAAATACATTACATTTGGAATTTAACTGTGTGTGCAGCACACCAGGTGGCCAAGCTGCTTTTACTGGGAGAAAATAAAGAAGCTGAAATGCACTGCTATGTAGTGCTCCTAATGCCTAATAATGTCATAGAGGAAGAAGTATGCTCCTGCTCTCTGCTGCTGATGACTGCCGAGCGAAGCACATGTTATACAAAGCCACATATGCTGGAGAATAACGCTGCTGTGGGAGCCCTTAGCTCACTGGTATGTGACACTGCAATGTGATTAGGAAAGAAATTACATACTGGCAAAGAGCTCTCCCCCATTTTGAGAGTGAGAGAGAAGAATCACCCCCTTGGAAATGTTATATCTGAGTGAATTTACTTTTCCATGGGCTGATATTCTTCTAAGGAAGAAGGATGTTCCAGCCACTGCTCAGCAGAAAGGACATTTTTTGTACTTTTATTGGCCCAAGGTGGTCATGGGGCTGTGGAACAAATTTCACCTTGGGTGGAGCGGAGAGCGTTTCTCCATTTCCAGGGGGAATTCAGTCCGAGGTTTGTGTTGTGCTGAATTTGAATATGGAGACTTAAAAATAGGGCTTCTAGTTCACATCCCAGTCTCTGAGGTGTTCTTGCTAACGGTGGAGGTGTGTTGACATGGCAACTCCCTAAATCTAGCCCTGAATGCTGTAAGCTTAGCTCCTGGCCTACCAGGACTCAGAACTCTTCTGACTGAAAGACTAACCCAAGGCTTTCTTTCTTTCTGCTGAGGATGATGCTTTATCATGTAGGTGAAGTTGACCTAAAGGTTTTTTCCTGTTAATTGCATAAAAACCCTCAAGAATTTTGCATTTTAATTTCATAAGAGCAGAGCTGGGCTGCTCATCTCTTGTATGTGGTTATGATAAAACTGTGGCAAACTCCATTTCCCCCTTTTACTTCCTGAGCCTCTCATGATGCAGAATTCCTTTACCTTTCTCTTTCCCCTTATCTTCTTTGATTTTGATTGGAAGCCGTGTACAGGCTGTGAGGCACAGTACAAGAATGAAATCCTATTCCCAGCTGTCTGCCGTGGCTCAGATTCACTCTTTGCCATGGGCTGGGATCCAGTTGCAGGACAGATGCTTTACAGTTTTGTTTATTGGATTTTCTGCACAAAGGGTTGTGCTCCACATTGACTGGGAGCAGGTGGCTCATAGAAAGGAAAAAAAAATCCAAGCCATGTTTTCGTTATTTTTTCGACTGTCTATGGATTCTTGCGACATACTGATTGCAGCTGGATGTGCAAGAAGGCTGGGCTGGAAGTATCCATGAGACTGCCATCCCATCACTCACACAAAAACACTGATGCTCTAGGACTTATGTTTTATCCAGAGCTCAGTGTTGCTCGTGCTGTGACCCATAGGCAAGCTTGGTGAGCTCATTTCCCTTTCCCTTCTCTCATAAGTTCTTATTCCTTGGGAAAGCTGTGGACTGTGTGGGTGACTCTGGAAGGTTACTATCCCAAAAATGCTGGAGAACCACCTGGGGGTGACCAAAATGCATCCAGCCCTCACCATGCAAGTGTTTCCATGCCCATGTCCAGCTGTGTAGCAGGTCTGCTTCCACCTGTCTCCATGAACAGGACACCTGCCTGTCACTGCACAGCAGAAACTCACTTTGGTGACAGTCATGTTGGATATTTCCTCAGCCTGTCTTCACTTGCTTAGAGTGGATTGAGAAATGAAGCTGTAGAAATACGTAGGAAAATTGGCTCACTTGAAAAAATAGAAGGAAACTGAATAAATGCTGAAGTCCAACTTTTGAGGTTGGCCCCAAATGGACTTGACCAATGGGTGCCTGTGCTCCCATCCTGATTTTCTTTATACTTCATCATGTGAGCAGACATGAGCCCTTGTGTGGGCAAGATTTAGGTGTCTCCCCAGTCCTTCTGGATCATAGCAGAAGATATGGGCAAGAAATTCCCTTTATGGGACTGAGGCATACTTATGTGTGGAAAATGTGAAATCCCCCATCCCTGGGGACTCCAAAGGAAAGGAAACAGCAGTAAAAAATAGACTAGTTTGTGTGGCAATCTTTGGCATGTCTTCTCCATATAATTTTAAGGTGAAATAATTTTAAGGCAGGGATATGGGGGTCTCTCAAAAAATAGCTGTACAGAAGGCTTGGAGCTATTCCTGTCAGCACATGACAGCAGTGGGTTTGGATTTGGACTGTTCTGAGCAACTTGGTCTGCTGAGAGGTGTCCCTGACCATGGCAGGGAACTTGAAACTGAGTGATGTTTAAGGTCTCTTCCAACCCAACGCATTCTACAATTCTGTGACTCCCAGTTTATGCAGTTAAAGGATGGGATGAGATGCATGGTCCCAGCAGCATGAAGAGCAGATGAGGAGCCAGGATCCTCTTATTCATAAACTGTGATGATCGGTGTGTGAGCAATCCTGATGTCAGCATAGGTTTGTATAAACCAGCTGGGCTAATTAGGTTTGAGTAGGTGCAGATTTGGGAAAGATCAGCATCTATTAGTGGCAAAGTCACAAACAGGAAAAGAAGCTGACTTTCTGAGACTGCTCACAGCCAGCAGGTTGCCTGGCTCTGGGCATGACTGAAGAACTTCTGTGGAAATTTAGGAACTAAGGATAAAAATTAGTTCACCTTAATATACAGGGAGGTTAACAGGAGACTGCTGGAACCCTTTAAATTGGCAAATAGCCCCATGGAGCCTGGAACATGTTAAATGATTGTCCTGGTAACTCAAAGCACAGCTAGGCTGGAAGTGTTCACCTCTGTCATGTGAATTCCTTAAATAACAAACACTGTACAAAGCTCAATAAACAACCAGATAAAATCTCGATGGAGAGGCACAAGGAAAGCAGCTCCACAGAAACATCTCTGGAGCAGTACTGTGTAGAGAGGAGAAAATCACACAGAGATGCAGGCTGGAGCTGATGCCTGCTCTGGAAGGATTTACTGGCAACTTGGGGTGAAGTGTTTTGGGCAGGGCAGGTGCTTTTTATTCAACGTTTTGAAGCAGGAATTAGAAAACTTTTCCAAGGGCTGAATCAGTCTTTCAGACTCGTTTCATGGACCAGAAATGAACGTCAGCCCCTATTAATGCCAAGAAACATTGTGTTCATGAGCTGTCTGAAATGGAATTGTGGAAAGGCCACAAGTACTCCATTCCCATGCCTGAAGTGCATGGGATTCAGTGCAGCAAATCTCTTTCCTAAGCCTTTGTCACTATCTGTTATTTCTCTCTGTTGGGGAAATTTCAGTGTCTCTAGATCCTCATAAACTCAAAGTTTGCTCTCCCTGATGCACCATTATATCTCCCTGCTGGTGGAAGCAGGTTCCTAAACTCGTGGCATGAATCTACAATGTGATGCCTTCAAGAAACCCCATAGGTGGGATGGCTTGGCCAGTCAACTTGGTCCAGGGATTAGAAGCTGTGGTAGGATGAGATCAAGCAGAAGCAGCTTGGAGGTACCCACGGGGAGCAACTGAGAATCCCTCTGTCCTGCTGAATCCCAGTCCAGGCCTGGTGGGTGAGGTGTGTGGAGCAGTATGTGGCTCAGGGAGGAGGAGGGCTGTGATGTTACACTGTTTGGTGTATGGGTGGGTAGGAAGGCTTTTGGGGGGATATGGGGGATGCAGACCATGGTGGGATCTATGGGATCACACACAGGAGGGCACCGTGCCATGCACAGGGCTGAGGGAGGTGGGGAGCAATTAGGGGAGGGCTGAAGGATTGTGTGGATGGGTCTGAGTTCACTCACAGACTTTGCACTGAGGATGCTGATGGATCTTGGATAAATATTGCTGTGACATTATTGTCCTTGAAAAGCAAAAAGAAATAAAAAAATTGATATCTCTTCTTTGGCCAAAATGGAGATCTCTGAGCCTTGTGGACATAACACCCTTGTCAAGTTTACATGTGAACTACTGGCTTTCCTCCAGCCTACCTGCACTTTTGCCTAAGCCCTTATCATGCCACACTTTGCTGTTTGCAGCTTGCTGATGGGTTGTCAGGACCGTGCACGGGAATGTCACCACGCAGTTTGTCACCATGTCACCCGAGTGGATAGATGTGGTGGTGACATGCAGGTCTCCTTCCCTGCCCACCTCTTCTCTGCCCTGCTGCTCATGGCAGCACCACCACAACCCCTTCCAGCTCTCCATCACCCCTTGCAGAAGGTGGATGTGATGGGAAGCGTCTCCCAGGGGCTCCAAGTTCTCTCTCCTGGGCTGGAGGATGGAGTTCAGCTTTTTCTACCATGGCACCTTGATTCCCAGTGGCAGTGGGAAACCCAGGGCAGTGACACTGGAGAGTGTCTGGTCCCTACTGTGGGTGCTAGAGGGCAGACAGCCCACCCAAACCCTCTGTGGGTATGGGAGCTGATTTCTTCAGTGAAAAATGAGAAGAAAAAAATCTTGGTTAACAGTCTCATTCTTTGCCACCATTCTTTGCCACTTTGTCCAAGTGGAAAAACCAGCTAAAAGAAGGAAATACAACTGCTGCCCTCATGGCAGGTCAGTATTTAGGTTTGTAAGGTTGTTTTTTTTCAGGATGAGGAAGCAGTGAGGTGGGCCAGGTACCAAATTGATAAGATTTCATCTATTCACCAAAGAATGTCTGCAAGGTCCTGCTTCTTTAAGTGCAGTGGAAGCAATGAACAGCCATCCCCATCTACGTAAAAAGCTCTAAAGTGCAAGCAGCTTGTCTTTTTGTCTTTTCTTAAGACCCTGTTGTTGCAAGATTTCATTTCACCAGCATAAATCCTTGTCTCAGCATGTCCAAATCCAGGGAATTCCTCCTGTAAGAGTCTTCAGACACAGCTTGAGATGGGGTGAGCCCATGGGCACCTCTACACAAGGTTTGTGGATCAACATGACTTGACCAAAGCCTGGCAGAGTTATTGGCAATGATGGGGTCAAACTTGATCCAAATCCTACATCCAAATCCTGTGAGCAAGGAGGACATTGGTGAGGAGCTCTGGAAGGTGGAGCAGCAGTGAGCTGTAGGTATTTATATGAGGAGGAGCAGCACTCATAAAATCCAATTGCTGGTGGGTCTGGTTGTAAACAAGCTGTTGCTGAATTGCCATCAAGTCTCAAAAGACAATAACGTGAGTGAAACTCCAGTTTATGGTTGTGGGGGCTTTGAATGGAGTGATCTCTACCCTGGCCTCCAGGAAATGAGGCAGAGGAAGCTGGTTGGGGGCTGGATCACCCAGGTTTCTGTAATCCTTCTTGAGCACAGAGCACACACCAAAATATTACACTTAAAAGGTGAAAGAGAATACTTACCATGATTTAAACCACCCTGTTTTCTGCGCCCTAAGTATTTTTAAAACTGAAGGATAATGTCAGACCTTTGTCCTGCAGGAAGAATGAGTCCATTTCCTATTGAAGTATGCCTGGCAGAGCCAGCCTGGAAAGCACTGAGCTGTTGGTGCAGCAGTGGGTGATTTGTACACTCTGCTGCAAGCAGTTTGTCCTCCAGAGACATTGACTGAGTCTTTTGCTGCTTCCCAAATCTTGGTCCTAGGAAAAGCACTGGGGTCTCTCCTGCCTTCAACTGGGTGAAGATTCAGGCTGAGGAGCTCTTCTGCCTAGGTCTAGCTCTTCAGAGGGTGTTTGATTGTCCCATGGAAGTGAAAAAGGCATGGTCACCTGTAGAGAAGCCTTCTGGTGCTGCACCTTTCTTCAGAGCTGATTTTCCTACATAGGGGAGCAAACTCCAGTGAGAAGCAGGGTGGAGGATTTACACCCATATTGCTTGAGATGTGATTTAGCTGGCCTAGTTTATGCACCCGAAAGACAATTTTAGTTGCAAGCTCAGAGAGAGTTTGAGTTTGAAGTAGTTTGGGGCATCCTTTCTGGCCAAGTGAAGAGGGAAAGAGAATTTAACTCCTCCAAGAAGTGCCCACAGAGTCCTTGCATTGTTTGAACTTGTGTCACCACCAAAAAGAGAAAGCTCTGTTCCAAATCTTTAATTTACAGAAGCCTAAGGAATTTGTGAACAGACACAAATCGTCTAAATCAGTTCTGCTATTCTTTTGTCCTAATGGTACATATCTGAGGACAAAGCAGTGTGCTGCTGCAAGAATAATGTCAGCAGGATTTCCTAATCTCCTTGTTTCCTGGCTGCAGGGGGAGACAATGATCTGCATGGGGGATGAGTCAAGGTTTCTGATGCCACCTCCTGTGTTGGTATGGATTCTGTCAAGTGCAGGTTAAGATCAGCTTGATAGAAAGGTGAGAGGGACCTGTTGGACATTGCTTAAGCAGAATTGAATGGCTCTGGGGTAAATCAGGACCTAGAGGATTCTTGAGTTTGTTTTTTTTTAAATCTAATTCTGACCATTTGGAAACATTGACTCACTGCATTACTGCAGGTAGAGTTCTTTACACAGTGCAGCTCAGCTGGTGCTTCTCAGAGCTCTCAGCATCTCTTGTGGGCACTGGCTGCTGGACCAATGCACTGATGTGAATTTTTGATCTCTGCAGGATTGTGTAAACGTGTCTTTCCTAAATTCCCTCTGAAAACTGGACAGATCCCTGGATTCAATTTGCCTGGGCCTAAGAAGACAATGGGATGACAACAGGAAGGATTTGTGGGATGCATGTTTCATGTCTCTGGAGTCAGCATCCTCACAGCAGAGGGACAAGAGGAACCTCGAGCTTGACTCTGTGTCTCACAGCACCCCAGAGCCACACAATGTAAATGTTTATTGCCTCCTTCCCGTGGGCCTGTGCCTTGTGTTTTTTGAGTCCCATGCGATGCAGAGGGGAGGCCCTGGGGAGAGCAGGGTTATAAAGGAACCAGGGGCCAGATGTGTGCGAGACTCCAGCCCAGAAAAAAAGTCCCCGCAGCTTGACTCCGTCAGGGCTGCAGGGCACGGAGAACAAGGGAAAATTGAGCCCGCCCCAGGATGCCATCCGGTCTTTAGGGCAGACAAATGCATGTAATGCGGGCCAGGGCTGTAAAGCAGCATTGCTAGGCTGGAGCAGCGGAATGCGAGGCCGGGGAGCTGCGCTGATGGAAGGAGGGGCTCGGGAGAAAAGGGAGAGGAGCGGCATTCCCTCTCCCCTATCTGTGAACTTGATGCGGAGAGACGTTCTGAGTTTCCAATAAGCAGTTCATTTATCTTAACTTAATGCCTTTTTACTCCATCGCTAGCAGAGTGATCCCAATTAAGGCAGCGCAGCAGGGCTTCCTGTATAAACCTCCTAACACCGCCAGCTACGTTATTTGCTACAACCAGCCAGAGTTATGATCACCAGTGAAAAATAAGCTTCCTATCTGGCAGCTGGCCAGATTCATCCCAGCAAAGCAGCGGAGTAGCAGGGCTGGGAGAGGGAACGCATTGAAATGTAAAACAGTTAACATTTCCACAATACATGTCAGCATCCACCAAGCAGTGTGGGCAATTAAGTAATGTTACATTGTACACTTCACCTTGGAAGAAAAGCTCATTTTGATGGAATAAAATACCCAAATGCCACAGTCTCTGCTGCTGAATTCAGACCTAAAGCAGTGTTTTCCCCTCTATGCACACCGCCTAGCACAGAAATAAGAAGGGAGAATAAAGCAGCATGATTTTAGACTTAGAAGATAAGTAAAAGTGTGGGCCCTCTGCCAAGTTTCTCACCATTTAGCAGTGCTGAGATGGGATAAAGAGCAGATTTCTGACTGCTTCCCACAGCTACTTTTCTCATTTTGCAGAGCTGTTTTATATTAGAAAATTGTTGAAAATCTTTCATTTCATCTTTTTTTTCCCCCCCCTCTTATTTAAGGGATCTCTTTCTCCCCCTGGTTTTCTGTAGCAGCAGCTCCTTTAGGGGTCCTGACATCACTCTGCATGGGAGCAGCTTATTTGTAGGAATGATAAAACCCTCCAGTGGGGTGACCTGGGAAATTGGTTGTGGCTGCACATGTCAGTCCTGCTGCACTGCTGGTTTTTAAGGTAGGGTGTCCCAAAATTTAGTGTGATGGCACAGCTGGAACCCTGTGGACAGCCTGGAAACTGGGCAGTGACTGCACTGAAAAATCAAACAATGTATGTGCATCTGGGCCATTAGTCTGAATAGCTGAACTCAAGAGATTAATGGAAATTGCCTGTTGCTTGAGTTCACCAAAAGGGAAAACCTGTGTGTCTTTACACAAAAAAAAAAAGAGGCAAAAAAGGATATAACCAAAATATGTAGTCTCTAAATTCCTGTGGGTTCTATTAAAATTCTTCCTCTGTTGCTATGTTATTGGAGAGCCTTTAGCTTTGAGAACTGATTGTCCAGTACTGCTGGCTTGTCTTTTAAAAAACCTGGATGCTGACTGGAACCAGATGAAAAATTTTAGCTGAAGCATCTATTAGGAAACTAATTCTGGGAGATATTCAACAGGCTTTCAGGCTCATTTCTGATACCCCCAGATGCCAAAATGGTAAAGAGATACTGCACATGCTGCAGAGAAATAGAAGGAGAGGAATGGGGAAGGAGGGAGCAAAAATAAAGTGGTAGAAGTGTTAGCAACACTGGGAGGTGGAAGATTTTAACCAGGTCTTCTTTTCTCTTTGGTCCAGGAGACTCATGAATGTTAATTTAGTCACTAAACGTAATATGATCATGATATTCAATGAATAAAGACCATAGTTGCATCTATGTGAAGTTTCTGAGAGGTGTTTCGAACAAAAAACCTGTTATTGAAATGTAAAATGGCCTTTTCTGTACCTCTCTGTTTGGGGGCATTGTATCCTGATGCTGTGTCTTCCTTTGGTGTGGTATTTTGGAAATTGGGCTCAGATTCCAAAGGCAAGCTTTGCTCTTAACACTTTGAGGGTGTAGGAGGCTGGCTTTGATATTTTGCATTGGTTCTGCTGAACCTATTTCAGGCTGAAGTTTGATGGTTTACACAAGAAAATAGTCTGAAGAAAGTAACATTTAAAACCTGATTGTTCATGAGCTATCAAAGCCAGGAGGAATTGTCTGTAATGGGAGAACTGGGAATTTCAGTTGTGCAGAGGTTCCCTTCTGGTCAGCAATTTTATGTTTCCAAGCAGTCACTGGTTATTCATACTACACAGGGAATATTTTTTCCAGACATCCCAGAAGAAAAAAACTGGGTTTCTCAGGCAGCCAGGACTAAACTACTCCCAGCAATGCTGTGTCTAACAGTGGTACACTCAGATTGCAACACAGAGTCCTCCTGGAAAGTATCCACGTGATGTTGGGGACATCTGAGCCATGGAGACTCCACTGAGCTGAAATGTCAAACACCAATTGTCCTTCTGCCACTTCACTGTGGAGCTGAACACTTTCATGTTGTGGGCATGTGTGCAAATTGTTTTCTGGGCTTTACCTTACCATTTACCCAGGTAAGAACAAAGAACCTCCTGTTCTTTGTTTGAGGTAGAGCTGTGACACAGACAAAAGTGCAGAAGGTCTGAGGCTCTGATCCTGCAAGGACTTCGCCCCCTGAACACATGGACTTAATTGGGACTACCTGAGCCTATTGTTGAGCATACATGCAAGCCTTTCCCAGGCTGGAACCTGGATTAGTAACCAGGACAATAAACTGCTATAGTGGCTTAGAATGCCAAGAAGCAGGTTTAAAGTATTTAGGCTTCCGGGACTTGAATCCAAAGAAAACAGTTTCTGTATTTCCATATTCTGAACTGATGTGCATGGCATGAGGTTGGTTTTGATCTTCCTGCAGCACTCTGTTTATCTCTATTCCTTGTATTAACTGGAAAATGAAGGTACTGCCTGTGGTAGCAGCCTGGTTCACCTTCATGGAATGGCTCTGGTTGCATGGCAGCTCCAGCAATAGCCTAGGATGATCCACAGGTTTTTCCTGTGTTGTTTTCTGTTGTGTTTCCTGTTTTCCTTACCTATCTCTTTGGCCTTCTAATGATTGCAGTGGTCATGTTAGTTTGCAGCAGAATTCACAGACCGTTCTGTGTTTCCTAAAAACCTTGGCTTATAAATCACCCTGTTAATCCAATGCTGCAGTTGTTAATGTGTCTTGTTTCACCCAAATCATGAACATTATGACTCTTGTATCTATCTTCCAAACTTCTCTTTATCTAGTTAATACACTTTTAATGACTTTTTAATCATCTGAAGCTATTAATGATGCAACTCCAAACACCCTCTCCTGCTGTTGTTTCCCATAAGGATTCCAAAACAGGACCCATGAGCTCGGATGGTGTCTGACTATGGAAAATCATTCCTGCATCATTGGAAGCTGTTCTGTCTAGGAGAATGGGTGGTGGATCAGACTGGATGAACTTGTTACTCACATTTTTGGGCCACTCATGACAACAAAGACATTGAGGCCCTGGAGTGAGTCCAGAGAAGTGTAATGGAGCTGGTGAAGGGTTTGGAGCACAAGTCTGATGAGAAGTAGCTGAGGGAGCTGGAGTTGTTTAGCCTGGAGCAGGCTCGGGGGGAACTTATCACTCTGCAACCACCTGGGGGATCAGCCTCTTCTCACAAGGAACAAGCAATAAAATGAGAGAGAAGAGCCTCAAGTTTTGAAGGGGAGCTTTAAATTGTATATTATAAAAAATTTCTTTGCTGTAAGGTTGTAAAGCGTTAGAACAGGCTGCTTAGGGAAGTGGTAGAGTCATCATTTCTGGAAGTGTTCAAATAAATGTAGATTTATAAACATGGATGTGGCAGGTTGGGGGACACATAGCTGACCCCTGCAACTGTGGTTTGTGAGGCTTAAGTCCACTCTTTAAAAAGCAACTCACATGCTGTTACTTGGAAAGATTCTTGGTCTGTTCTGTAGGACAAATTCATTCTCTGCCTGATTTCGGTGAGTTTTATAGCAGCCCTGGATGTAACTCCCTGTGCTCAGCTGAGACAACTCTGAGTAAAGCCAGCAGTGGGGAGAGCTGCTCTGTCATTTGCTTAAGGATCACTGCTACAAGCACAGAGCACTATCAGCAAAATGTCCCTAAATGTGAAATCCTATCACATGTTCTGTGAATGATTACAGAAAATACCCCTGTGTAAGCTGAGATCCTGTGCCCTGAGTTCCAGTTCCTTGTGTGGTGCCCTGGAGATATTTTAGCCCAAAATAATCCACAATGGCTTCTGAGAGCTGACACCTCTCCTGTGTACAAAAAGCCTGCGCTAATCTGTGACACAGAGAATAAATTCAACCCATGGCCTGAATGCACTGTGCAGACTCTGGGTTTCCTGAGCCTCTGTGAAATCAGGCAAAGCAAAGCTCTGACAGCCCCAGCACACAGTGGTCACCCACCAACAATCCTGTATGGCCCTTGACAGGCCCAAGACATGGAAAAGTCCCAAACCTTTCTGTCCCAGTTCCAGCAAGAGGAGAAATGAGGCTTAAAGCCTGCCTTTGCTCTCTCTCAATCTAGTTCATCTTGGTAAGATGGGTAAAATTCATCTCCACTATAAACATCTTCAAATATTTACATACAATAACAATTATGGGCATTTTGATTTAAATGATTAAAACACCAGGCTTGACTAGACACTAATTGCTATTGATTGTTTAATGATATTGTGGAATGGTAATGCAGGCTTCATATTGACAGTCAAAAGCAATTGACCGAAAAGTCATTATCCATTTTTAGCCTTACAAGTAAATTGCCTGAATTTTGATTGAAAAATATTGTACTAAAAGTAGAAGACCTCCTAAAGAAAAAGGATGAAAACTTTAACCTCCATATTATTGAAAGCATTTAAATTACTCTCCTGACCACACAGCAGGAATGCAAGAAGAAATGTAGCCTTCATTTCCAGAAGGAAGCTTTGACTACAGTCAGTGGTTAAAGCACTAATCTTTTGGTTCTGGGACTGGGATTTAAGTTCCTTCTCTGATTTTTATGTGCAGTATGTTTATGGCCTCATCTCACTCCTATAATTGGCATTACATTTCATCACAAAACCATTATACATAATTTAGTTGTGTTCTTCATAGGTCAGATCTGAGTAGAAGGTCACATTGGAGCTACCTAAACCATATGCATTCTGAAGATAAACACTTAATCTTGATTTTCATTCTGCTGCCAGTTCTTTTT